>ML682024.1:243826-358280 GCA_007922195.1 Podocnemis expansa | reverse complement strand
CTGTGGACAGAGGGGATCCAAGAGGCTTGTCTGGGGTCTCCATCACACTCATTTATTAGGGTTACCTTCTCTTTGGGGAAGTGGGGGAGATGGCAATTCTATTAGTGTACTGCTTGTGTCACCTGTGTTTCTATATGGAGCTCACTTCTCCCTTCTGCAAGTTCTCTCCCAAAGGAGCAACCCTTGTGGACCTTGATTTCCCAGGACTGGATTCTTCCAACCCCCAAATCCAAATAACCACCCAATATACACATTCATCAATTAACAAGGTGCACCTGAGCGGACCAGGTCTATCAGCATTCTCAGCTGACCCCTTATATGTCCCTGAACTCAGTAGGCTGAGTCACACAGTACTTCTCTGCTGCTACCCTTATGTGCCCCTGTACTGCACCAAACTAGGCTTGATTATGGATCGAGCAGGCTGGGTCACGCAGCACTTTTCAGCTGCTACCCTTATATGTCCCTGGACTCAATCAGGCTAGGTCAGAACAGCCCTTTTCAGCTATCACCCCTATATGCCCCTGGAATCAATGAGGTCAATATCCCCATCAATGAGCAAACCTTACAGGGTTATGGCCATCACAGGGATCTTTGGCCAGGTAATAGAAGTGTTGCTGCAAAGCAATATAAAGAAACCAAGACCACAAGGGAGATGGAATGATGTCTTAAAAGACTCTGGAAACTGGCTTGATTACAAAAGGCATTTTATTGCTAAGTATCTAAAACTTGCACTAATAGTAATAATTACAAAAGGAGAAAAAAATACCTCAAAATATCCAGTTACAGCATTAATAAACATACAAGATAAGAAAAACACCCAGCTACAATATTACCTAGATTCTATTGTATCAGGCCTAGAGAGAGAGAAAGAGTCATAATTAAACAAAGAGACAGAGAGAGGTGTGTTGGGGGGGAGGGGTTGTCTCACCACTCTGTGTAGCAGAAAGTTCTCCTTCAAGCTTTGCTCGAATACATTCAGTATTAGCTGTGTCCATGCCACAGTGCACAATTGGTCGGAAACATTTTAGCCCTAGTCTGTCAGGACAGGGCTGCTGGCCAATGCCTCCTGGCCACTCTCTGGCTATATATATAGTCGCAGCCCTGCACCTCCTCAGTTCCTTTTTCTGCCCTCAGCGATGGTTGCAGAACAGTCTGTTTCTTGCTTTTATGCAAGTGCCTGTCTGTCTGCTTTGTTTTACAAGCGTTCTTACTGGAAGATCTGTTTGCAGACATTGCCAGCACTCCTACCGAGTCCTTCCAACCAAAACCCGAACCTGCTCCCACCTGCTGCCTAATAACTTGGGGTCAAGCCCTTTGTGAGTTGCGTCAAGGCCTTCCCAAGGGACAATCCCCACAGGAAGTGTTTTAAATGCCTGGGTGAGCTTTACTGGGTGGATTATGCACCATTTGCAGATCATCTAAACAGGGACTCAGGAAGACAGCGAGCGAAGGCAGCCTATCATTGCTGGGGAACGGGCCCTGCAGCCGACGCCAGGTAAGTCTGTCACTCCCAAGGATTCACAGGCATCGCGTGCTGGGCTGGCACTGGAGCCCTCTCAGCGCCACTCTCCGGCTATGAACAAAAGCCACGATTGGCTTCTAACTCAGCACCATGTGCTCGGTTGGCACTGGAGGCCTCTTGATGCCACTCTCTGGCTGCGAATAAAGAGCCATGATTGGCATCAGACTTGGCACCATCTCGGTGCCATGTGCGCTTATCACTGGCACTTCCTCTCTGAAGAAAGGGCCAGAGCATCTGACCACTGCGTGTTGGCAGCAGCTCCACATGCCAGTCAGCACCAAGACAGCACTTCGCAGCAGAGCGTAGGAAAGTGCGCTTGGCATCAACTTTGGCACCGAAGTGCTGGCGCCATTTCTGGCTCACCCTTCCGGGGTGAGGGCCCGAAGCCTATCACAGTGCCATCCACACCAGAGGCCTTTGAAGCAGTGGAGGCTCTTTGGCTCCTGAACACACTGCCAGGCTGCCGAAGCAAACGGTAAGTCCGCCTTCCTTCCTTCCACTTTACCCAGCACTGGGGGGAGCCACTCACTCCTTGGCCTCCTCGTCATGGCAGAACCATGGGCTCCAACCCCTACAGCACCAACACCCTTGCCTTGGCACTACAAAGAGATCTGAGTGCAGGCTTCAGGCCCAGACTCCTACTGAAGGGTCCCCAGCACTGGATTCTTCCCAGTACCACACTTGTATCTGGTTACCTCCCATTAAGTCCTCAGCAGGGGAGTTCCAACTCAGTACCACGGCCCTGGGAGAGGACACCCCCATACCAAATCTTTCTTAGTCAGGCACATTGGGATGGGTACATTCACATGTCACTATCCCAAGAGCACTCCTTATTTGTGTCAGCCTGCAGTGGATCTTGGGGGAAATTACTGCGGGATGGTGTGCCCTGCCCCCTAGGTGACAGGTAAGACAGCTGGCTCATACTCTCTTGTCTTCTACCTTCTCCCTCCTCGCCTCCCCAGGTGGTGCAACTTTTTAATGTCAGGGCCATGGTCTTCAGACTCATATTAGGCCTTTCACCCGAGGGATCCTCGAGCCTCACTGTAGGAGTTTTGCCTCTTCAGCTCCCACTCCTCCTCCCCAAGGGTGTTCACCACATCACATTGGTCCTTCTGCCCTCAGGCAAACCTCAAGTTTAGCCCCCGAATGGAACCCCCTATGCTCTGGTGAGGGGGATAGAACTCTCATGAGACCATTTGAGGACCCATGGTCCTTAGCTCAGGGTTATTTCCCTTGCAGAACTCTTGGTCCCGAGGGAACTTACAAACCCTTAACAGGTTGCAGAGCCTAACGCCTTATGGGTGACGCTTTCTCAATGTCCCCTCTTGCCTTCCGTGTTCCTTGGAGGACCCAGTGGCTTCCCCTTGTTTTTCCCTAAGTAGGGGTTGTCTTAAGCTCTCCTCCCCCTCCCCTGGGTACTCTGTCATTCCTTCTTCCACCTGGGACCTGCCCAAGCCTTACCCCTTCCAATACATGGGGAGGTTCGCCAATAACACCCCACCCCTCTTGGAGCAGGCATTATATACCACATCCGCCTTACATCTTGGCTAAGTTATGGTCTTCTCTCCTAATTAGGATCTATGTAAGATTCCTCATAGTTGGCCCATTGCAGGCAGGACCCAACACCCAGTCCTGCCACTAGAGATAAGTCAACCATTCATGATATGAAGGTTGACTGTCTCTCCATAGAAGTAGGAGTGAGAATATCAGCTGAGAAGAGAAGTGAGAATATCATGCGAGCCATGGGCCCCCCCCCCCCAACACTCCAATTCTGGAGCTTGGGGGGCATGAGCCTTGGGAGGGACCTGACCCGTCTATAAAGACGGTCGGATACCCCTTCCCGCTATTCAATACACCTCTCCCTTCGCGAATCCATGTGCCAGGAAAGTAGAGTACGGAGGCAAGGGACAGAAAGGTGCACCTAGCCTTGAGGTTGCATAAGCCCCTCCCAGAACCCCATGATGGTTTCTCACCGTCCCTGTCCCAGGTCTTCCCCCATCCCTTTGGTTGGGGATGACCTAACATGGGAATTCAATCACCCTTCCTCCAGTTTCGCTGTTTTTACTTCCCAGTCACTTAACATTCATGGCTTCCACCATTTGGTGTCTCTCCTGATGCTAGCATGGGTGTACCTAAAGGTTCCCCTTTTCCTACTATAACCCATGGAAGGGTCACCTCTAAAGAAGGGCTCTCTGGGGATCCCCACTTCTTTCCTCCCAACAACCTCCTTGATCGAGGGTCTCTGACATTTTGGCCCCAGAGATGGGCCTGCCCAGGGCCTAGGCCCTCCATTCCCATGCTTCAACGGATGGAGCAGCAGGGGTCCCCACCTACTCCTTCTTCATTATTTCCTTCCTACCTTATCCTTCATATGGAGGCGGGATGCCTTAGTTTAGGGTGCCTTATCAATCCTACCCTTGGCATCTGTTGCCAGTATGTCAATGGGGAAAGGCCTTTTGCCTATCCCCCAGTTGGTCAAGGGGTGATGCATTCCCTGCCCTGGTCTTGGTTAGTAACTTAATCCAATTTACCTCCCTTTGAAGTTAGGGCAGCAAGGGCGGCAAGGGTGCCCCCCTTGCTCATCGCCTGCAGCTGTAGGACCCTGTTGCTCTGGATCACAACTGCCTTTCTCAAGAGTCAATTCTGCTAGGGAAGGGCAAACCTCTTATTTAGAGGGTCTTGTCAAGGATGGTCTCTGCTATTGTGATATAGTGGTTCCCCTGTAATGAACCGGGACTGCACTCTTGGAGTTCTGACCTCCTGACAGAGTGGCAAATGACCCCTCAGCATTCTCAAGCATGTCTTCTCTCGAAGATCTTGCACTTAGTGGCATGTCCGTAGGCACTTGCCTGGTGGCCCACTACTTCTTCACCCAATTTTGGGGTGCTGTGCCATTTGTGGGTGGCTGTGCTGATGCCAGATAAAGCTCTAACTCTGCCCACCTTCCACAGGACAGCTAGCAGTCACCTGATACTGAATGTATCCAAGCAACACTTGAAGAAGAACGGTAGGTTACTTACCGGTAACTGTCCTTCTTCCAGATGGGCTGCTTAGATTCATTCTGATCCCTCCTGCAATCTCTGCTATTCAAAGTTAGCGACTAGTAGAAACTGGGGAGAGGCAGGACTGCAGCCATATATACAGCCATGGGATAGCCAGGGGGCATAGGCTGCCAGCCCTGTTCTGACAGGCTAAGGCTAAAGAAAGTTTCCAGCCAATCGTGCGCTGTGGCACGTAGACACCTGTTACTGAATGAATCCGAGAAGCCCATCTCAAAGAAGGACAGTTACTGGTAAGTAACCCACCATTGCTCAACTCCGGTGACCCAGCAAGGCCCCTCAGGACATGTCTAGGCTAGTGCCTTTTATGTGCATGGACTGAAGATATAAAATAAGGGAGAGTAGCAATCATGCCTTAGCCTTGTCTTCTCCATCACCAATGCTGAAACCAACAAAAATGCTGGGAAAGACAAAGACTTGAACTGAAGGGGACTGGCTCCAGCTTTGAGGGGAAAACCTCTGTATTAAAGAGCTGCAACATCCAGGATGTTAGAATATAGATATTTAGACCTGCCCGTAAAGGCCTATGATTATTTGAGTCAGGGGTTTTGCCGCTTCCAAAACACATTCAGGGCACACAGGCTCCAGGCAAGCCCCCTGTAGCGGCATCCCACTGCATCTCTGGGCTCTATCTGGCCACTCTGCCAGGGCTCTGGAGCCAGACCTGGGCCAAGCAGGGCCAAACCAACAGGTCATGCACCGTCCCAAGCTGGGCAGCAGGCCACACCAACTCTAGACTGGGTGACGCCCGAGCCATGTGGCCCCATCAGCCCAAGCCCCAGGCTGCACTGCTCCACCACTCCATCCTAAGCCCCAGGCCATCCTAAGGTGCACCGGGCTGCTGGGCTGGACTGGGCCACAGTCATACCAGACCTGGCTGGGCCAACCCTGGGCCATGCCCGAGCCATGCTGAGCCCTGGGCCGGGCCCCAAGCTGTGCTGCCAGGCTGGGCTGGAGCCATCCGGCTGAACCAGAACAGGGCTGGGCCCTGAACCATATCATCCAAACCATGCCACCATGCTGTGCTCCAGGCCTGGCCCTGAGCTACACTGAGCACTGCTGCCAGGCTGAGCCCTGAGTCACACTGTACCACCGGTCACCTGCCCAAATCCCTAGGCTCCCCTGCCCCCACAGCAGCAGCACTTACCTGCTCTGGATGGGGGCCTGGGGCCTCCAGAGACGGCAGCAGGCAGAGCCCAGCTGTTTCCATTTCCTGCCCTGCCCCACCCTAGGCTACATCATGCCTGTGAGTGGAGCAGGGTGGGAAATTTAAAGTGTCCCCACTGGCTCTGACTGCTTAGCAGGTCTCAGGACATTGCTGCACACATTCAGTGCAGGTGCCATACTGTGCCCTACAGCAGTGATGCCACTAGCTTGAGTATATTCTTATTCCTTAGCTAATTACAAGGAGGCTAGCTGCAACCTGTCAAAAATGAGGGGGGGGTGGAATCAAAACAGAAAGGGGCTAAAGCGGGGCCAAGCCACAGGAACCGCCCACGCAGCTGCCACCAGGATCCACCTCCCCATCCCTGGGAGTTGCCCCCTGGCTTGGCCCACCTTGAACAGCCAGCAAGTTTGCCATGTTTCCAAAAATGTTGGCTCCTATGCTTTGAGCTGCTGCACTGCCACCCACCTCCTGCAGCTCTAGAGAGCAGCTGAGCTGGCCAGATAGCTGCTTAGAGAGAGGGGCTGCTGGGGTCACGTGGCTCCAAAAAGCACCAGCACTTTTTGGCCAGCAGTGCAGTGGTTCCAAGCGCAGGAGCTGCCACTTTTGGAAGCATGGCAGGCTCTCCTCCAGTCTCTGTGGACCGCCCGGCTTCTCTGAGTAGGCACATGGGAGTCTGGTAGTCACATGGTGCATTTCACATCATGTACACACATAGCAAATTAGGAGAGTAGAAAGAAACAAAGAATCAAACTCACAAAGTGCCTGGCTATTGGCCTTCCCTCACTGCGTCAATCTGAGACCTTAGGCTTTGGCTAAGCAAAAACAAGCAGCTATCGACTGATAAGTGTGTGGTCACTGGTCACATCCACACATTCCAGACAAATTACATGAAAATAAGGCAATATCAGGCTGTTAAGAAGGCTATCCAGCGTAACATCTCCAAACAAAGGAGAGACCCAAGAATATTTAAAGAAAGTTTTGGTTGACAGCATTATGTCTGTTTTTTAAACATTTCTCAACAGTTGTGGTTGTAGAATCTACGCTTCATAGTGTTTGGTCATTATGGTGCCCATTGTTCTGATAATTTCTGTCTGATTCTTTGATTGTTTCTTTCTGTCACATAACTAATTGCAATTGATTAATGGGTGGGATATGACATTCCTGACTGATTTAGAATTGGTTAAAAATTTTGTAATTTTTTTTAAATGATTGGTTAAGATACACTATAAAAACTGAGGTCAAACAGGAGGAAAGGTGGAAATAAGGAAAGGTACTGGTATGAAGAATTGGGATTCTCATTCCATTACCCCACTAAACCTCCCTGACCTCCCCGTTGAGAATACCTTCCATGGAATAGGTGTTTAACTTTTATTTTCTATGGTACCTTTCTCCAATATTTTATGACTATCACTTATTAGTCACAAAATGCATCTTTTTGTAGTTAATAAATCTGTTTTACATTTTATCTAAAACAATGTGTTTTGGTTGAAGAATTTGGAAAAATCTCAGCTCCATGAAGAAAGGCTTGTATATATTCTCTCCACATTGCGGGAGGGGCAGACTAGATAATAAATTTACACTAGTCAGGTTTCTGACCAGGGCAGAACTATACAGTTCTGAGGTGCCAGGGTAAAGAGCTGATGGAATTAACTAGTGCCTTTCTTTGTGTAATTCCTGAGAGGTTCAGGGAGCATTCATGCCATCTAGCTGGGCATGGGAGCTCCACTGGCCATTCTGCTGAATAATAATAGCACCTGGAGGGGTTGACTGCTTCTCACTAGCAAGGCCCTGTGAGACACAGCCCGGGCTAGAGAGTTAAGAGGCACAGTGGTCCCAAAGTTCCAGATTGCACCCCGGGTGCCCCATCACAGTGATCTTGGGCAAGTCACATACCTTCAGTGTCATGGGGATAAAACCCTGCCCTCCTTCTCAGAAGCGCTAGAAGAATAACTACACTGGGGATCATGAAGTACTCAGACACCATGGGAATGCAGACCATGTAAGTACTCTATGCTGATTACTCAGAATCTCTAGACTTAGTCTTCATCTCTGCCTTCCTCTACAGCTGCCCTTTGTACCATCTGTCACAGTTCCAGGGGTAGCTGCACCTCTTCCCTCTCTGGTATCTGTGTGCATCTTGTCAGGTGTCAGCTCTCTTGTTTTCACTTCTCCTGGCATGCACTTCCATAATTCCCCCAAGCCTCTACATCAGCTATTCTCCTTCAGCAGGTGTGATTGAGTTCAACAAGGATAGTTCTTTCCTTTGGGAATCTGTGACTGGTATGTAGGCAGCCTCCTTCAGACAACATCACTGGTGATGTTAGCGGTCAGAACAATGAGTTTAGAAAATAGGATTCTTTAAAAACTATCTGCAGGCACATCTACCTCCCCAAGGTCCTGAAATCTGCCTCTTGGATCAAAAAGGGGAAGCTGTCTTCATGAATTATTACAGGGCAGCTACAAATCCATCAACATTCCTCTCATCTCTCTTCTCCTCCACTCTATACACCAGCCTCTCCTTTCCCATGTCTTCCCATTTAGCTAACAGAACTAATTAAACTCTGTTCTCTGCCAAGCTCTTCAGGACAGGGACTGTCTTCTGCTCTTGCGCTTGGTGCTGTACAACCACAATTAACTCTGCTGCTTCCAGCACATCCTTAGGCACTCCTGCAATAAACAATCAATAATAAATGACAGTGCAATTGTCTAAAGCCACCTTTCACAGACCCTCTGTTCCTGCTTTAAATCAGAAGCACAGAACCTCAGCTGCTCCCTATTCATCACCCCGATTGCTACACGGATTTCTTTTGTATTGTTTAATTCCCCAAGAGGAAGCGGGCCACTCATCAAGAAAGGGGAAGGAAGACTGTGAATGCAGCTGTATGAGGCTGGTTTTCAGAGCCCCATGCTAGAGAGAATGGCACCAAAAGAAAGAAGTACGTGGTGGGTTTGGATCTTGGCCTTGTGTGCTGGAACCGGTGAGTCCAGAGTGAGGGACTGATGGTGAGAATTGGTGGTGGGTTTATTTCTAATTGGCTTTCATGACGATGGCTGAACTTGCAAGAGGAAGGATTTGTATTTACAGATGTAGCTGACACTGGGGGCACAGCCTCTAAAGGCTGTGGGTCTTTTGTAAAGGAGCATCAAAAGAAAGTAAAACCCCCCAAGGTTAGGACAGAGAACTGAAAAGCAGGACCCCTGGCTTCTACTTCCAGCTCTGGGAGGGGCAGGTAGTCTATCCTTAGAAAGAAAGAAGAGGAAATCTGGAGTGCTAAGCTCCACTGAAAGGCATGGGATAGGTGTGTGGCTCGCTGGGTAGTCACAACAGGAAGCTGAGTAATGGCTCCAGCTTGTTTACTGGCTGGTTGAGATCCTGGATGAGTTTCAGAAACACAGTATAGGTTTTACCTACTATCAGTCCCAAAACCTGTGGTCCTTCCTCTGCACAATGCTGTAGAAGAGACTGAAAACTCCCTGTTATTATGTCTTAGCAAAGGTGTCAGTGTTTCTTTTCTGACTCCCCAGAGCCATAAGTTGATGCCCTGAAACATAAGATTGATTAGCCTTTTAGCACAGAAAACAGTAAATGTCACCATTGGTTAATGCTCCCTTTGCAAACTCCAGTCTTTGCTTCTCCTCCCGCAGCATGGTCACGGAGTCACTGCAGGGAACATCTACATTACAAAAACAAGCGAGCATTTAACTCAGGTTAGCTCACCTGGGTTCATAGAGCAATGGCTTCTAACTTAGCTTAAGAACACAAGTTCAGCCTTTATGAACAACCTGGGTTTGAACCAGCTCAACTAAGGCAGGTTGAAAGCAGAGTTACTCTGTGTTGACTACTGATCAAAGTTAAAAACTCCTTGTTGGGGTGGGGATGGTAACACAAGTGTAGCATAGACTCCCTTGTGTATGAAGCACCATTTCCTTCCACTTGTCCTAAACTCTCCTTTGCTATGATCCCCATGAAAGTAACTTGATGATATTATGCTGCTGATGAGCCAAGACCCTCACCTGGCATGCCGATGGCTATTGTCTTGTTGTTACCTGGTGCTCCCCTATTGGTGGTCTCTTGTCTATATTTAGATTAATTAGCCCTTTGGGAAAGGGGCTGGTCTTTCTTCACGTGTGTTTGTACAGCCCCGGACACCACAGAATCCTGGTCCATGAGTGGAGTTCCCATGTACAATGGTTATACAAATGACTTGCTTTAGGTTTCCTGCCACTGACTGCCATCAACTGGCCATGGGCCTTATTCTCCCTCATGCCGAGTCAGCCTTGGCTGTGCTCAGTCATTACAGACCATTACTGCCCCTACTCTGCACAGCTGAGTTTGGTGCAGCTTGGAGAGTTTCTCAACTGGCTGTCAAGGTCATTTTTGAGTCCTGCTGTTTCCATCTGCCACTGTGAAGCAGCAAAGGAACTGTTTGATACTCCTTGTCTTTTGCAACTTGAAAAAATAGCGAGAAACACACAGTGATGCAGCTCTTTGCTTCTAGGAGGGTTGCATTAGCATGTGTGAGGCAATAGCTGATTCACCCAAAGGGCGTTTCCTTTGATCTGGTCAGTCACTCCTAAGGGGTCACTGCGTTTCACTAAGCCACAGCAGAAGTAGCCACTCGATCTTGTGGTTGCAATGGCGTGAAGGTTAATCCGGTTTGCAAGCCCTGGAGCTCTGGTGCCCTTTTGATGGATCAAAAAGGGAGTTTAGGAACCTGGACAAAGGGTGCTGTTTGGAGGAGAACTTGTAAACAAAGATTGCAGCCAGGATTACAGCAAACAGGCACAAAGTCCTGTAGCCCAGAGCAGGCAGACTCTGTGCCCAAGAAGCAGCCCTCTCTCTGCTGCCCTACAGAGTCTCCTTGCAATTGCTTCTGCTCATTGGCATAACAGGGGACCAGCCGCTGGGTCTAGAAGCTCCAAGGATGTTCCATTGTCCCCCAGTGGTGAGGGACTTATATGCCACAATGTTGAGGGCCAGACAAGTATGCAAACAGCTAACACCTGTTCAGATCCCCTTTTAGGCAATTCGCCCCCACTCCATCATATAGCATTGGAAAGCTTATTTTATGTACATTTAGATGAGTCTGATGCAGAGCTGTCAAGTGGTGTTGCAAGCCTGCAGGAGAGGTGAAATAATGGTCCCCCAAATGAGAAAGTGTCATGTTGGCTCAATTCCAGCAATTCTGCAACATGATTGGCTGCAGTTTTTACTGTTAAAGTTAAATTTCAACGCTAGAATGTGATGTTTATCTGGTCAAAGTTATAAAATGACCATGTAGTAAGTGAGACGTACAGGTTCTTTGTGGGCACAGTTTTTTTCCAGAAATGATGATGTTGTTTAGCATGTGACAAAAATGGTGACTATCATTATTTTGCTTTATACCAACATCGTGTTTTCACATCATATATTCTTAATGCGCAAAGTATTTCACAAAGAATCACAATAGTTTTCAATCATTTTCCACTGAAATTTGCTGACCAGATCCATCTGACACTGAAGACTAGGAACCAGTAGCAGTAGATTTTGGGTTCACACTGCATAGTGAGTAGAGAGAAATGCCTAGTATGTTTCTGTATGCATCTCCATTTCTAACTTTTGTACATACAGTGTAGCATCTTGTCCACTTGGCAGAAGGCTTTAAATTGTCATTGCTCATGGTTGCAGTATTAGCCTTTGAAATATCCTAGAAATTAGTTCCAAAGCGGCAGTCATATTAGTCTAGTTCAGCAACAGAAGCAAGGAGTCCTGTGGCACTTAAAGACTAACAAATTTATTTATTGCATGAGCTTTCATGGGAGAAAATCCCACTTTGTCAGATGCTTTGAAGATGGAGGAACTTACAGAATGGGATGAAAATAAATACAGCAGAGTATAAGACATGGGATCAGGGCATATTGTAACAGCAATTCAGAGCAGTTGTTAAGATTCAGACAATGGGAAACAGCACACAGAGGAAGGTGAAGTCAAATAACCTGTTGTAAGGGAAAAAGAATCCATAGTCATGATTTAATCCAAAAAGCAAAGCTGGCAACATGGTTTGTTGCAAGGGTATATGCCTGCTTTAATGCTTCTGTTGTTAGGTCTATAGTTGTTGGTGAGTATCTTTGCCCACATGTCTTCACAAAAGACACCATCATAGGACCTAATCAAGCCAGCTACTCCATCAAGGGTTCATTCACCTG
The DNA here is from genome assembly GCA_007922195.1 of Podocnemis expansa. Taxonomy (NCBI): domain Eukaryota; kingdom Metazoa; phylum Chordata; order Testudines; family Podocnemididae; genus Podocnemis; species Podocnemis expansa. The sequence goes on along the minus strand of ML682024.1, from coordinate 346,345 downwards.
CTCATCCACTAATGTGATTTATGCCATCATGTGCCAGAAATGCCCCCACACCTTAAACATTGGACAAACAGGACAATCTCTGTGCACAAGAATAAATGGGCACAAAACTGACATCAGAAATCACAACCAGCTGCTGAGCACTTCCATCTTTCTAATCACTCTGTGGATGACTTGTTAATGACTGTGCTCAAGAAAGTCAATGGTACATCAAGACTTCAAAGAGAAACAGCTGAATTAGAAATGATATGCAGATTTGATTGTGTGAAAACTGGATTAAATTGTGACTATGGATTCTTTTCCCATTACAACAGGTGATTTAGCTTCACCCTCCCCTATGTGCTGTTTCCCAATGCCACAGGACTCCTTGTTTCTAGAAATTAGCTGTTTAATTCAGTGACATTTCTGCACTGAGCATAGCTAGAAATGATAATACACAGCTTCATATTGAAAATATGCAAAAGCAAAGAAAGAGGGACCTAACAAGAAGTTTATGGTCTTTTGTCTTCACTACAAGTCTTTGCCTCTGCACTGAAGGAGAATGAAGAGCATGTTACAGCCCCTGTCCCACACATCAACAATAAAGAAACCCATTTGACCCAAATCACATCCAGCGGCACTTATCAACATACCTAGTACAATGGTTCCCAACCTGTAGACTGTGGATGACTGGTGGTCCATGAGGGTACTGCAGGTGGCCCATGGCGAGGAGGGAACAAAGTAATAATAATATAATCCTTTGAACCTCTTATGTATAATATTCAATTTTACTTTCTTATTCATAATGTATTATGCTTCACAAACACCCCTGTAATATAACATTCTCCTGACAGCTGAGAAACAACATTGGCCTTCTCATTAGGTTAAGTATTTTTCCCACTGGTGGGCCTACTGCAGGTAAATGTACTGTGAAGAGTGCAATATGTTTGTGAGTGAATGTAATAAATTATTAGAAATAGCTGCATTTTAATACCCCTTGATATATATGTTTGACTCCCATCAGCCATAGGCTCTGTTAAAAATGTTTAAAATGGCATGCTTGCATGGTAGTCTGCAAAAGCTTATGAAACTGCAAATGGCTTATGAAATCAGTTATGGTTGCTTTGGTCACTCCAACCCTTACTTGGATAACTGTGGTAATTCTAGAGCTAATACATGCCAACGAGCGCTGACCTCCAGGGATGCATCCATTTATCAGATCAAAACCAACCCAGGCTCGCCCGACCGCTTTGGTGACTCTAGATAACTTTGGGCTCATCACACACTCCTGTGGCGGTGATGATGCATTTGAATGTCTGCCCTATCAACTTTAGATGGTACTTCCTGTGCCTACCATGGTGACCACGGGTAACAGGGAATCAGAGTCCACATAAAGGAAAGGGTTGTAAACCGCTGATCTAGTGGACTGCAAGCAACATCAGATGTCAAAGAGTCTCTAGTGAAAATAGCAGATGGTGGTGGAGAAGCAACGGGGAGACTTGTGAAAGGTGCCCTGGATTCTGATAGGACACGTAGCTCCTTCAGCCCAGTCAAGAAATATGGCATCAGAACACTTGCTGACATGGCCAACATGACTAAATTTAGAGTCAGACAATGGATGGAGAACCCCAAACAGCTGTCAGTCTAGCAGTTGTTTTAAGCAGAGCCCTGTTCTTGGCAAAATGCTGAGGTGTTTCAATGGCAACTGTTCTTAGGTCACGTGGATAGCACTTGTGCCTACGTCTCCCTTCCGTGCTCATGGGACAATGAGAAGAATTGACAATGCTGAATTAGAACAGCTGCTGAAAGCATTCAACTGAGAAGCCATGGTGTACACCCAAGATGCCATGGCTAGTGTACAAACAATGGCTGTAGACATTCCACATGTGCAACAAATTGACTGTTGAGTGCTTGAGGCAAGGCTTAAACAGATTTGATAGGCCAATTCTCTAACTGAAGTCTTTGGCAGCTATGATAACAGCAAATCTGAAAATTACCATTGGATTGGACCTAAGGCTGGATACAGTAAATACCCAGTGATTGGGAGATACCTTGTGCCTCCACAGAAAAAATTTCTGAGTGTGGCATCTGACAAGCAGACTCTTGTCAAATTCCTCTCTGAGTATATGGTTAAAAATGCACCTGAGATTGGAGGAGTGTGCCCAGTAGAAACATAAGTTCTTGCTGGAGGTTTTTCCAGTGACAAAGTAGCAAACACCACCACCAGCAGAGAAGGAAGCCCAAGACCTGAACTGTACTCAAGAGGAAATGAATGCAATGGATAGCTTCTGCATCCTGTCTGTGTCACTATGGCTGTTGGTTTCTCTGGTGTTGAAACAATCGTCGTTATCAGGTCACCTGATATGGATATTTTGGTCCTTGCTGTTCATTACTTTCCACAAACAGGAAATACACACATGTGGCCTGACACAGGCACTGTCACCCACCAGCACAGCTGACAAGCATCCATTTGTATCCAAGCATGCAATTTCTGACGCATTCACTCCTGACTTCTGCAACATACTTCCTGCTGTACACACATTAGTAGGGAATGACTCCACATCATTCTTATTTGGTACTGGGGGAGAAATGATCTGTGTTTAATATGATCAGAACAAAGGGAACTTACTACTTCAGAGACCTTGCCCAATTAAGAGAGAGTAATGGACACACTGTAATTTCTGCAGGAAGGAAGTTGGTAGCAGTATTGTGTGACTAGAGTGAGAAGGAAAAGGAGACCCCCAAGAGACCTGGATTAGTTATGCCTCAATCTAGCCATCAAAAAAAACCAAGTCATTGGACAACCTCCCACCATGTGAGGATAGGTATGAAGAGTGTCATAAAAGCATCTTGGCAAACAAAGGCTTGGATGTCTTCATACGTTGGGAAAGCAGATGTTGGATCACCACTGCAACATGGATGGGAAAATGTGAATGATGAAATGCTTCTATATTCTTCAACAGCCCAATGGGATCAGAGCTTCTACAAAACCTCATTTCTGCCTCTCTCAAAAGGGCACATCCAAGAGTGTCCGCAGTCAGAACAATGTGCCCTGTATAGATTATGTGTACAGGCTAAGGCAGTGAAGACTAGTAATCCAAACACTCATGACAGAGATCATTAATAGTAAACAAGATGCTAGAGCTGTTAACTAGAAAAGTCACCAGGAGTATATCTGCACTTACACTTTAAATCGAAATAATGATGATTATTTAGATTTAAAGTAGTGCATACCTACACTAGCTTTCCTTATTTCAAAATGAGGAGCTCCCTGATTTTGAAATAAGGAATGGTCATTTCAATATAATAAAACCTTGCTTTATATCAAAATGATTAAATCAAAATTATTATTTTGAAATAACACAGTGTGCCCACATTATTTTAACTGTTATTTCAATTTAACACTTTTTGCCCTTTTCCTTGCCAGGGTGCCTTCCCTTTCTATCCATAGGGTGGGGTCATGGCCCTTCTTGGGGGCCATCTTGCCACACCTCCCATGGTGCCCCTCTCCTAAATCGAAACAGCAAGTCCTGTCCATGGAATGATAGTTTGATTTGGGTTTCTAGTGGGAACAAGTTAAATTGATTTAATGATTTTTATTTTGACTCAGTTAGATCGATTTAAGTTATATCAATTTAACAATCTAAGTGTAGACATAGCCTGAGAGAACTGTAAATTAATTACTAGCTGAAAATCATGAGATTAAAATAAGTTTTGTGATTTTTGTGGCCCCTCCTGTCTTGATTTTTGAATGCATGGGTTGGCAATTGTTAACAACATTAATGATCTGTGTTTTTATAGTAGCTAGGAGCCAGCCATGTTCATGGGCCCCACAGAACTACATACTGTAAACAAAACATAAAAATGCTGTACCTATGAAATTCTAACATGCAATTTTTTGTTCAAGGGAAAAAAAACCTGTCACCACTTTTTGCAGCTGCAAGAGCAGCAGGACAAGGACCATCATCCAAAGACACAGGCCAAAGTGGACAGCTCGGAACAGTGAGCTATTTCACCTGGACAGCAGAGAGCACAGAGAGAAATGCAACATGGGTTACAACAAACACAGCCATCTCTGCAGGAGGAGAACTCACAACAGCCATTTCAACAGTTCTTGTCACAGTCAAAGACACCACCGGGAACAAAACTGGTAAGTCATGGGCAGAGAATTCTGACAACCTCATGCTGGGTGAGCCCCCAGTCCCTTTGGTGAACTGTTACACTCATGAGTGAATCCACTAGGATAATCCTAATGGGATTTCTCGCATGAGGGGCCATGGCAGGCTACAGCATGTAGAGAAATGGTTTTGTCGTCCTGTAGGAATTTTCACGATTTCAAAACATGTTCTATTCTGCATCAGAATGAAACCATGCCATGAAATAACAAGAGTAAGACCCATCCTAGAATAGACAAACTGGGATGCAGTGAAGCTCTTTTTGGTTTGGACTAGTTGTAAATGCAGCCAGACAAGCATCAAAAGAAGGACTCAGGCCCTGCCACAAGTTGTTCCTGGAAAACTTCTGCTCAGTGTACTGATGGGATCAAAACCAAAGCAAACAAGAAATGAAGCTATATAAAGAGAGGGAAAGCATAGCAGCTACCCTCCCATTCCAGCACTGGGTCCAGCCATTCAGCATGTTCTCTTCCCCATCAAAGCATCACTTTAACATTAACCCTCCCTAGGGCTTCTTTATTAGCCAAGGAACCATTTCTCAAAAGCCATGCTCTGTCCTGCTGGTGCTGTGTCAATTTTGGTTACCCTGGATACAATTTTCCTGTGAAAATTTTAGCAGCTTATGTTTCCTAGAGAGCCAATGAGACTTCACCTCCTCAGTCCCCCAATTGCTTACATGATGTTCAAAACCTTAACCTTTGGCACCCCAAACAAACTGAACAAGGGGCTCTTACAAGCAAACAGAACTGACTGAAAGCACTTTAGGGCAGGGGACATTTTTTTGTTTGTGTTTGTACAGCACCTAGCGCCACAGGATTCCGGCCCACCACCAGGCTCCTATGTGCTACCACAGTACTGATAATACGGATTAGTGCACATGATTTACCTCTCAACTACCCTTATAGGCAGCTGGATTTGCAGTTTCCAAAGGGATAGCCATGTTAGTCTAGTCCAGCAAAAAAAACCCAAGGAGCCATGTGGCACTTTTAAGACCACGAAAACTCATGTGAAAAATAAATCTGTTAGTCTTAAAGTGCCACACGACTCCTTGGGGTTATTTTGCTAGATTTGCAGTCTCTGCCATTGGATTTGTCACACTTGTATCTAGAGATTTGGACTGGGACTCACAAGATTTAGTTCTAGTCCCAGTTCTGCCACAGGTCTGCTGTGTGACCTTGGGCTAGCCATCCTTCCCCTCCTCTGAATCTCAGTTTCCCCATCTGTGCAATGGGGAGGATGATCCTGACCTCCCTTTGTGAAGCGCCTGGCAATCTAGAGAAGACGCTGTGTTGACACATGGCAATCATCAGGGCATCTGTCAAAGCCAGTGATCGCATCTACTTGATGGAGGTGATTTACATCGTTACCATCACCAGAGAAGGAGGTGCAGGTGTCATGTACATCTGGCACCAGCCTGGGAACCTGTGCCATCCACAACTCGGAGAGCAGGAATTCCAGGATGGTGTCTCAGAACGAGCCCTGCCACAGTCAAGCTCAGCATTCCCACCTGCAGCTCATCCCGTTAGCTAGATAGATTTGTGGACTAGCAGCCAGCAAACTGGCCTGGGACTGAGGACCTAGATTATAGTCCCACCTCTGCCATAGCCTATTGGGCGACCCTAGGAAAATTGCTGGTCCCGTTCCCGCCCCCTCCCCCCGTGCCACGTCTTCCTTTCCCACCCTTTGCCCACTTAGACTATAAGGCTATGTCTACACTTAGAATATTACTTCAAATTAACTTACTTTGAACTAATTAAATTGAACTAATAATGGCTAATTCAAAGTAAGCTAATTCAAAGTAACATGGCTCCACTAGAAGCCCAAATCAAACTAGCATGCCCATGGACAGGACTTGCTAGTTCAATTTAGGAAGGGGGCACCATGGGAAGTGTGGCAACATGGCTTCCACGAAGGGCCATAACCCCACCCAATACATATAAAGGGGAAGGCACCCTGGGACGGAGAAGATCAAACTGCATTAATTCAAACTAATGGTTAGTTTGAATTAATGCAGCTCCATTGGGTTAATTCAAGCTAGTAAATTCAAATTAACCATTACTTCAAAGTTAAGGGAGATTTTATACCTTCAAAGTAAGGGTTCATTACTTCAAACTAAGGAATTGCTTACTTCGAAGTAATGAAAGCCAGTGTGACCATGCACAAATTTAGTTTGAATTAATCCTCATTAATTCAAACTAAATTCCAAGTACTGACACAGCCTATGTGCCTTGTGGCAGAGGCAGCACACAAGGGCCAGACCCACAGGTGCTGCCATTACTCTATAAAGCTCAGGGCAAAGTGAGCTGACCTTTGAGGGCTGCTTTCTTGACAGCCCTGGTGCTGCCATGGAGTTACACGACCTGAAGATTTGGCCTTCATGACTCAATTCCTTCTCTTGCCTTTGTAGGAGCCTCATCTTCCAGTTCTGTCAAGTACTGGGTCCCTCTGGCATTCATGGTTATCGCTTTGACCACCTTGTACTTCACATACAAGAAGAGCACAGAGAGAGGTGAGGAAAGTGGTCTCGTTATTTATGGCTGCTGAGGTTATTTATTTATCGTTTTTATCAGGAAAAGGTGAGGTGTTTCTTGGAGCCATTGCCAGGGCCAGCGCTAGGGTTTCTGGTGCCCCCTGCAACCAATAAATGGGTGCCGCCCCCCCAGGCAGGGTAGTCCCTGGGGGGTGTCAGGACCGGGCAAATCGCCCTCTGCCCCCCCCCCCCACATTGGGATGCGGGGCCTGCCAGCCCAGAGAAAGGGCAGACCCCTGTGCTGCGCCCCCCATGCCGGGACAGGGCGAGCAGCCAAAAGGGTGGCTAGGTACAGCGCTGCTGGTCCACCCCCTCTGCCCCCGCCATGCATGCTGCTCTGGGCTCCCTGCTGGAGCAGCGGGGGGGGGGGCGGGAGGCAGCGCGGAGCTGGTATTGCTGCCCCCCCATGCCCAACCCACACGGCCATACCGCTGCCCGCCCCCCATGCCAGGACCAGGCGAGCAGCCAAAAGGGCGGCCCGGTGCAGCGCTGCTGGTCTGCCCGCCTGACCCCCCAAGCACACGGGGAATCCATTGTCCCTGCCACCTCTGGCCATGGCAGGGAAGCGATCCCCCCGCCAGCTCTGGCTGCAGGGGGGCAGGGATGTGATCGTCCCTACTGGTTCTGGCCATGGCAGAGGGAAGCGATTCCCCACCATGGCCGGAGCCAGCAGAGGGGATGGCTTCCCTGCCGTGGCCGGAGCTGGAAATGGGGGTCCTTATGCTCCTGCGATGGGAAGAAGGGCCCCCCCCCCGCCATCTCTGGCTGTGGCAGGGAATTCAACCCCCTGCTCGCTCCGGCCATGGTGGGGAATGGCTTCCCTCTGCCGTGGCCAGAATCAGCAGTGACGATCATATCCCCCCCCTGCAGCCAGAGCCGGCAGGCGGGATCCCCCTTTCCTGCCATGGCCAGAGGCGGCAGAGGCAATGGATTCCCCGCGGCACCTTTTTAATTGGTGCTTGGGGCAAAGCTCCTTTCCCCCTGTTGTAATTACCGCCTTGGCCGCGGCAGGGGTAAGCGGCACACTGTAAGCATTGCAAGGGGGCGCCCCTCCAAGATGAGCGCCCTCCTGCAATGCTTACCTCGTTTACTGCATTGCGCTGGTCCTGGCCATTGCTACCACCTCAGGGATTTCTGTGGTCCCACCCCACCTCCTGATGAGGACTTTGTGCCCTGGAAATTCCAGGCTAGATTCTGATCTGAGCTGTCCTGGTGCAAATCCAAGTTAGCTTAGGTAAAGGCAGGCGATGACTCTGAATTAGGCAGCTGCCTGGTCATAAACTAGGCAGTCCTTCGTTTAGTGGGGCTTATACCCTCATGCAGATATTGAAACAAATCAGGAATGCGTGTGTGGGGTCAGGAGAGCTGGGGTGGCATAATGCCCTCTTAAAAGTGGCATCCTTCATGGGGCATGACTGTGTACCACATGCATCCACAGCCCTTTGGGACTTATGCTGGGGCCCTAGTAGGATCAGATTTTAGATCCTGCTGCTCCCAAGCCTCCGCTGCCACCTGAGCTACTGGAAAATCTCCATCAGCCTCTAGCACCGGAGGGTCTATGACATAGTGGGGTACTTTTGATTTCATCCAGCATAGGGCAGCGATGCACGCACACAACAGCCAGGTCATTTGGTGACCTCCTTGTGAAGCAAGTCAGGACTGAAGCTTCACATTAGAATTTCCTGCCACAGCTCCCCACCTCTGTCATCTTCACCCACACACTCCTTTCTTTGGCTAATGCAGAAGAAGGTGAAAAACCACTTGTTCTCCTTGCGACTTCACTTAACGTCTCCCTTTGCTTTTGTTTCTCAGAAAGCCGCAGCCGAGCTGGGTCTCTCACTCTAAGCTCAGGTAAAAGTCACTCCATCTTCTATATGTTATTCACGCTGTACTGTGGCCGTCATTGTGAGTACAGAAGATTAGGGGGGGCCCAGGGGGCCAAACCTTAAAATTACATAAGGGCCTAATTCCAACTGATGGCTTGATTTCAGCAAGTGTTAGGTATCTATGTAAGTTGAACGATCTGGACCCAAGCGATTTAGAAGCACAAATCTCATGCACTCTCAGAAGATGACTGAAGAGTACAGGCTTCTGAAAAATCCTAGCTTTAATTCCCAAGGCCAATAGAATTCAAGCTTATTGAGGTTGGGCCCAAGGACCTGCCAAAAACTAGATCCCCACAGTGCCAGATGCATCACAAGCCTAGAACTAGATAGTCCCTGCCCCAATCATGAACAGATGAGCTGCTCCTTGCCCCATACCAATTCAAACAATTAGCAATTTTGCATGAGTATGTGCTGAAACTTTTCAAATGGAAACAATGCTCATCAAAACCAGGAGGCTTTTTTTTTCTTTTCAATTAAAGTAAATAGAATTTTTCCACAAAGGCATCTGAGGAGCTACAATTTTCAGGAAGCTTTAGAGTTTTGATGAAAGTGTTCTGCAGGTTTTGTCTTGCAAGGTTTTGTTTGTTTTGGTTTTAAGAAGAGAGATACAGCAGGTGTGAGGTAATCTCTGTTATTGGATCAGTTTCTGGTGGTGAAAGAAACACTCTTTTTAGAGCCCCACAGAGCACTTCTTCAAGGTTGGGAAGAGCTCTCTGTAAACTCCAACCCATTTTCCCTCACCTACAGAAGTGGCCCAATAAAAGATTTGACCTTCCCCATCTTGTTCCTCTAATATTCTGAGACCATCGTGGCTACAACAGTGCAAACAAGATATTTTGCTCCTGTTATTCCATTTCCCTCTTCCAACTGCAGTCCATTTTCTTTTGCTTCTTTTGCATTTTCCTTTCACTGTGCATTGCTAGTTTCAGTTGTTTGGCACACTTAGGCCTAGATACTACAACCATGTATTAGTTCTCTGTATCACAGCAGAACTTGGAGCCCTGGTCGTGGACCAGTATCTCTTGGTGCTAGGAGCTGTACAAACACAGGACAAAAAGATAGTCTTTGCCTCAAAGGTATCTAAGGGCTTAACTCCCACTGACATCCAGTTTTCAATGGGAATTAGGTGCCTAACAGCTTTGATGCTCTGGGGATGAGTCCCCATTGTAACTTTGAGCAGTAACAAGTGTGCAGCAACAGAGGAAGCTGATTTTTAAATAAACACACAAAGGAAACCAAACAAAAAGCAGGCTATTACCAACTCAGTGCTTTCTCTTGCAGACTCTGACTCCCAAGACAATCAAGTCACTCACGGTGCAGCGCACACTCTCCCCCATCCAGAGGTAGGTCCATTACACATATTTCCCTACCCACTGAAATTGTGAGAAAAATCCTGAATAATCCCACTCCCCTCACCTACGCCAGAATGAGAATTGGGCTGTTTGCTGTACCCCAGCCTAACAAAGAATACATGAGGCAAAGAGCTGGGAATTCAGCCTCTATTCCTGTGCCAGGCTTCCCATCAGACCCTGAGCAAGTCACCGAATAAGACCTCAGTTTCTTCATCTGTAAAATGGGGAGAAGGTGATCCTGACCCTGCTTTGTAAAGCCACTTATGTCCATAGAGCTCAAAGTGCTCACCACTTATGGGTCTCATGCAACAACCACACTGCTGTGTAGACAGCTTTGGTGTGGGAGTGGGTCTTTATTCCTAGGTTGAGTTAAACCAGATAGTCAAATTTAGCACCCAGTTCACCACTGTGTTAATACATTTTGCATGACACCATAACTTCATTGACTCCATCAGACCTACACTAATACAAAAGTGAACTGAACCTATGGGCCTATGTTCATGCAGGCATTGCCCAGTGACAGAGTATCTGGGCTCTGTGCCTGGCTCTACCCACAGGCAGGGCACCACACCTACTTTCTGCCTCAGTTTCCCCTCGAGGAAGTAACAGTGCCTGGCAAGAGTGCAGTGAGGCTCCACTCATTCACATTTGGGAAATATCCCCTAGGCAAGCTGCAGCAGGTCAGTGTATTACAACACAGAGCTGAAGATTGGTCTATCATCGCTGTATTTTTATTGCAGGCATGGAATCAGATTGATATGGGGATGCTGCAGGCAAAGGAAGTTATACTCATAGAAGAAAACGAACAAACTGTTTCTGACCCAGAGCCTTCCCCCAGCCAGGCAAGAAGTCACTGCCACTTGGTTTTACATAAAAACAAAACAAAACAAAAACAAAAACCCTCACCAGAACAGTACTGACTGAATTACTCCTAGTAATCAACTACTACCAAAATGAGGGTGAAATCCTGGGTCCTATAACAGCAAAGGCAAAGCTTTTATTGCTTTCAGTCAAGCCAGGAGCTCAGTCTTAGTTCTGAATTAGTGTAGTACCCAGAAAGTTCCTTTTTCCCAGATTCCTTGTGTATGCCTGGCTCCCAGCTTCTGGCAGCATCTGTTTGGCTTTTTGTACTGCTCTGTCCCTCTCTCTCCTCCCAGCTGTCTTGCTCCTTATGCCACACCTGCCTTCCCCACCCATGTGCCCTTTCCCAAAAAGCAATGCTCAGCAGACTCACCTCCACCCACATTTTAGGATTGCTGTTAGCCTACAGCTATAGAGCGCTAAGAACTAGGACTGAATGACTAACACCTTTAAGATGACTTCCCCAGTTTGCATTAATAATGTGATGCACTTAACCCTTTCCACTCGTCATTCACGAAGTTATTAACACCTAATTTGCCTTCTGTATTTGCAAGGGGCACTGCCAAAGGTCACCTTTCAATCAAACCCTTGATGATTTACCTCAAAGGCCAGGCCCTGGGTGACACATCCAGTCCTGAGGACAGCCTTCCAGCCCTGCAACAGAGCCCATTGGGACCGCACCCCTTCCAAGGGAACCAGAGTAGTCCAAAGAAAATGAAAAATCTTCCATGGCTCAGTGGGGACCGCTTTGCCCTCAGCCAGCCAATGGAAAGGGACACAACCCTTCCTATTCTCCAAGGAAGGTCTCAGCTCCTGTTCTCAGGCCTGGAGGCTGCAACAAAGCGAAGCAAACTAGTCCAGCTTCTTTTGCACAGGGGGCCAGGCTAGTCACCCTGTGAAGCTAGTCCTCAGGAAGGGCCTGTGCTCCAGGTGTACTGTTCCAAGGAGCCAGCAGAAGTAATGGTCATTGTTCCTTTCCTGGTCTGGAAGATATGGACAGAGTTGTCTGCCTGGCTGCTGGGCTTTTGTTTGCATCTGTCTGATCTGGCTAGGGTTACCAGATGTCAGGCAAAAGGAGGACATGTCCTCCATTTTACCTTCACCTCCTCCCTCCGGCAGGCATTTTAAAGACACATGATTTTGTCTGGTGTTTTACTGATGGGGTTAAAGGATGCTGGAATGCCCTGGAACACCCTATTTTTAGGGGAAAACATTCCAAGGCCCCCCCAAAATAGAAGAATATTACATTAATACTCCATTTTCTCCATGTGTCCTCCAATGTCCTCCTTTCCATGCTTTGGTATCTGGTAACCCTAGATCTGGCTCTCACGTCCACCAGCACCTAAAAGGCACAGTGCTGGGGAGGTCACTGCGTAGGAGATGCCAGCCCTAGTGAGAAGCAAGTGTGGCCTCCTCAGTCCTATTTGATCTGGGCTCAAAGCACAGAGGAGTCTGGAGAACACCAGGGAGGCTCCACGTGGCACCCAGAGACACGGTGATCTTCTGCAAACTCTACAGCAGGCACCCACCCATTGGGCGCTAGGAGTGTCTGATGCCCAGTTATTCCAGAACCAACCCTTTGGGGTTTGGGTGACAAGGGGACTAGGTTTCTGGTTCTCTTTCTAGCTGCACTCAGACCACACTAGTGATGGGGCTTCCATGGGCTGGAAGGGAAGCACATATAGAAGTCTTTGAAGGATAGCTGGCTGATCTGCCATTTGACTTCCTTCTAGCACCGTCTCATATGGCTTTCTTTTTTTCCCTCTTTGATTTAACAGAACGCTGCACCCCACACAGCAGAGGCTACCAAAACCCCACCCAGCTGATCCAGAATGTCAGACTCTGGCAGATCCTCCTATGCCAAACAGAGAAATCCACAGAAGCTTTGCTCGCTTTTGAACAAAGCCTCATCAACTGATCATTCATCCTCCTGAATGCTTCCCATCATCTACACTGATAACAAAGGGCTGGAATCATCAATCTAGCCACTCACACAGTATTCTTTTCCAGTAGATTTGACAATCCTTTGTACATGGGGCGGGAAGGGTACTTATCAACAGCCCCATTTTAGAAGGGGAAGGTGAGGCACAGAATGGCAACATGAAACACCTGTCAAGCCAGTAACAAAGCAAGAAAAGACTGTCCAGGAATTCTAATATCCCACCTGGCCCTGGCCTACATTGCCAAGCCATGGATTGTGCACAGCTTCCCTTTGGACTGTCAATTTTGGCCCTGATGCTCCATAAAGTTAAGCATGGGCCTAAATCCTGGTGAGATGAGGGCCTTTTTTTCAGTTATGGTAGTGCCAAAACTGTACAGCAGTCTAAAGGAACTAGGGTCATTCATGTGCGTGTGTAAGACACAATGTTTGAGTCAATAAACTAATATTTAATGTTGGAAGCACAGCTGGCTCCAGTCCTGGAACGGGTGAGAGTTTGGGGTGGGAGGGGACAAAGGTAGCAGGATTAGGCCATCTCACAACTCCAGTCAAGTATCCCCCACCATCAGTCATTTGCTAGGCTAAGGGAACCTCATATCTGGGTGATTTCTGGCTCAGTGCTGACCCTTCAGACCCCACCTCCCCAGTTTGTTAAACACCCTGAGGAAGTTTCAGTTGAACTCTCCCAAAGGGTGATGGGGGCGGGGGGCTTTCTCCATTCAGGTAGGTAGACAGGAGCCCAGGCTCATCAAGCTCCAACACACTGGCTTGATTCTCACTCCTCTGGAGCTGAAGAGTAATGGCCCATGAGCAAGCCAGATCCTGGCCTTTTATAACTTTTAGCCCCATGTCAGGCAACGTCCCACTCAACCTTCTCAGCTGACCCCAGGCCCCAAGTAACTTGAGCCGTGACCCTCACAGGGATTTAGATGCCTCATTCCCAGTGCCTCCCAAATATCTTTGAGGATCTGAGCCTTCCGACTTTGCCAGGCAACCTCAACTTTGCTAAAGCAGCTCCCCTGATTGGAAGCCAGTCTTTTGTTTAGAGCACTTCCATTTCAGTGGGCAAGCACTCCTCATTTAATGACTTGCTGTGTCCAGTCCTGGACCACAACAGATTTGTTGGAATTTTGGTCCAACACAGAGCCAAATGGACCCCAGTGGAAAGGCAGCACCCTCAAAATGGAGGTTTCAGCTTGGCATTGATACTTCCAAAGCTCTCATCAACCCATACCAACTTTAGACATTGTGGGGAGAGCTTCCCCATCCTATCACAGGCCCACAGTGACAGAGGCCTGATTCAGTGTGGATGCTGAAGCTGGGAGATACATGTCTAAAAAAAGCCACAATGGGATGTGTGTGTGATCTCAGTTTCAACAGGGGTCTCTCTGAAGCCCCATTCCCTTGCACCTCATGCTGTCACACTGGGAAGATGGTAAAATTCTACCATGCCACAGCAGTGGCAAGTTATCTGTTTCTATTAGGTACTTACAGGACCCCATTAGTCTCCTGTCTGAGCTCACAATCTTTAATGCACCGTGTGAGGTAGTGCAATGTTGTTATTCCCATTTTATTCCTGGTGACACTGGTGCCCAGCTAGACTAAGGTCTCAGGCCCCACCCTTTCCTTCCGCTCTCCAATGCTAGCACAAGTCACAAGTGGGTGAATCAGTCACTGCTGAGAAATCAGGAGTTGCTTCACATTTTCACCAGAAAGAGAGAATCTAGCAAACATGCAAACTTAGACTGAGGAAAGGAAGAAATGTTTAAATAGAAGTTCTGGTCAAATGCAGATAGGAAAGTAGCTTCCTCTTTCTCACTCATTCAAGGAAAGAGAGTTATTGGTAACACAAACGTCTTTCCGGGTTTGATATTTTGATCTGAGTGGGCCACAAAATTCCGCCCACCAAACGGGAAGTCAGGGGTATTCAACTCTCAGGGTTGGGGGGGGGGAGCGGAAGGGGGCTCGATTGAATTTCTAGCTGTGTTTTTCCCCACCTGCGCTACCGGGGGATTCTGACCCCCTGAGGGCAAGTGGGCTGGGTCTGATTGGGGACCCATGACTGTGTCTGGGGAAAAAGTATCGCTGGTAGACCACAGTTTTGACTCAACAAATTCACAGGGGGCTAGGTCTAGGAATTCACTTCAGTCACTGGGCTGATAAAGTTTCCTGGTGCCAGCAGCAGAGGGAACCAGAGCGCAGACAAGGCAACACCTGTTGGTACAGGTCCTTGTTTCTCCAAGGCCCTTTGCACATGCCCTGCATATGTGCAAAACCTCTGTTAGGGCCAAACTGGGAGTGAAGCCGGTATAGGGCATGGGAAGACTACAGGAGAGATGATGTGATCAAGTTGGAAGGTGCTGTGATGAGGGCCAAGCTGTTTTTCCAGCGATTGTGCCCTCCTGCGACACCCCATAGCAGGTATGTACATTAGTGCAAAGACTCCTCTGAAATTTAAAACTCCCTATCCCTACCCCCTGGAGGGAGCTGGCACAAGGGGTCTGGGCAGTTTGGCTGCTGTCTTACTGCTAGCCTGAAGATGTTTCCCCCACCACTGAGATAGGGCAGGAATGAAGGAAGGGACAGGAGACAGAGCAAAAAAGAGAAGGCCTAAATGTGAATGAAAACCTATGGGTTTGAAGCCCAGGCCGTGAGCTCAGTTTTTCCCTGTGCAGTAGAAAAAGCATTTGTGGAGGGAACGGGGGTAGCAGATGAAGCAGAAATGTGCTGGCCAAATTTGTCTGGTCTCCTGCCTTGGGGCAAAGCCTCAGCAGACAAGAAAGTGATTGAACTATGAAATGGGGCAGGGAGGGACGTTTCCCTGATATTTGATTTGCAAATGATGGGTCAATAGGGACAGCTCTTGGCCTCCATCAAATGACTGTCCACTGACACCCCTTTCACAGAAGTTAGATAACATACATACTCTGGTTCGACAGGTGGTATGCATCCTCAAAACTTTCATTCATAGATGTCAGAACAAAAACACACTCAGGCCCAAACCAGAGAGAGACGAAGCAGGCTGGTCACTAAGGCAGAGAGGCACAATTCCCCTCCACACACCTTACTTTAGGATGTCTGCTGATTTCTGTTGGACCCCAACTCCATGTTTCCCTACAAAGACCCTAGCCTGCAAGGAGACTTGGGCAAAAAAAGCATGAAATTTAAAAATGAGAGTTTACAATTATGCATGACTGCCTTACTGATCAATTTCTAGATCCAGGAGTAAAGTCATTCTGCTTGGTCCAAAATGGGGGTGAAAGGATTCCACCTGATTGGGGGAAAGCATTAGAGAGTGACAAAAGAAGATTGGTTATCATTTAGCATCTTCTCCCTGGGAGTTGTCTTCCAAACTGAAGACTTCTGTGAGGAGCCCCTACTCAGGGATTAAGGCCCAGATTCTCCAAGGTGCTGAGCCACCTAACTCCCCTTGAAATTAATGGAGGTTTGGCAGCTAAATACCTGGCAGGATCTGGGTCTAAGAGCAAGAGCAAAAGCTGCACAACATGGCCTTCACTACATGCACACAGCTCCGCAAAGTCCATGGAGATGGAGAAAGGGCCTAGTTTGGGGTTGTTACACTAACCCTCCTGACAGTTGTCTGGTTCTGTAAAGCAGGTGGCAGCTGATTACCTTGTCTTTGCAGAGAAAAGTGGCATCAAATAAAAGTCAGACCCCCCGCTCTCTGCCTCGTCTGCACCAGTGCCCTTAACTCATGTGGTAACTAACATGGAGTCAAAGCCTGCAGTGGCCAAGGCAGTGTGTAGTGTGAACCGGAGTTAGAATCATAGAATCACAGGGTTGGAAGGGACCTCATGAGGTCATCTACTCCAACCCCCTGCCAAAAAAGCAGGACCATTCCCATTAAATTATTCCAGCTAGAGTTTTATCCAGCTGGGCCTTAAACATCTCCAAAGAAAGAGATTCCAACACCTCCCTAGGTAGCCCATTCCAATGCTTTACCACCCTCCTAGTAAGACAGTTTTTCCTAATATCCAGCCTCGACCTCCTCAGCTGCAAATCAAAACCATTGCTCCTTGTTCTATCCTCTGTTACTATTGAGAACAGCCAAGCTCCATCCTCCTTGGAGCATCCCTTCAGGAAGTTGAAGGTTGCTATCAAATTCCCCCTCAATCTTCTCTTCTGCAGGCTAAATAAGCCTAGTTCCTTCTGTCTTTCTTCATAGCTCTTGTGCTCCAGCCCCTTGATCATTTTTGTTGCCCTCCCCTGGACTCTTTCTAATTTGTCCACGTCCTTTTTGTAGTGGGGAGCCCAAAACTGAACACAGTATTCCAGATGCAGCCTCACCAGTGCCGAATAGAGGGGAATGATCACATCCCTTGATCTGCTGGCAATGCTTCTTCTGATGCAGCCCAGTATGCCATTGGCCTTTTGGGCAGCAAGAGCACACTGCTGACTCATATCCAGCTTCCCATCCACCAGGACCCCCAGGTCCTTTTCTATGGTGCTGCTACTTAGCTGATCGCTCCCCAGCCTGTAGCAGTGCATGGGATTTTTCCGTCCCAAGTGCAGGACTTTGCACTTGTCCTTGTTGAACCTCTTGAGATTTCTATTGGCCCACTGCTCCAATTTGTCAAGGTCTTCCGGAATCTTCTCCCTGCGCTCCAGTGTGTCTACTGTTCCCCCCAGCTTGGTGTCATCCGCAAACTTACTGAGTGTGCAATAAATCCCATCAACCAGATCATTAATGAAAATGTTGAACAGAGCTGGCCCCAGGACTGACCCCTGGGGCACACCACTCGTTACTGGTTGTCAACTAGGTGTGGAGCAATTGATTCCTACACGCTGAAATTGTTGATCTATCCAGTTCTCTATCCACCTTACAGTCCACACATCCAACCCATACTTCCTTAACTTGCTGACGAGAATGCTGTGGGAAACCGTATCAAAAGCCTTGCTAAAGTTGAGGTATATCACATCAACAGCTCTTCCCGCATCCACAAATCTAGTCATCTCATCATAGAAGGCGATGAGGTTGGTCAGGCACGATTTACCCTTGGTGAATCCATGCTGACTGTTCCTGATCACTCTATTGTCCTCCAAGTGTTTCAGGATGGATTCTTTGAGAATCCGTCCCATGATTTTTCCAGGGATTGAGGTGAGGCTGACAGGTCTGTAATTCCTTAGATCCTCCTTTTTGCCTTTCTTGAAGATAGGCACTCTATTTGCTTTTGTCCAATCCTCTGGCACCTCCCCTGTTCGCCATGAGTTTTCAAAGATAATGGCCAGCAGTACTGTTATCTCATTGACCAATTCCCTCAGCACCCTTGGATGCAGGTTGTCCAGCCCCATGGACTTGTGCACATCCAGCATCTTTAGGTAGTCCCTAACTTGACCTTCTGTCACCAAGGGCCTCTCTTCTTCTCTCCAATCTGCCATGCCCAATGTAGTGGGCTGGGAGCTTGCCCTCCCTGTGAAAACTGAAGTAAAAAAAGTATTGAGCACTTCAGCCTTTTCCTCATCCCTCATCATGAGGATACCTGCGCTATTCAGTACAGGACCTACACCAGCCCTTATCCTCCTCTTGTTACTGACACACTTGTATAACCCCTTCCTGTTATCCTTCACATCCCTTGCTAACCGCAACTCCAATTGTCCTTTGGCCTTTCTGATTTTATCCCTGCAGTCCCAAGCAATATCTTTATATGCCTCCTTAGTCATCTGTCCAAAGCTTCCACTTCCAGTAAGCTTCCTTTTTATGCTTTAGCTCAGTGCAGTGCTTTAGCTCTGTTAAGCCACACTGGGTGCCTTCCACATTTGCTGTTCTTTCTGCTCATTGGAAGGGTCTCTTCCTGTGCTCTTAGCAGGGTTTCTTTATAATGCAACCAGCTCTCTTGGACACCTTTCTGCTTCGGATCAGCCTCCCAAGGGATCCTGCCCATCAGTTGCCTGAGGGAGCCAAAATCTGCTTTTCTGAAGTCCAGGGTCTGCGTTTGGCTTCTTTCCTTTCTTCCATTAATCAGCATCTTGAACTCTGTCATCTCATGGTCACTGCTGCCCAGGTTGCCATTCACTTCTATGTCCCCAATCAATTCTTCTCTGTTTGTGAGCAGCAGGTCAAGAGGTGCAAGGCCCCTAGTTTGTTCCTCTAGCATTTGTACCAGGAAGTTGAACTCAACACTCTCCAAAAACTTCCTAGATTGCCCGTGCACTGCTGTATTGGCCTCCCAGCAGATGTCAAGGTAATCGAAGTCCCTCATGAGAACCAGGCCTGTGACCTGGAAACTTCTGCCAGTTCTCCATAGAATGCCTCCATCCACCTTCTCCTGCTGGTCTGGAGGTCTCTAGCAGACATGCACCACAACATCCCCCTTGTTGCGCTCCCCTCTAAGCTTAACCACAGATTTTCAACTGGCTCGGTTCCACTTCCATAATGGAGCTCTGAGCAGTCATAGAGCTCTTTTACATATAGTGCTACTCCTCCCCCTCTTCCTCCCTGCCTGTCCCTCCTGAACAAATTATATCCATCCATGGCAGAGCTCCAGTCATGCAATGAGTTAGCGGATTGCAGTGAAACTCCAGCTCCCCCAGTCTTTACCTCAATCTGCTGCCACCTGAAAAAAATGCAAGCATTTTCAGGTGTTAGTGCCGCCCCCGCCCCCCCCGCCGCCTTTGGCACACAGTGGTGTAGCTTCCAAAGGGTTGTAATACTTCTGTCTAATCCAGGCTAGCAAGCTCACTGCAGAGCTGCTGGGCAAGCCAGGCTGCACAGAGGGCTAGAGTAGGACCTTTTCCACACAGGTGGGCTGCACTCACTTCTACTGGGAGTGGGCGGCAGGGATTGATTACACAAGTGTCAGGTCTAGCCTAAATGCATGGCTAGCCTCCTACACACAGTCTCCCCCTCAACTACCTGTCCTGTGGCCCCAATTCCCTATCACTCTGCATCTTTTGCAGCCCTTTGCATCAGTGCAAACTGAGCAGGAGTTGCTGCTGATTCTGCTTCATGCTCCACTAGACACAGCAGCTGTGCATGGTGCCCTGGAGAATTACATCCAGAAAATGAAACTATATCAGCTCCAAACTGAGGTAGCTGTTGCCACCAGCTGTCTCTGAGGAAGAGATAGGGCTGGATCTTCCATGGAGGCAGCAGAAGGTGAAAAGACGACAATGTGCAAGTGCAAAAGCCAAAGGAAATAACTCACAGGCCAGGGGCAGGGGAATTATTCTGGAGATGATGAGGCACATGCAGCTTGGCAGGGATAATGGAGCTGCGGTTTGGTTTCAAAGGAAACAGGCTGATACAGGGGGACAAGAACAGACCCCACCCCCATACTGTTCTATTTGCTAAGCAAACTCCCTAGCAAGCTCTCTCCCTCCTAGGCCCTCCTGCATGAAATAAGTGTTGATCACTGACTCATTCTGCAGCATGTGTGTGCGCAAGGGCACATCTTCTTGTGTGTGCTTGTGTGCTCACTTGTGTGCACACACAGAAATCTATGATGCTATGAGGCTGCTGCTGGGTAGCTCTTAGCCTGCCGTGGCTGACATTTCTGCTTCCTGGGCTGGTGGGCGGCTCTGTTCATAGCTGTTTCCTGTAGATAAACAAGGTGATAGTCGCATGCTCCCACACCCTCAAAGAAGGCGGGGGATGCCATGTTGAGGTTAGGGGTGAGGAATGGAATATTTTATTGCCCCTGCAACTGAATCTAAGACTTCAGGTCATTCCCACAGCCCCTCTGAGGCTGTGACTCAAGTTCCTTCTCTGGGACAGCCTGGTGCTGGGTCTCAAGAAATTACATTACCCAATTTCAGGCCTCAGTGGTTATTCATTAAGGTAGCTTCCCTGATTCAAACATGGCATTTACAGCCCCTAGTGTAAATTAGAGCTGCCCCTGAATGCTCTAGTTTCCTGCAATCTCTGGCCATACCCCCAAATCTGGCCAGGTCACTGGGGGAATTTCGTGACAGTTCTATAATCGACTTGTAAACTGTGTCCATGGCAGGGGCTGGCATGGGGTCAGCTAATCTAATTTTACTTATAGCAGGGCAATGTTTGTGTGTCAACCGGCTCTTCATTTCCCACCTAGGCTGTACCGAGTAAGCTTCCAGGAGCTGTAGATGCAATGGCCCATGACTGTACATGCTCCAATTGCTCCACATCGGCTCCGACCAGCTAGTCCAGAGACGTTTGTACATACGTGCCAGTCACTGAAGAAGAGCTCAATAGACAGATCAGCTGCTCCTCAGGCTAAAGGGGGCAGCGGGATCAGGTACTCCTTTGTTCTTTTGGACTGTAGCATTTCCATTCCTCATCTGCTTTTGTGGAGCTGGGGAGGAGGAAGAGGCATGGCAGAAGCAGCCCTTCCAGCCCTGACAGCATCTCAGTGGAGCAGCTGAGGGCTTTTTTTTGGCACACCTACTTTTCTCCCTAACTGGCCTGCATGCTTTATGTGTGGTTCAAAACAATCTATGAAGATCAGGGTGGCAAACAGAGAGCAGCGCACCAAATTCACCCTCAGCCTGTGCCTTTTGTGTCATCATTTAAGCCAGTGGGTGTAAAAATGGCACCAGATAAGAACTGTCAGGGTCTGGCACCTCCTTCACACTAGTGCAAATGATCGCACAAGAGATGAAACCACAAAGCAGGGCCCTGAGATATTTGATGCCAGCTCAACCAACCTTTCAGCAGCTCTTGGTCTCATGGGAACAGCGCATCTACATTGCTATGGTGCTGACAGACCTCCATTGGCAAGGGGTGTGCATTGCTCTGGCGATGAACCACCCGGGCAAGTGAATAGTAGGGTTGTTTGCGCATTTTAGATGGTAGCTCAGCCCTTAGCCAGAGACTGTTAACTATCATCTCTCATCTGCTACTGCAATAACAACATAAACTCCTTCATGCTTACTTAGCACATTTCATCCAAGGCTGTTTTACAAAGGCAGGGAGGGGTGCAAGAACCATTGTCCCCATTTTACATCTGGGGAAACTGAGACCCAGAGCCTTGCCCAAGGACCCCAAGGCTATGGAAGTGCACCTCTGATTGGCCAGTAACACCAGTCCTCTTTGCTGGCATATTTTTCAAACAGGCCCCTTTTTGCCATTACCCACGCTGTCCTGGATGCTTGGAAGGCACAGCCCAGAACCATCATCTGTATTGTTACCTCCTTCAAAGCCCTCCATCATGCTCCTTTGCCATGTGGCCCACAATGTATTTTACAACAGGTGAGCTGAGACCCTCTGCCCATCGTACTTACCCGCATTTTCTCACTATCTCCTTGCTCTTCCCCATCTGTCTATAGCCACCTGTCCTGTTTTGTTTTTTGCTGTAAGTTCTTTGGGTCCTACCTCATCCTTCAGTTCTGTGTCCGTACAGCACCTAGCATCATGGGAGATATTGGTCCGTGGTTGGAGGGTACTGATGCCACCACTATACATATAATGCAGTGGCATCCAACCTGTGGTCCGCAGACCCCCAGGGATCCGCTGTCTGTGTCTAAGATTTTTCAAAGGAGTCTACACCACCACTTGAAATTTTTTGGAGGATCCGCAATGAAGAAAAAGTTTAAAAAGCATGGCTATAAATAATCAGATAACCAGCAGAAGGAGGAAAGGATGAGAGGCAAAAAAAAACCAAAGGGGAGATAAGAGGGGAATTTCACTGGCTCTGTTTGAGCCTTGAAAAGGTTCAGACATTCCAGTAGGGAGCGAGTTTGATTTATTTTGTCCTCCCCTGGCTTCCGATTTGAAACTTGCACCCTGCTGGGAAATACTCTGCACCTTTGATTCTTTGCAGAGTCCTGGGATTAAAGTCCCCCCAACCCAATCTTGCCCCGCAAGCCCTTTTAAACAAGTGTCTGAACGGGATGGGGAGGTGTATGGCAACATCCAACTCCCACAGATGGGACTCAAATAATTTACTCAGAAATTTGCAGCTTGGGGCTGCTGTGTGAGTGGAGTATGACCCCTAGCGGCCAGCTCTGGTATGGAGTGCAGTGACCCACAGGCTGTTTTTTTTTTGTTTGTTTGTTTTGTTTTTTTTTGTTTTTTTTTTTTTTTTGCTGTTGGAGCTCCACCGACCCTCCTGTCATTATACCCACCACCATTTCACTCTCCTTTTCTCTAACCTCCTGGGCATTTTGTTCTGCCTCCAACCAACAGTGCCCCTCCCTTTTATTTTATTTTCTGGTTGTGCTCTTTTCCATGAATCATGCTGACTCTTCCATCTCTTAGTTTCCCACTTAGCTCCTGTCACCTTCCCCCATTCAGCTGCCATGTAATCAACAGCTCTACAACCAGATTTCCCAGCTGGTGCAAATCTCCACGCTACTAGAGATCCCCAAGCTGGTGGGAACGGGCGTGGCTCCATTAGAATTAACAGGCCAAATCACTAACTCTTGCAAATCCGCATCCCAACTGGTGTCACTCTACTGAAACTCACAGTTCTACCCATGTCACTACAGCCACAACTCTATGTCAGCTCTTCATCTGGGCCTGGATGAGAAAGAAAAGCCTTTCCCAGGCTAATGAGATGGTATCTAATGATAGTGACACCTGGCTTTTATATAGCGCTTGTCATAACGACAGCTCAAAGTGCCACACAAAGAAAAGTTGTGTCACTGCAGAGGGATACTGAGGCATATGGTGGGGAAATGGCTTGCCTAGTATCTGGGGCACAGTGAAGAACAGAACTCAGGTCTGCCCAGGCCCATTCAAGTGCTCTTTCCAGTAGACTAAACTGCCTTGGAACGCCATATTAAGAGTCACCCTTGAAGAATGAGGCCACATCTGAGATTAGATGTCAAAGTTCAGCGGGAACAAAGAATAAAGGAGCATTGGAACAAATAATGCAGAGCAGCAGGGGGGACTCCACCAGAGATGGAAAAACATGCTCAGTGATGCAGCCACTCTATCAATTATAGTTCTGCCCCATTGTCTCATCTTGTATATGACCTCTGCCTTAATGGAGTTTAATTAGTGAATTAACTGGCTTCACTCATAAAAGCCACATGGGAGTGGAGCAACATGGGGCACTGGCTTCAGACGTGCTGCTAGAATTGTGGCTCAGACTGACATCGCTCCGAATTATTCCCAGCAGAGGACCAGCCAGCAGCATGGGGAAGATCATGCAGGGCAAGTTTTGGCACTTTGGATAGGAAGGACTTCCGAGACACTAGTCACCGTTTGGAATGAATCAGCAATGGAAGAGATGGAGAAAATACAGATGTTTCCAGTCCCACGCAGGCCCTGCCGTGCCTTCTTTTCCTTTCACCCTCCCTCCCTATTCTTTCCTCCCTCCCCCAACCTGCCAGACTTGGTTTGCCCTTTTAGCTAAATATCTTCATCTCTTCCCTTATCATGGCAACATTCCCACTGAGGCAGTGACTGGGCAGCCTGGAGAATGGACTTATCCTTACTGCAGTCAAGTTTCTCATTCATTGTTTGAAGAAATTCTCTGCTGTTGTCGCAGGATCCATCTGTCAGTCTGCTCTGAAATTTACGCTTACTGGAAAATGCACACACAGCCCACAATCACAGCATGAGCTTAGAGGAAAAAGCAACTGTCCTCCGTTACCTCACCTACTCCCTCCTACACCCTCTCCAGCCCACTGTTGGTTTCAAAAACAACAGCTGGAAAACGCCATCACTTCACCTCTCTCTGTGTCCATCCGTTGGTCACAGATGGAGTGGAACCTGTTTTTCACCTCTTTTGAATGTGGGGACAAATCTAGTGGGAAAATAGCAGTCGAGGATCCACTCCAGGCAAAATGAATAAATAAATAAAAAATAGCTTGAGCTATCCCACCCTATCCCAGTCCTTTGGTGTGTTTTTTTACAGTCACATTTTCCTGTTTTTCAAGCAGTTCTTTCTTTCCACCTGGGTAGGTTAGTTCACACACCAGGGGAGCTGAGTAGATCTGCTCTACGTAGGTGACAGCTATGGGCCAAGAGACTGATTGAAGTCAATGGGGCGGACAGGCCACGCTGACAATGAGATCTTTAACTGGGAAATGGTCTCCCATGTGAAGTGAGGGGGCTCCCTTTCTCAGATCACTTAAATGGACCTAGGAACTGCCAGATGAGATCAGACCATGGTCCATCTACTCCAGTATCCCATCTCAGAGTGATCCAGCACAAGCAGCTTCTAAGGTGGAAGAAACATTGCTCTAAGCAGAGGTGGAATACTCGGCTTCACAATGGTGGTTCCTTCTGCCTGCTACATTGTTAGAAACTAGCCTAAACCTTGAAGCATCAAGCTTAGTAGCCCTGCCAGAATTTTCTTCCCTTATAACAGCCTTGGCTATTCCAGTTAGCCATAGAACATGGCAATCTCCTTTTCAGTCTGTAAACCTCATTTGTGCCACTCTGGCAGTGCACATTTGACATAAGGGGTATTCACACAGTGCAAAGAGAAAGGGAATCAGGGTTGTAGCAGTGAATGATCCATCTCTGCATGGTGAGAAAGGGCAATAAAGTAACCTAATGTTTGCATTCACATAGGTTTTGTCAACCACAGGTTTCAAAAGTACTTTACAAAAGGCATTACCAGCCGTGTTTTACAGACAAGGAAATGGAGGCACAGAACAGGAACTGACTTGAACAGTCACAATATCAAAGCTAGGAGCCGAGTTCCAATCCAGGGCTTTAACCACTAGGTCATACTGCTGTCAGGACACCACCCTTTCCATATCAACAGATGGATGGGAGTCCTGGCTAGATGAATCATGCCACTGGTATGGTACAGGTTGAGAATCACAGACCAACAAATCTCAATCTGCTTCTCAATGTCTCCTATTTAATAAATAAGTAACAGGAAAAAGAAGGAAAAGGAAAATGTCAAATGTGTTTATTTTATATAAAAAAAATTTGTACAATTTTAGTTCCTATATTTATGAAAAAACCCAAAGTTCCTAAAATTGCCATAATGCTTAGATTCACTGCAAACTGTAAAAACAAGCTTTTTATATATTAAAAAACAATTTTACATTTTACAATTTTCTACACGCATGCACAAGGTATCAGCTCTGTAAAAACAAAATAAAACAAATTTAAAAAACAAAGCCAAAAAAAAATTCCCCCCTAAACTCAGAGTGGAAAAACAAAAAATGCCAAACCTCTACATTTACAATCTCACTCCATTAAAGAGTCTTTATTTTTTCATTTTTAATTGGGGGGAGGAGCTAAAAAAAATTCTATCCCCGTAAACGTGCACACAGGAACATGACGAGACAACCACAGCGACGTGACTGATCCACAAAACGGTGTTGGTGAAAGATTCTCCCAGAGGATCAGGAAAGGAGACACACAGATGGACAGATTAACGCATCTTCTTGGGGGGTAGAAATGGTAAAGGTAACAGAGGGCAATGCTGGAAAGCAGCACTAATGGAGGCAGATGTTTGCATGAAGCCTCTTCAATGATCCAGATGTTCTAGCTGAAACCTCTTGACCTTGGAATACTGAATCTTAGGGTTTACAGCTAAGGGATTTGTTTTCTAGGGGAGGATAGAGGATTTTAAGGGATCTCAGAGATAATTGAAGCATAGAGCTGTGATATTTGGCTGTCCTACAGTTTCTTATTGCTTACACTTACTATGCACTGGCGTTAAGCAAGGTGCAGGGCAACAGGGAATCAGGCCCTAGATTTTAATCTCAGTTAAACAAGTGTAAGGTCATAATCAGTCCACTGACTTCCAAGCCATGATGCTGATAAAACAGACATCAGAATCTGGATGTGACTCTAGAGGTGGGCTTCTGATCTCGGTGGAACTGGTGTCAATAGAGTCCCTCCAGCAACCTTTCTCCTGTGACTCCACGAGTGGTTACTGGAGTGGGAATCTGGCCCTAAGGATGGCAGGAAATTAAACTGAGAAGACAAGAGGCAAGACACTAGCTGAGCCACACAAAGGCAGTGGGATCTGATGTTGGGAGACGATCCAACAAAGATGGAGGGAGAAGTTGGTAGCATGGTGAAGTAATGACAAAGCCAAGGTTCAGTTTCAAAGCTAGGTAGAATGGGGATGGAAACAAAGGGTTAAAAACCCTGGAAAACAGAGTCAGACTGGTCTCAGCTGCACCTCTGCAAACCCAGAGTGTCTCTACCAACATGGCTCCAGATTTACACCAGCATAACAGATAAAAATGGGACACGGGCTGTGAGCAAATGTAAGGCTGCTGGGAATTGGGAAGAAAAGAGAGAGGGTGAAATTCCCCTGCTGTGCAGAGGGACTTGCACAGGGTAACTGCACCAGGAACATCCCACTCCCACCAAAGTGGTTTCAAAGGGTTTATTGGTGCACGGACCTCAGCACAGCATTAACTTCAACCGAATGGAGAATATAATGCTAATTAAGCCAAAAAACAGAGAGAAAGAGGAGGGTAAAGCATGTTTGTATAGACCTGGAGGCCTAGATCCTTAGTTGGGGTCAATTAGTTATCAACCCCCAAGCTGAATTTTGACCTTAAAGTGGGCCACAAACATCCAATAAGGACTTTGGTATTGATCTTGTGAGGAAGGCACCCAGACACTAAGGTGACAGGTGACAAGATAAGACCCAGTGATTGATAGGTAGACAGATGGGTAGATGTTATGGCAACTGACCAGCTGGCGGATTTCAGCTCAGAAAGACATGAACATGACATCTCACAGGGTGTTATGGAGTTAGGGCGTTACCAGACTGTAAATCTCTGCGCAACAACATGGAGGAGGAGGTGGGGGGTAGTGGGATAATTCTAATTTAAAAATAAAAGGAAAAAAATTAACCACAATCCTGACTTCAAGGACAAAACAGCATCAAATCCCCCTTTCTTCACCCTCCCCTCCCACACTTAGTCACAGACTTTTAATAATTTTAGTTCTTAAAAAAATGGAAATCACAGTGACAAAATCTGGCGAGACCCCCCAAATCCCTCTTTTGACATGAGGTTTCTGATTCCCCTCACACACCTCTGGTGTTCACATTACACTGAGAACACACACAACCATTTTGGACATGACAGCGGCACAGACGGTAGAAAGGACCCAGTATAAAACCCATGAGGTATTTGTAACTGAAAAGACTCTGCATCCATTTGACTTGAAAAACAACAATAAAGGCAGAAAGAAACCCACCCACCAAGTGAGGGGCCTATCGTAATGTTGCCCACTTACAGCTGGGGATGGCAACGGGTCTAACCTGGGCTCCTCCCCAGCCCTGAAGTTGGCAAAGACAGAATTCATACAGGCCCATCGGTAGGAGGATCCTACTGGAAAAACTAGTGAAGAACAGCAGCATACACTGGGGGGACCGGGAGGATTCTAGACATATGCACAAGCTGAACAGGAAAACACAGTACAAAAGGTGAGGCTGAGGCACAGCAACCAATTGCAGGTTTCTGATTCCAGGTTCCAGAGATGGGAGGGAAGGAGGAATTAATCTTTGGGGCTTAAGAGAGACACCCTCATGTCCCTCAGACCTGATCTTGCCTTACTCAGATCCTGATGACACTCGTGTAGTCCCACTGCAACCAATTCTGTCCCCTCCCCCTGTGCCTGGTGCATTTCAGAGTCTGTTTGTGCCCCATTTAAGTCACTGGGAACTTCAGCATGGGCGTTGACGGGCACAAGGGCAGACCCTTGCTGCACCAGTACAATGTGGGGGTGAACAAATGACCATTCCAGTTTGCCTTCACTTTGCACAGGCAACCCATGTTCACAACTGCACCAGATGTAGCAGAGGTTCAGATACAATGGGACATAAATGTTAGCAGGAGCCAGATCAGGCCTTTGATGGACAGCCATTGCTCCTCCCAGCAACGCTCCAGAAACAAAATTAAAGGGGCAGACAAGGGCAAAATTTGCTGAGAGGAAGCAAAGATTATCTCTGAAGCCAAGTCACTTGCACTAAGCCCTGTCTTCTGTGGACAAGAGCCGTGTTAGAACAGGGAACCAGCTAGAAGGTTTAACCTAATTCAATCTACAAAGGAGAAATAAGAGAAATGGACCTTGAGAGCTTCAACATCTATTCTGTCTCTAGATTACACCCAGCTCAGTTTGTAACATAGTCAAGAGCTATATTTCATTAGCTGCCACCAGCTCTAGGAACCAGTTGGAATTTCTGCATTTTTGTCTCCTTCTCACACGATCTCTGGAGACAGAACAACTCAATTCTCCATCCCCCTCGGTCGGCAGGAAAAAGGGAGTGCAAAACACTACCCTGAATCAAGAGGGGAAGCCTTTTGCAACCGGCTTTTCACTGATGCAAGGGGCTGTGCAAGAACCAAGGCCAAAGAGTCTGTCAGCAGGCAGAACAGAATCCAGCCCAGACCCCAGGAGCTGCACTGTAAAGGCAGCACAGACGGAAGCACAAAACCATCAGGGTGGTGAAAGGACATGCCTGACTTCCAGCACAAAACCAGTTCTGCTTCAATCAATGGGCTAGAATCTCAGCGGATGTAAAGAAGCAGAGCTGAGTTACAGCTAACTGCCTTATGCTAGTTCACACCAGCTGGGGATCAGACAAAGGATGACCCAGTAGCTAGGGCACTGGCAGTGAGATCTGAGTTCAAGTCCCTGCTCTGCCACAGATTCCCATGGGCAAGTCACCTAGCTTAGCCAATCTGTGCCTCAAACACAGAATGGGTGCAATAGGGCCGCATGGGAGAGTTGTAAGGATAAACACAGCAAAGAGTCACTCAGATGCCATGGTGGGGGGGGTCCACATAAGTACCTCACACAACTAAAGTTAGGCACGTACCTTGCTGAGTCATGACCTGCAATGGTGCTTTTTTCAAAGAACAAGAAGGGTTGCTTTACTCTCTGAGGCTGGGGATGATTCCTAGAGCACGGAAGATATTTGGTGCAGTTTTACCTGTAAATCCCAACTGCTAAAACAAAACTCAGCCTCCAGAAACAGAAAGGCCAGTAGAATCAGCACAAGGGAGGATTCATTCTGCTCAAATCCTGCAGTTCAGCACTTTCGCCAGTGTTATCCTCAGGGAGCCTGATACATGCGTACACAAAGGCCCCTTTATGCCACTCCAGCAGAGTAACCCTTCTTGACATCCACTTTAGGGTGCCCTTACACTGCCAGAGTGGTGTAAAAATGCCTTGCTTTGAAGAAAATATTGGACTCAGTTATTCACAGAGGTGAAACCAGGCCAATTTGGGGTGCTATTTACAAAAACCACAGGATTCCATTACAAAGCACACAGATCAGCACCAAAAAAATTGCTATTTAAAAATGTTTTTTTTTTTTCTCAAACTAGTCTTCTTGTTAAAAGTTTGATCAGCAAAACCCCAGAGGAGATCCAAAGAGGGGTTCTTATACCAGAGCTGGCATCACTGGTTTGTCTTTTCCTGCCTACAGGTCAAGCAGGGAGGTTTTCATAGCAGCCAGAATACTGGAGACGCACTCGCAAATGCTCCACAAGCTTTGCACGAGTGGATTTAAAAAACAACCTCCAAACATCAGGTTATGCTTTAAAGACCAGAATCAGGACAGTAATAAAAAAAGGGAAACTGAGAAGGTTCTTGGGGCCCAGACACATTTGGAGACGCTGGTGAAGAAGTGAACAAAAGTAGCCCTTGAATTTTGGCACCAAATGTGAGATCTTCCTGCTGAGACACCGTCCTTCGCACTGTGCGCCTTCTGACCTCCTGAGAGGTTGCTACAAGAATCTGGGTTCTGGAAACAGCAGAGACAGGAAAAAGAAAGAACTCTGCCCCTCACCCCCCTACAAATGGAGGGCAAGCAGAAATGGAAGAGGCTGGAGAAAGAGAAGACGGAGCCTTAAGACTTGCACACTGTTTCTGGGAGGTTCCCATGGGGCTCTCCCTGCATGGCAGCCTCTCTGAGCTCCAGTCAAAAATGAAAGCATCCTGGATGGAGCTTGCTCCTCCTCAGGTGCAGGAGCTGGCAGCTAACCCATAGTTCACACCGAGGTCTCTGACTGCAGCCGCATGACGAACTTATGGGACTTGGGGTCCACAAACTCCTCGGAGAGCTTGAAGAAGGGGATCTTTTTCGTGCTCACCACGAGACTGAAGTCTTGGCGTTTGAGGACAAAGACCACTCCGTCCTTCAGGCCGTTTGTCACCGGCTCCTCGCTGACTAGCGTCCACTGCTTGGCCAGCCAGCGGTCCTTGTGGTACTGGATGGTAGGCCCAGCGCTTAGATACCTCTCAAGGAATGCCTAGAGGGAAAGGAAAGGACACCGGAGGGGCATTTTCAATGGACAGCAGTCTTCAGTTAAGTGCTGCTGGCTGCCAGTTGGGTCAGGCCAGAAGGAGGCCTTGCAATATGTCCATGGAAATCCACCAGCCCCAACACATCAACTTGCCCAACCTTTATCATGATGGTGGAGGGACTGGGGCCAGGACCTCAGCTGGCGTACATTAGTGGATCTCCATGGAACGTGGCCCAATGGACTCTCACAGTCCTTGACTACTTGGACAGTGCTGGGCATCCACCCACAGGGCTCTAAATCCTTGCCTACAGCTTTCCCCAAGTTCTGACCATAGGTGGGGCCCTTCCATCCAAATTATACAGCTTTCTGGCCTCCATGAGGGAGGCTATCCCAAAGTGCCCTGCACTGTGCCAGAAACACCCACAATCCTCTCCACCCCCAGGGGCCAGAGGCTGAGGCAGCAGAGAACAGCTGTCTAGATCTTTCCAGTATGCACTGGTTCAAACCCAGCCTACATGGCTAATGCATGGGTGAGCTGGAGAACAAAGCTCCTACATGGTTGTGTTGAACTACAACAGATGCGTCACAGCCTGGGAATCTAGTATGCTTAAAGCAGTGGAATTAACAGGCATGATGGGAAAACCATGAATTAAAGCTCTACGGTGTAGATGGGACCAGAGCTTTGGGTACTGGACTCTTGACCCAAAAGTTCAGCTACCTCTGTGGTGGCTGAATCCTCAACCCCAGAGCCAGCCCAGCCAGTAGGAAGAAGGAAGGAAGCATTAGCACAGAATCCATATCAGACTGTGACTCCTGCATCCACCCTTTTCTTCTCATTGCCAGCAGCCTGTAGTCTGGACAGGTCAGACTACTCAGCAGAAGGTGGGGACCTCGTGGGTTGAGTGGCCAGAGGGACACAAAGCAAATGGAGCCCCCAGGGGCAAGAGAAATGGCCCCTCCTGGACAGCCTGTGAGATACAGTGTCCCCTTAGCAGGAGATATGGCGAGATGCCAGGAGATGCCATCCTAGATGCCTATAATCCTCTGGATGCCCCAAATCCCTGCTGTCCCTGGACAGCCCAAGGGAAGTGGGCTTTTTCCATCGACCCCAGAGCTCCCCAGCTGCCTCCTCATTTCCCCTACCTTGGGAGTCATATCATGAGTGATGCAGAACTCCAGGTGCTGTAGGATGCTCTCCATGGTGTGGTAAGGCTGTTGTTTGGTGGTGCGTAGGTACTTCTGCATGGCCCTGGCCATGGAGGCAAAGATGGCCTGAGCAGCTTCCCGCGGGTCCATGATCTCCCGTGGGTTCTTCTGGTCCTCCTCTTGCAGCCGCTTGATATGGGTGAAGGCCTCCTCCACAGCCACCACTAGCCTGGCAGAAGAAAGGCAACAAGACTGAGCTAGGCAGCAGTGGTGACACAGCACAGCTAGGCTGGCAACCCAAGTCACACCCACAGCCACCAGCACCCCCCCAAGCAAGCCCAACCCATCACGTGGCTTAGAGAGCAGTGACTTTGTGTTTAGAACAGAGTCCTGGGTTCAATCCCCAGTCACAACCCTATCTGATGGCCTGCAAGGGGATTAGACTTCTGTGGGCCAATGTGGCTCAAGGCGAGCTTCCCCCACCAGACATGGGTGCAACCCAAGCTAACACAATGGGTCTCTATCTCCCGTTTGTGACTGGTCCACACAAAAAGCCGTACACCCCCACTGAGTTACTGTGGTTATGCAGAACCTCCTGCCTTCAGCTTCTGCTTTGACTCAGTTTCTGCCGGGTCTCTTAAATTGGACTTAAGGGACACCCCAGACAGCAACTGGGCAGCCCAGGCCAAGAGCCGTACTGCCAGGGGGAATTGCAGGTTTGCATCCAGCAGCTCCTGTCCAGTCATTACAACTCAACCCTGCCTGTTCTCTGCCAGTAAGGGGCACTGTGTGACTTTCAACAGCAGTACCTGGCACGACGCTTCCGCACCCTGCGCTCATGCTCGGCTTCCTCATAGTAGTATTCATTGTGGCTGTTGTCACGCCTCCGAGCAGCTGCAGCAATGACAGCCCGGGACTGGCCCGTTGAGTTGTTTGTTGTATTTTCTGGAGAGGGAAGTAGAAGGGAGGGAAGTGAGTTAGAACACAGAGGAAGAGATCACAGGAGCAGTCACTCCTTGTGCTCACCGGTCTCTCTGCTCACTAGGTGCCTGTGAGACTAGCAGTTGGATGTGTCCACCAAAGCAGGCAGGGGGAGAGTGCATATGATGCGGCATAATGCAGAGTTTCCTAGAGCTGCAGGCAAGCAACCGCTGCTCACATCCCTCATTGGGCTGTGCCGAAAAGCCAGAGGTACCCAAACTCTCTAGCCCCCTTGCCTGCCCCAGCAACCTGTGCTCAGCCCCTCCTGACTTGCAAGTGGACTACGAGGAGGCCACCAGCCACAGCAAGCTGCTGCAGGAATCAAGCTGCAGCCGAAGGAAGGACAGACTGCATAGGTTTTAAGTCTCTTTGTTCCTCAATGAAGCTGCTTAGTCTGGTGCCAGAACACCAGATTCAAACTCCTAGTCTGGATTCAGATCTGAATGGCGTGGAGGCCCACAGGCCCCTCACCCAGGTCTCTAAGTGGAGGCTGGCTTCAAACACATCGCATATTAACAGGCAACCAAAAACCTCTTCTTCAAGTCTCCTGCACCAGAACTTTGTCTACTGCTAGCAAACTGTACAGGTACTGGTTGTATGACATGGTTCTAGTTAATCTGGTGAGAGACACATAACATGAGTGAACTTAAAGCAGTTCAGGCGGCGTTGGTAATTTACCAATAACCTCTGCGGTGAGGGAGCAAAAGATAAGGTATAAAATTGTCTTGCGTTGGTGTGAAGGCATGCATTTAAATACAAAGCAATTCCCAGTGAAACAGAGAATAATCCAGTGCTAAGGCAGAGGAAAAAGCAGGGGAGGAGAGCTTGTAATAAAAGCAAGCTTTATCAGACAAAATCAGCTTCTGTTAACCAGAGCTGAGTCTGGGAACGAGGGGAGAAGTAAGCCAGTTGATTTAGCTCCTCCTTAGAAGATCACTGAGGTCAAGGGAGCTCTAGCAGTGTCTGGCTCTGGGGCTGGACAGAGGGGGCTGGGAAACACAGAGTCAGAAGAGAAAGAAGAAACAGCGAAGAGCATGGACAGGAGAGAGACACAAGCTCACCCTCGCCAAGGGAATACACCTTGAACCCGGACATTTTCTTGGACAGGACAGATTTTGGCAGGTTGAGGAGAGCAGGGTTGTACACTGGGAAATCATGGTAATAGTTCTCCAGGATCCACACTGCCACACGCTGGATACTGTGGGGAAACACAGCCAGGGCACAGGAAGGACACAAAATAACAGGTTAGAACCCCACTGCCGGAGGCAGGGGAGGACACAGTTACACAGAAGGAGAGAACAAAAGGAGAAACCATAATCAGTTTGATCTGTGAGCTGCCCAACACAAGCAGAACAATGCAGCATCAACACTCTACGCCAGTGGTTCCCAACCTTTTGTCTATTGCAGCACACTTTGAGGCCTTCAGTTATGGCGCAGACACCGCCATAACAAAATCACGAATATTCAAATTAATATGAATATTCATGAGCCATGGCACCCTGTTTTGGGACCACCACCCAGGACTACAACTCAGGGAACCCCTCAGCTGGGCTGCATGGGGTCACTGCCCATGGCTCCGGCTCCAGCTCAGGGACCCCCACCCCTACCGCCCGCAGCCGGGGCCATTTGGGGTTGCCGCCTGCAACTTTGAAGAACCCACCAACTGGGGTCACATGGCACTGCTGCCTGCAGCAGCAGCTCTGGCTCCAGGGACCCCCCCAGCTGGGGCCACATGGGGCCTCTGCTGTAGCTCTGGGAACGCCCCCGGCCAGGACCACATGAGGCCTCCACCGCAGCTCCAAGGAACTTCCCCCCTCTCCCCCGGCTGGGACCGCTTGGGCCTCTGCTGCAGCTGAGGCTCTAGTGAACGCCCCTGGCCAGGGCCACATGGGGCCTCTGCCACAGCTCCAGCTCCAGGAATTCTCACAGCACACCAGAGGAGTTGCTGCAGCACACCAATGTGCTGCCACACACCGGTTGGGAACCACCGCTCTATGCCACAACACATCTCACCCACCAGATGGTCTTTGGCTGGTCCCTGTACAATGATCAGACTTGGCAGACCTCAACTTTTGTGGTTTTATACTTTTGAGGGATAATATTAATGTTTTGGTGAGAAGTATTTGAAAATATTTTTATTGATTTAAAAGTTGACAACTGCACGACAGTCGGGGTGGGGTGGAGTGGAGGGTCTATTTATTGACAGATGCTGGAAGTTCAGAAAGCCAAAGCTCTGTGACTGGTAATGCACATACTAACTATCCCATGACAAAAATCAAACAAGGAAATCTCCATAAATTATAATCTCTCTAAATGACCTCTGCTGAATTCCAGAGCAGCATTTTTCTTATCTGGCCTAGCTGTTGGTTCCAAGGATCCTGGAGGGAAATGTTTTTAGGTGGGTTTGCATGTGGACAGCAGCTTGCGGGCATTTACTAATAAAAACTTAAGTGTTCCAAAGTGTAACTACAACCATCTGGCAGGAGAATCAGCACAGACCCCACAAAGATTCTGGAAGTGGGAGCTAAAGAAGACGTGCTGGGATGAGGCTGTTGCTGCACGGATGAGGCAGGTGAGGTAATATCTTTTACTGGACCAAATTCTGGCTTTGTTACTCTAGGGCTTTCATCCTTCCTGGAGATATAAATCCAAGGAGCAGGGGACAGCAGCACATAAATGTTCATGCATGCACACACACCTTCCCCAAGCAAGTGTGCATAGACACAGACATAGCTCCCCTTCCTACATTGGACCAAGCCGCAATGTATATAAACACCCACCCAGCTCCAATTCCCTCTAGCAGAAAGCAACATTTTACTTACACACAGACACACACACACACACACACACACACACACACACCCCAACAATCCCAACCAGCAGAGGCTGGTGACACCCACTAACACACTCACAATTTGCCCATCCATGGTGTTAAATGGTGCGTGCCCACACACCTTTCTCCTTCGCCACTGGCAGGGGGTAATGACACACATATCTCCTGCCCCTCCCAGCAGCAATGCTTCCCCCCCGACCTGCCTCTCACCTGAGGTGGCCGACATTGTAGAAATGGCTGGCCCCATCAGTGGAGCGCACCACCTTGAGTGTGAACTGCGGCTGTAGCTGGCGCAGCTCTAGCAGCACCACGGCCAGGTAGTGGACAAAGAGCAGCGCGTCCACCAGGGAGACGGCGTACTGAACCACACCCTGGTAGTTGCGGTCGCGTGAGTCCAGGATGCGCACGCCATAGAAGAGCCAGTAGGAGACGACGAGCAGGAAGACGAGCACCATGAGCAGGGCCCGGAAGACAAAGACACGAGGAAAGAAGGCCTTGGGGCGGCGGAAGAAGAGGGCCCAACTGCCCAGCAGGAGGATGAGGAGTTTGAAGGCCACAGAGATGAAGAGTCCCTCGCAGGGTGTGCCGCAGGGCTCCAGCTCCTCCCGCCACAGCAGCTGGGGCAGCAGCAGGAACGCCAGAGGTGTCAGGAAGGAGAGCAGTGCCAGGGCCCCACCCAGTGAGATGCCAATGTGGCGGGAGCAGTCCAGGCGGGCACTGTCCTCCATGTCCTTGGTGATGCGTGTGATGTCATCATGGGAGATGCTGTGCTCCGAGGTGCCTGTCACCACTGTGGTGGTCTCGCCCCAGTTGTCATCCTAGAGAGGTGCATGGGAAAGGGTTACACACAGCAGCTGGTGCATGCAAACAGACTCTCCCAATCCCACTGTCTCCCTGTCCCACAGGATCAAACCCCTCCTCTCCTCCAGCCATCAAGATCAGACCCTTCACTGGCTCTGCAGGGTCACAACTGACCCCAGGCCCATGCCTCACAGAATCAGACCATCCCAGCCACTGTTCCCTCTAAGCTGTGCGTGTGTGCACACGCACAGGTTGTGAAACCGGCACACACAACAAAGTCTGTACAAAAAAATTCAACAGTGCTAATATTAGCACATCACAGAAATTTTTTGTGCATACAGTCTACAAAAAATTAGAGGGAACATTGGTCCCAGCCCTGTGGAATCAGATCCCAATAGCCTGCTGGGCCAGATCAATATAATGAAGAATCAGTCTGGTTCCTTGATTTTCTTCTCTCTCTGCAAAGGAGGTTAAGATCGTTGATTCTGTTTTACATATGGAGAAACTGAGGCACAGCATGGACCAGTGACTTCCCCAGGACACACAGCAAGTCAAGCCCAGAGTGAGGCCTAGAGCCTAGAGCCCAGGCCTCCTGTCTCTCTGTGCTGTTTCCAATCCAGGCAATGTGCTGCTATCTTCCACTTGCATGATGCCCACCCAATAGCAGCAGCAGATAAAACTTTAAACAGGAATGATGTCTCACAGAATCATAGACTCTAAGGTCAGAAGGGACCAGTATGATCATCTAGTCTGACCTCCTGCACAATGCAAGCCACCAAAACTCACCCACCCACTCCTGCAATAAACCTCTAACCCATGACTGAGTTATTGAAGTTCTCAAATCATGGTTTAAAGACTTTAAGATACAGAGAATCCACTAGCAGGTGAGCCATTCCCAATGCTACAGACCCAGAGGAAGGCTTCCATGCAGTTTACCTTTGTAACAAGAAGAGCAATTACATCCATGTGCTATTCTGCCACACCTCCCTCCTCTACCATGGGAGGCTGCTGCATCTCTTTCTGCACAAGAGGAGAGTGCCTGGAATTCAGTGGCCTCATACTGTTGGGTTAATTACTAAGTACCATCTGAAAATGCCCTCAGTGGCAATCAATAAAATCCCATCCTCCCACCTCATAGGCTCCTGATACTCATCGCACTCCCTCCCCCTGCCTGGTACCATGTGCCTAGTTCATTTGCACCCTGTTCTAACTACGTGTGTTTATTCTGGGTGTGAGTGTCTGTTAATACAATGGGAGCACCCTTGCTTGGAGACCTCAGATTCACAAACCCTTTAAAGTCAACTTGAACCCAGCCTTCCTCCTCAGCATGTAGTTAATTACATCCTTGAGCAAAGCCATCTTCCCCTTAGGCATTGCTTAGTGAGGGCAAAACAGCTGGCAGGTAACTGCACCCAGCTTGCATCTGGCTCCCCATCACAAAATGAGGCCTCTGTAAGCGGGTCTCCGAACCAATGCACCCTGCTGGATGCTGGGCTTGGAAGGAAGCTCCAGTGCTTTAGCCAATGGAAATTTCTCCCTGAAGCAATCTTGTGTTGAAGTCTTAGCACAATCGTTACCCTGGGATGCTTCTAGAGATGAGAGGGAGCATCCAGAGAAGAGCCAGCATGCTGCTGAGAACAGGACAGTAAGCCTGCTGATGGACATATACACCAGGCTGCATACTGGTACCAGTAAAGCAGTTCAGCCCCTGGATGGTGGCAGTAGTGACACTGACACAAGGTGCTTAAACTGCTGTAGAGTATTCCTGCAATGTTAGTGGCTGTCTATTAGCATCCTGATGTTTGAGTGGCTCTCTCATCACAGTGGCTCAGAGTACCAGTCATGGACCAGGTGACCATTGTATGGGCCCAGCAGAAGAAGGCAGGTTCTGTCTCAAAGATCTCATAATCTAAAGTCATGCCTACACTAGCAGCATGGGCATCACTATTTACAAGGCACTCCCCCATGGGCAGAGGCACCACAGCCTTATAACACCCTCTTGTGTGTCCCAGATGAAAAATGCATACAGGTTTTTTCTTGGTTAACACTCCCCACCTGGGGCTCATTAATAGAATCGAATCGAATCGAATCATAGGGCCCCAAACAAAGTCCATCTCCCCACAACAGTCCATACCTAGCTCTAGGGCCAGGCTCACAGCTTCTTTATTGTCCCAGCCCATCCTCCCAGCTCTTCCTAACTGGAGCTTAGCTGGTCTCAGAGTCTTCTTTGCAGTAACCCTTCACATTCCCTATGCTTGCTACACTCTCCTGAGCTTCTCCTCTTCACCGCATACTCCTGCTGCTCTTTATAGGGGATCGCCCAGATCTCTGCCTGCTGAGACTTATTCTGTAATCAGGTTTGGCTAGCGCACCCCTAACGGTGCTTTACCAGTTTAGGAATCCCATTGGGCTGTACCAGGGCTGGCCAAACTTATAAAACTCAAGAACCACACAAGTTGGTTATGAAATCTTTGAGAGCCGCACTGAGGCATATCCATACTTTTACCTACTCCAAAATTACTACATTTAAACTGATTGCACAGTTTAATTTTTTGTACAAAGAGAG
Source organism: Podocnemis expansa (assembly GCA_007922195.1). Lineage (NCBI taxonomy): Eukaryota > Metazoa > Chordata > Testudines > Podocnemididae > Podocnemis > Podocnemis expansa. The sequence continues at coordinate 307,170 of ML682024.1, read as the reverse complement.
CAAACATTGATCCTACAATCAACTAATGTCAAACACACCAAACCCCCGCCCAGCTCTGGCTACGGCAGGGGAAGAAACCAAACCCCCTCCTGGCTCTGGCCACAGCAGGGGAACACACGAAACCCCCGACCGGCTCTGGCCGTGGCAGGGAAGAGGATCTTCCCCACCCCAGCCTCCTCCATCTTACCTAGCCAGCCAGCAGAGGTGCCGGAGGGGCTGCTCAGGGGACTGGAGGCTTAAACTGTCCCCTTCCGCTGGCACCAGAGAGAATGTTTCTGGGTGGGACCAGGAACACTGATGGAGCTTGGAGCTTTGTTTTGGAATTCTTTGGGAGCCACACTTTTACCTTTGAAGAGCCACACACACCTCGTGAGCCACAGTTTGGCCATGTCTGGGCTGTGCCAACAGAGCGCTCCTAATCTGGACATGGTTTACACCAGAAAAGTTACACTTCTGCTAGGAAAGCTTCTCATCCCCTTCAACTATCGAGTGTGACCAGTGACACCAGTAATAATGTGGTGTGGCCAGTACAATTTCATCTATGCTAGTGGCATTGATGTCACAGCTCTGCTGGTCAAGGGATCATGGATAGAGTTGTGCTTGCAGATACTGTATTTGTATTTTAGATACAACCTTGGAGAATGTGACTTGAGAACATATTAGAGTTTGATGCAAGGATATTTACCTTTGAGCTTCTGCATGTGATGTTGACAATTTGTATTTTAATGGCTGTCAAATTTTTAACTTTGTGCATCCCAACACATCTTGTCACTAAATAATTGCCTGATTCCCACTATTGTCTGACCTCCACCACCTTACCTCCTCCTCCAACAGAAAAAACTATAAATCCATAAAAATTTATAAAAAAAACCTTAAAAATTAACTGTGATATTAGCCATCAAAATAACAAAAAATATTAATCTAATTCTCCCAAGACTCTTTAAAGCACATACTAACATAACAATGTTGCTTACGTGTGATTTTTTTTTAGCAGACAAAACTAAGATGGAATAAGCCCTAGTGGACATGCAGTAATATGAACATAAAAGGCCTTTTCCTGACTTACTTCATTTAAGCATAAGCTTTTATACTGGCAAGCCCTTTCTAGTATGGAGTAGCCCTGATTCTTGTCTAACAGCAGCTTTTTCCATTTTAGCTCAGATCCCTTCCCAAAACACAGACGTTAGCTGAAAAAAGAGGAAAAAAAAAAAAGGAAAGAAAAACACCCACTCCCATAAAGAGTAAGGATAGTCCACATGGGGAATACTGAAACCTGGGCTCTGCTCAGTCAGATGGATGTTGGCAAATTTAAAAACAGGCAGCCTGGAGAAGAGCAATAATAAAAAAAAGGGGGTTGGTGGAACTGACTTTCTAACAAGGACAAATTAAAAGAGGTTGCTGTTACTTTATGACCTGATCCTGTTTTACACCCCCTTGCATTTAGTTTCATTCCTTTCTGTAAGCTCACCCATCTTCGAAGCATCTGAGGAAGTGGGATCTTCTCCCACGAAAGCTCATGCAAAAAATAAATGTGTTAGTCTTAAAGTGCCACACAACTCCTTGCTGTTTTTTCTACTGGACTAGACTAACACGGCTATCCCTTTTGAAATTAAAAGAGCTCAGTCTATGTATTTTGGCTAAGGGATGATTAAAACAGGGGTATAAACCTACAGCAATCAGGGGATTTCCTCTCTCTGCTCTCCTGCATGGAGAATTCCATCCTTGGGTTAGGTAGTGCAGTGGTTCAGTTGCTAGTCAGGGACCTGGAAGACCGCATCTCCTCATGATGTATTTATACAGCACCTGGTGCACCCAGGCCCTGATCTGCAACTGGAACCCCATAGGTGCCACCATGATTTCAATAATAACAAGAATAGCTGTAAGTGCCTGCAGGGTAACCAGTTCAGATGCCAGGGGGAGCAGATTCTTATCTCAGCCAAGTCTAAGATCTCACAGGAATTTTCTCTGCTACCTCAGGGACTTCTAGGAGTTTGCCAATAGTAGCTGCAGGGTTTTACCGCTAAGGCCCCAGTTCAAATCCAGCCTCAGGCCAGCCCCTACTGGCAATGGCTATCCCATGGCTACTTTGGCAAGACTAAGCCCAGCTCCTAGAGGAGACAACAGGCTGTGGAGACTTGAGTTCAGAACTGGCAGGAGGAGGGAAAGTGCTTGGCAGCTTCCTGCCTGCGTTTAGTCTGTGGTTAGAGGCAATGGATTTTCCTGGCTGCCCCCCTTCCAGCACCTGGGGCCAGGTGGGTTAAGCAGTGACTGTCTAAGCTAGTTCACCCTGAGAAGAGAGATGCTGCTGGGCTAGTTTCAGCCCCTAAGGTCCAGCCAGAGGAGAGCAGCTGAGAAAGGACAGCTTCCCTGTACAACACAAGAAGCTGCTGCGCATGTGGGGGCTCTGCTGGGGGGCCTTGGAAATATCAGAGCTGGAATGGTCCTCAGCCACTGCCACGCACCCTCCAGAGCCCACCACCAGGAAGCTACAAAGTGGCCAGTGCAGAGGCAGCCGCCCAGAGGGAACATAGTCCCCATGCCCCTTCAATGTCCCTTGGCACAGAAGCTGTGGGGAGGGGACCCTCCACCCAGTCTCAAGCTATTCCATCTTGGTAGTGCAGACTCAGTAGAATAAATGGCAGCTGCTCCCAGCAGCACTTTCCCATCCCCTTGCCCAGCCACTCCCACTCTCAACTTCCATCATGCTCACCCGACACAGCCAGACCTCACCCAAAGGCCAAATCTTGCTTAGAGGTTGGATTGGGGCTGTGCTTAGAACACATTGCACTCTGGGTATTTTGTGTTGCCCCATGGCCCAGAGTATAAATCGGAGCAGTCCTGAGGCTGATGTAATATACCAGCGGTCTGGAGTACGACCCCAGACCATGGAGAGCACAAAGGGGGCCACCCCATTTCCTTTCACCACCACCCTGCCTGTGGGGCTGGACTAACTGAGAATCAGGGCCAGAGGATTTCTGGGGGCAAAGTGACCCCTGTCATCCTGCTGCTGCCTGGGCTAGGAGAGTCCAGCTATATCACCCTGGGGAGGGGTCACTCCTTCCCTCCCCCTTCATATCCTCAGAGTGTTCAACAGGCAACATGGCTCAAAAGGCCCCCTTGCCTTGGTTTCTTAGGCACCAGAAAAGTGATGAGTGCCCATTCCCTGAGCTCCTCCCTCCCCCCAGAGCAGAGGGAGGGGCAAAAAAGACTTCATCCCATCCCTGGCTGCCTTAAACATCCCCTTTGTATCCCCAATTCTCTCAAGAGCTCCATGGCAGTCCCACACCCATAGCTTTGCTTCCCCCCCCCCTCACCCTTTCATCTCCTCTGGTCGACTCATTATCCAGCAGGGGCTCCCCTGGAGCCTGGATGGTTACAGACTTGTCCCCCCGGCTCCCGTCACGGCTTTTGGAGCGATGCCGGTCCCGCCGGTCTCTGGAAGGGGGAAGAGCAAGAGACACACCAGGATCAGAGGGAGAAAACACAGGGGCTGATGGGTGCCTATGACTGGGGGCAAGCGAATGGTATGCACATCTCGCAAGGATGCACGCTGGGGATAGAGGATCTTTCCAGACCCCACACAATGGGACGGGGTTTCCCAATCCCGTCTGCACCACTCTGAAGATAGGATAGACCTAGCAGGAGACATGTGGTTGCACAAGGCCCTCCTGACTGCTCTAGGGCTGATGCAGTTTGGGAAACGGGGGGAAGGTTCACCCTTCTCCAGCAGGGGGGTAGGAGTGGACAATGTCCACAGGGAGTAGAGGCATTCTCCCTCACCCCCTCAATGACAAGGGGGAATCCCCCAAGATGCACATGGAAGGAGGCAGCCTTCCCCCCCTCCAAAACAATGCAGGTCATGTCTCTGCCTTCCACTAAGTACAGACCCAGGTCAGACTCTTTCCCCATACCCCTTTCCACGGGCCAGGCCCTCTCACCTGTGCTTGCGGGAGCTGCGCGAGTGCCCCGACTTGTAGGAATACCCTGAGTACTGTGACTCATTGTCCATGTTGTCGGAGCGCCGGGCCTTGTAGCGCTCCACGTTGGCGGACTTGGGCCTCCCGGGGACGGCAGCCAAGACGGCTGCTGCCTCCTTCAGCGCGGGCGTCTTCAGGCCAAGGGGCACCTTCAGGAAGTCGACTTTCACCTTGAGGGACTCTATTTTGATCAGCTGCCTGGGCTCCTCGCAGAAGAAAATGACGCCCTACTGGGAAGAAGAAGGGCAGAGTATTAGACTCTCGCTGCAGATCCCCACTGGGTCTCAGACTAACTCCACCCTCCCTAAAATTTGCACTGACCCACAGGGAGCCACAGATCTGTCCAAGTCCGATCACCTTGACAAAGAATCCCGTGATCCATCCCTTGCAATGAGAGAGATCAGCAAGGCAGAGACATAATGGGCAGAGCGACAAACACTAGAAGATGCAAAGAAGGCTACTCTTTGCCAGCTATGAGGCTGCAGGGAGGAGCTGGAGATACCGCTGGATCACTGACAAGATATTCCAACACAGTTTCCATGTCCCCCCAAGTTGCACCATCAATGGACTCCGCAGAATGAGACTTGGTAGATGTTGTTATCTTTCCTTTTATGAATCTAATTCTGACCTATCACTACTTTGGAGAATTTTTTCTGAGTTACAGCCATTTAAATTTTCACCATTGCAGGAAACTGTTGGCAGTGGGGTAAGGATCAACACCACATGCCAAAAGATTCAAAATAAACAGCCTCCCTTCTCAAACTCCTATAAGTCCAAAAGCAGCACGTCTCACTTTGCACTTTGTAAACACTACTGACTGAAAATATTTTTCCATCCTTTTGTTCCCATACAGTGAAACTGATGTTTATTGAGAAAAATCAAATCCTTCCCAGTCAACTTACAATGTTTCCAGCAACAAACTGAGCAACTCTTGGCCGTGTTTTGTCCTACTCCCGTTTCTTAGTTAGAAGAAAGCAGTTTTTGTTTACAGATGGGAAACGACATGGCTCAATCGGACAGATCCTTAACCACACCCCAGAGCACAATGCCACAGACCCTTGTTAAAACCTCTTCCCCGCCCCATATTAGTATTGTTAAAAAAGCACTCCCTTGTCAAGAGACATGCTTAAGTCACTGCACTGGGACCTAGGAGACCTGGGTACTACTCCCAGCTCTCCCACCGACTCCTGGTGTGACCTTGGACAAATCACTCTCTCTCTCTGTGCTCATCTGTCTTCCCCCATTTAAATTCAGCCCTTTGGGGGCAGGGTCTGTCACTCAGTATGTGTCTGTGCCACGCCTGGCGCAATAAAGGCTCTGGGTGTTACAGTACAACATGTAAAAATTTTTAGAGCATTCTTAGTAGTTAAAATAATTTGTAATCAAAAAGAAAAATATGGAAGGGTCTGATTCTCTCTTTTGCTAAGGCCTCTTTACACAACTTTGGCAGAACCTTAAAGGCAGTGAAAATGAGAAGTGGGACCTGATCATGTTAACTCCCAGCAATACCTGGTATTAACACATTACACTTGCTTGGCTGTTTCTCTCAGGATGTTCTCTATTTTTGCCCCAGCAAGAACTCTGAGTTCTCCACCCTTTTATAACAGATCCTTTTTTAACGGAAGAATAGCTTTTTCAGGCACTGTTTCATGTTAACCGAAGTTTTAATTAATATCAGGATTGTTATTTTAATTGCTGGGAAAGCAACCAGGGCGGGTACCAACTCACAAATAAATTATTCAATACAAGCAACACTTCAGACCCTTTTCAAAGCGGGAAGGCATTGTTAGAACAAGTTTTCCAGCACAGACGCGGAATCTCAGATCCAGAAGATCAATGCAGGAATTTTGGCTTCTGCAAAGAATCAGGGTAAAAGCTCATGAGCTCAGTCCTGCAAAGATCCAGAGCATGGAATTCAGATTTAAGTCACCAGAAGCTGCACCGGGAGAATCCAAGTTTGAGCCCTTATTTGCAGCCAGTTCAACCCAAGTATCACTATTATTATTGCTTGTGTTGCAATAGTACCAGGAGCTGCAGTCATGGACCAAGACCTCAGGGTGATAAGTGCTGCACAGAAACAGAAGATGGTCCCCTCCCCCCAAAAGTTTACCAGTGGGTAACTGTAACACAGAAAGGCTGCATATCTCATGCTGACTGCCGTTGAAAATTGTGGTGAATCTGGATTAGGGCTAAGTGACTGGCTCAAGGCTACATAGGGCCTGTGTGGCAGAATGGGGAATTAAACCCCAAATTCCACTTTAGGACTCTTGCCCCTGGCCCTTCTTTGCATTGGAAAAAGGCTTAAAGGAAGACAGAAATTAGTTAAACTCACTTTCAAGCCATTTTGAGAATTATCCTCTGAGAATCAGGATTTCTGGGTTCTGTTCCTGCTTCAGGAAGCAGTGTGTGATCCAGTGGTCAAAGCACAGAGGCATGGGAATCAGGAAACCTGGGCTCTGTCACTGTGTGTGAAACTGGAAAGGCCACATAACCCCACCTTCCCCTGCTATCCCATTTTACACCTGGGAAAACTAAGGCCCTGGGGTTATCAGCCTCCCAAGACTGAGATAATGCTGCCATTAGCACAGTCCGCAAAGTATCTGGAACTTCTGAGCTGGACCAGGACAGAGACTCCCGTGATGAAAAAGCAACAGAATGGAGTAGGCATCAAGATCAGTGTTTTTATGGATTTTTTTTTTTTTAAACAGTGCAGGAAAGAGGAGGAACGAAAGAAAGGGGAGCACAAAAGCACAAAAACATATGAATATAAAATTGACTCTAATAAAGTCTCTCTGCACTACTTGGCTTGGTAGCACAGTGACAGTGATTCATCTCCAAGGGGGAAAGCCCCAGAGTCAAAATCCAGAGCTGCAAGTCAAAAATCCATGAAAAGGGCGTCCATGAATCAACACAGCAGAATGGCTGTCAGGTTGAAAGTGAAAGTGATCAGGAGGCATGCCCTCCTCCAAGCTCAGCGCAACCTCAAGAGAACAATCAGAGCCTAGCTCCAAAGGGGCAGCCATGTTAGTCTAGTTCAGCAAACAAGCAAGGAGTCATGTGGCACTTAAAGACTAACAAATTTATTTATTGCACGAGCTTTCTAGAATCTGATATGAATGGATTTCATTGGGGTGAGATCAGTAAATGAGCTAGCCACTAGATCACTGACTGATCTCACTCCAGCAAAATCAATTTTTATCAGCTGGGAATCCAGCCCTAAATTTAAAAAGAATTCTTTCTGAATTAATAGAGGATTTAACGGTAACTAAAAGGAATTTAAACACAATTTTGGGATGCAACTTGGCCCAATCAACGGATAATATAAAGAATAGGTCACAATAAATTATCTCAGACAGACTAGCTGTCAACTGAAATCAAGTACAGCTCAGGGCCCCTTTGAAAGTCACGCCCTGGCTGCTTCAAAAACAAAGGCACCCCAAATCAGCTGCCAGTTTTGAAAACTTTTGCCATGGTTGACGCAAGTGAATAGCACAGAAAAAACTATTAGAACAAGCCACTGGCTGGGAGGCTGCGGAACAAACCGCCAACTGCAGGAAAGGAAAATCAGCCGAAATCAACCCTGTTTGTTAGTAAGCTCAATACAACCCCTCTGCATTTATAACCACCATTGCCAGATCATCTACAATATTAGTAACTCAATTAAAGTTATTTATATACACACACGTGCCAATTATTACCCAGCTTGCAAATTTGTTTTTGGTGGGGGAAAGTTACTTATATAGCATTCAAACTGTGCCAGGCACTGAGAAGAGAGAGCCAGATTTCTCCTTTCTTCAGCGAGGTTACAATCTGTACAGAGACTACACAGAGCCAAAAGGGTATGCAACTCATTTTGTCTCCTCTTTCAATTCTTGTTTCAGTTTCCTCCCTTTCCTCCGCCCCCATTCCTAGCCCATCTACTGAGCCTCTTGGTCATTTGTTTAACTCCTGCTTTTTGATGTCATCTGTAGCCCTTCAGAGGAAGAGTGGTTCAATGAACAGGGCAGCTGGGAGACCCACCCCTCATTACAACACCAGCACAAGGAGACGCCCATTCTGGTGTTTGCAAAGCAGTGAACAAGCTTCAGCTCGAGGCTGCTAGAGAAGGATCACGATTCTCAGGTGGTGTAAAAATAATTATTTGTGGTTACAGAAGTACCTAGAGGCACCAATTGAGATTGAGGCCGATAACAGGGCGGTTGGCCCATTAAATGAATCTGGGCTTAGCTTTTCTATTCCAGTCTGGGCCAGTTAAGAGGGTGGGGTCCTACGCCTATCTCTATTCAAGTTACAAACAGCTAGGAGACCTTCTTTGGTAAGACATACACCCCTTAGCTCCTGTGACCAAACAGTAGGGAGAGGGAAGGCATCTTCCCACTGGTAGATCCCCTGACTCTAAAAGCTCCCCCCTCTCTCACACCTTTGCACCTCCTCCCTGAGTCTTTTCTACTTTCTGTCTCAAAACTAATGAGTCTCTTCTGCCTCAAAACTAATGGGTCTCTTTGCTTTCCCTGACTAGCCCATCAATTAGGCATGAGGACTACTCTATAGCAACTCATTAGAGCTGCAGTGACCAGAGTGCTGGGTCCCTGCTGTTGCCCAGCTCTCTGGAACAAAGCACCACTGAGTCAGGCACTAAAGACAGACGTGATAAAGTCCCTCAAGAGCTCATCCTCTGAAGAGACCAAACAAAGGGTGTATGAGAGGGAAACAGAACCAATGATCTGTGCAGAGCCAAGAGCAGAACATCTGGTTACTAGTCCAGCTCACTAGCTAGTCAGCCTTGATTTGCTAACTGATCCTCTCACATCCAGAACTGTCAATGAACAGAGCCCCTAAGCCCCACAGCATCAATTTCACACTCATTCCCAGTGTCAATTTCATAATCTTTTCTCCCACCGCAGCCAGACTTTGGAGAAAAGGGACTTGTGACATTCCTAGGAAAAAGCACTAGCTCAATGATAAAAACATGTGCACCTAGGAATCCCCCTCCCAGGAAGAACAATGAACACTGCAAAGGAGAATGGACCCTTAAGGGTGGGAAACTGCTCAGAACTTGTGGTTGCTCTCCCTCTGCCTAGGTAATAGGCCAAAGATGTATCTTCACAAAGTGACGCTTGCATCCTTCAAGAGGCATCATGGCCTAATGGGAAGCACAGTGGTCTAGGGCTCTGGAAACATCAGCTATTCCTGGCTCTGCCACAAACCTGCTGGGGGGTGATGTTCAGCACATCACCTCCCCACTTTGTGCCTCAGTTTCCCTAGTTGTTAAAGCTGAGCTAATGACACTACCCTCCTTTGTCAGAGTGTTTCAAAAGCTATGGCTGGAAAGTGCTGTATAAAAGTGAGGGATCATTGTTAAAGGAACGACTGCCATCCATTATTATTGGGGCTGCTAATAGGTTGGGGAGCCACAGATAAAGCTGGGACAGGGGAGGGAGTCATGCAGCCCTGGTGAAAGGGGCAAAGAAATCCTCCAGGTCAGAATTCACAGGCCATGAGGGAAATTGCTGGGATTCCACCCCAAGACTGTGCAGTGTAGCGAATGTGCTTTGACGACTCCCAGCAACTTTTTAATTACCAAGCAGCATCAGGCCTCCAGGTATGAATCATGTCATCCAGCCAGTTGCTTGCAACCAACACCACCCACACACCCCCTTTCCCTCAGGAGGATGGGTGCTGCCAACCACACTGCCCTGCAGCTAGGACAGGAGGGCAAATCAGCACCTTGACTTCTGCCAGATGATGCAGAGACCTCCTCCACTCATCCCTCCTGGGGAGCCCACCCTGCCTAAGTAATCTGACCTCCAGCCAGACTGTTGGATGTGCATCAAAACGGGCGTGGAAAAAATCTACTGGGGCCGCCACAGAACCCTCACTGTGGTGGCAACATGCATTGGCACTTACAGCTCCCTCCGCCTGAGGATCTCAAGGGTTGCCCCAAGGCAATTAGAAGGGTGGCTTTACACATCATAAGGGCTGTCAAAAAACACCAAATCCCTCCTTCCCACTATATCTGTCAGAGGCAGGGAAAAGGCATCCCCCTTCCACAAGCCTGGGGTTTGATCCAAACCATTAAGGAATAAATATCACCTGGTGGGGTACCCAGGTACACAGTGGTTAACTACTGCTTTGAGTGTGTGTTGGCCCTCTTGAGTTTCAGGGCCTGCGGTCTCCTCCAAAACTCAAATCTAAAGGCTAAGATCACAGCGATTCCAGCTGAGCTGTACTGCAACCACGGGAAGGACACCCTGGTATCAGCAAAGGTGCAACTCCAAGCTGATCTAGATAAACCAGTGTGTCCTCCACTGGATGCTCCCCTGGGATGCAGCTTCAATCCCCCCTCTCTCACAGACTCCCCATGTGGCTGGGGAGGAGGGGGCAGAGTTTTAAAGGTATTTAGGAGCCTAAACACACAGATAGAAATTTTCAAAAGCAGAACTAACAGGAGTGAGGTATGTAGGCCACATCCCAAAGGTCAGATAGGCCAGGACTTGGGTTCCATTCCTGCCTGTTGGAGGAAAGCACCGACAACCACATATATAACCAGCTCTAAACAGTTCAAAAGTGCTTCTCAGCCTTTCCTGACCACTGGATCCCAAAGCATCTGACAAAGTGTGATTTTTCTCCCACAAAAGCTCATGTGAAAAATAAATCTGTTAGTCTTTAAGTGCCACATGACTCCTTGGTTTTGTTTTGTTTTTTTTTTAATTCGACTTGCCTACCTCTAGTTTCAGCGCCCTTAAAATGCCTGTTTACGATATCAGACACAAAAATACACAAAAAGCATCCACTGCACTAACATCGGAATTGGTGAACTTTCCCTATTTTACCACAGAAATATAAAATATATTGACTAGAATGTCAATATTGTACTTACAGATCAGTGTGGCGTATACAGAGCAGTATACACCGTCACTGTCTGTACAAGATTTTAGTTTGGCCTGATTTCTCTAACCTTTTTAGGTAGCCAGTTCTAAAACTCAGCAAATATCTAGATGGATGCTCTCTGCATACCCCTGACTGAGAACCACTGCTTTAGATCAAAACTCCAAAGTCCTGACATGCTGTTCTCCTGTTTAACCCCTTTATGTCCTACTCTTCCTCCCCAGAAGCTGGGCCCTGAATTCAAGCATCCCTTGCTCTATCCCCTAATCATGCTCAATTTGATGTGCACATGAAGGCATGACACAATGCCATCAGCCTGCAGAAAAAACAGTCCCAAGGGTTAGAAGACATTCTTTGGTACACCTGGATTTCTAGGTTACATGAGATCCCCTACCATTGCTCTGTTTAAGACCAAAGGGACAGCAGTGGTGGGGAAATAAGCCAGCCAAGTGGCCTCAATGTGCAAAGGAACAGGAGGAGAGAAAATGTGAAGGGAAATACGCAGCTCAGCTTGCCTGCATCTCCTCCTTGCAGTGGGTGGTTTGGAGAAAGAAGACAGAAATAACAAGGGACTCTCAAGCCTGGAAGGTTTTGGGGACATGGATGAGAGAGGACAGACCCCCCCCCCCATCACAGGTTGTTTGAGACAGTATCCAGAGTAATTCAGCCCCTGCGCCATTCAAGGTGATGAAGAACAGCACAGCCTGAAGCTTATTTCAAACTCCAGTAGACTAATTCCTCGTTGATCCTCCCAGGAGACAGGAGCTCAGGCCCCCAGACAACTTGCCCATCCTGGGAGTGACTGTCGCTGACTTGAGGCCCCATGCCAAGGATAGCCACTTCATTCAAGCAGGGAGAGGGTGTCACCCTTGAATCCAGAGGACAACAGATTTCAAACCCTAAATCTAAATGATGACCCCCACCCCATTCAGGGCTGCAGTAATCAAACCCCCAAGCTTGGCTCCCTCCCCACATCCTCCATTCAGGAGTAATATTCAGGCCCCAACATTATCCATCCCCCTCAAAAAACCCCCATAAATTGTAGGGTAGGCAATACTCTGCCATTACCCTGTTTCTTGCTGAGGCTGTGTAGGGCCTGCTGTGGGTGGGGAGAAACCAGAATCAGTGCTAGGGGCAGCAGAGCACAGTGAGATGAGTTACCAAGGAAATGCCATTTCAGTCAAATAAAACCCAAATGTCTTTTGGCTTCTCCTGGGGCCCCTCTGCTTTGGGGAGGGGAGGAAGGCTGAGGGGAGCAGGGGGAGGAGAATCCTTTTGTCCCAGATGCTGGATTCTCTCACATTTATCACTATGGAAACAAAAGCCCCCTCCACCCCTAGCCTGGTTGTCTAGGTGATGGCTTCAGGGCCGGGAAGCTTGCATCCCGGCATCCCCAGTGAGTGGCAGCAGGAGGACGAAACACAAGCACAAAGACAGAGGGCCAGACACCCCCACATACACACACCCTTTTGGGGGCTTTGTTTGAAAGGAGGAATTGGATTTCTGTAGGGAACAATACGGGTGCAGGGCTGAGGCCGATGGAGAAGCCCGCATCACTGGCCCATTGATAGCACCAGCAGATTTATACCAGGGCTGTTTTTCCTGCTGTCTGTTCCCAACACCCAGCCAACTGACAATGAAGCCAGCAGGGCCCGTGAGGAGATGGCTATCCCTACACTCTGCCTACAGGCACAAACCAGTGCCTATCCCTTTGCTGTCCTCTGCTCTCCAGAACGATATGCATGTGCCATGGACTTACATGTGCCCCCAAACCTACACCCAGACCCACTCTTGCATCCTCCCCACAAGCAGCAGGACCAACATTCGCATACCTGCCTCTTTGCACTAGCCCTCTCACAGCTCCCCCTGCAGACTCCTCCCTTAGATGCACAAGGAGTCACATGCTTGAATATCCCCCCCTTTGCGCATCTGCTCTTACTTCCCACTTCTGCACACTTCCCCATGCAAGAAGGCATCCCATGCATGCATCTCACTCCCTAGTGTTTCACCCACACACACTAGTGCAAACCGACCCTTCTCACCACAGCTCCCCAATGAGAGGTCACCATGGAAATCTGTGACACTTGTCCAGCTGGGAATTTAAAACAAATATTGGAGAGTGACCAAACTGCAGAAGAAGGAGCAGGGATGAGGCTACAGAGCTGTGGGAAGGGAAGGCCATTCAGCCTCCTACTTTCTTAACCCAGCATCCTTGCCCTGCCCACATGAAGGGAACTCACCAACTCAGGGACGCGGCAGAAGGGGGTTGGACAAAGGGCGCGGAGATGCAGAAGGGTCCTGTCCTGCCGTCTGATCAGTTGCCGAGACACCCGTGCATCTTGAGCCCGCAAAAGAAACTGGTGGCCAGATCCCGGCCAGCTGTGGCACTCCACATCTGGAGAGCTCAGGTGCTGGGCTTCTCCCCTGGGGTCCCACTGGGAAGCTACAGGAAACCCAAAGAGAAAGAACATCAGCAGATAAAGGCATGGCTGCAGCCAATACAACACCTGGGTACCCAGGCCCAAACCAGGAACCCTCATCTCCAGAACAAGGGAACACAGACCAGTTTCCCCCATCACACACACACTGCTCTAGCCCTGCCTAGTTCCAAATGTCCATGCGGGGCTGGGCTGGGACCCAGAAAACTCATTGCACATAAGCTAACAATCCAGCTGCTGAAACCTGAATGTGACTGTGCTTTCAAAATTGATCCTCAGAATAAACAAGGGGGCAGATTTGAAGGTAAACAAAAAATGCCTCATTTCTCCTGTGCTTGGGAGAAGAACTTCCATGCAGTTGAAAGGGAATAAAGAGAAGGCATTAAAAACAAAACATGGACATCTTTCTTGCTATTTATTTATTCTGTGGGAAATACTCCCTATTTTCCAGCCAGCCTTAGTCACAATCAAAGGCCTTTTCTACATAGAGAAGTTGTACAGCTCTTACCTACACCAGTACAAGCCCCTTACAGATATTCAGTTAGTAGCTGAAACCTGTCCTCTGGGTGCAGTTCACAAAGTGTAAAAAAAAATTCAAAATATGGCTGGAAATTTTGGGAGGCAGCGGATGGGGAATCCCATTGACAATTCAACCTGGGGAGATTTTGAACCAACAGCTTGTCGATACTTCCATTCCTTCACGCAACCTCAGCGGACTCTCTAGTGTCAGAGTGATAATCCTGGAACCCTATTATAAAAAGATGCTTATCCTGGGACAGCTATTCCCATACAGCCAGAAGAATGAGGCCATAAACTGATGGTCTACTATACCAACACACACCATGCTTTTGCCAGTACAGTTATTCTGATCAAAATAATCTAAACTCCCTGTAAAATTTCCCACCTAGCTCTAAGCCCCATCCCTGTAAGATATGGGGAAGTGGAAGACAGAATAAAATCATAGCTATGTAGGACTGGAAGGGACCCTGAATCCAGCCCCTGCCACTGAGGCAAAGCCAAATAAACCTACCACCCTGACAGGTAGGTGTTTGCCCACCTGGGTCTTAAAACCCTCTAGTGATGGGGATGCCACAGTCTCCCATGGAAATCCATTTCAGAGCTAAACTATCCTTAGAAATCTCTAATATCTAACCTAAATCTCCCTTGCTTCAGACAAAGCCCCTTACATCTTGTCCCACCTTCAGTGGACATGGAGAACAACCGATCTCCCTCCCCTTTATACCAGCCTATCACACATTTGACTTTTAGCAGGTCCCCTGCCCCTCAGTCTTCTTTTCTCAAGACTGAACAGGCCCATGTTTTCTTAACATTTCTTCCTAGGTCATGTTTACAAACCTTTGAGCATTCTTGTTGGTCTCTTCTGGACTCACCAGTTAGAATCAAAGAATCATAGGGTTGGAAGGGACCTCATGAGGTCATCTAGTCCAACCCCCAGCTAAAAGCAGGACCACTCTCACTAAATCATCCCAGCCAGGGTTCGGTCTCACAGGGCCTTAAATATTTCCAAAGATGTAGATTACACCAACTCCTTAGGTAACCCATTCCAATGCTTTACCACCCTCGTAGAGTGAGAAAGTTTTTCCTAATATCCAACCTCAACTGCCCCAGCTGCAGCTTGAAACCACTGCTCCTTGTTCTGTCCTCTGTTACTACTGAGAACAGCCTCGCTCCCTCCTCTTTGGAGCACCCCTACAAGTAGTTGAAGGTAGTTATCAAGCCCTCCCAGGTCTTCTCTTCTGCAAACTAAATAAGCCCAGTTCCTTCAGTCTCTCCTCATAAGTCATGTGCCCCAACCCCCAATCATTTTCATTGCCCTCTGCTGAACTCTTCTAATTTGTCAACATCCTTTCTGTAGTGTGGAGCCCAAAACTGGACACAGTATTCCAGATGCGGCCTCACCAGTGCCACATAGAGGGGAATAATCCCATCCCTCGATTTGCTGGCAACACTCCTACTGATGCAGCCCAATATGCCATTGGCCCTTTTGGCAACAAAAGCACATTGTTGACTCATATTCAGCTTCCCATCCACCACAACCCCCAGCAATGTTCCCTCTAAGCTGATGATGCCACTGAGCAACTTGATGGATGCAGCTGAGCAAGTACCCTCACGGGTTACCTGACCCAGGGATGGGCTCCTGCCCTTTGGCTCTCCAAATTCATTCACAGAGCTGTAACTACGGTGGTGCCATTGGGGCTTTGCCCTGGGCACCACCAAGTGGCTTAACAGAGCTGCTCTATTAAAGGGCCGCTTTTGTGGTGCCAGCCCCAAGCGCTGCTAATGGGAAGGTGCACGTTCCAATCAGAATGTGCCCTGGGCGGCAAAATGCCACATTATGGCTCTGTGCATTCATAACTTGCTCAGAGGCATTATCAACTTAGAGGGATCACTGATTGTAGGCTGAGTGGCAGCATGGGGGCACAGCCCCTGGCACTCCACCACACTGGGGCTGCTACCAGCTAAGCACAGCCTGCTGCCACGGCTGGAAGAGACTCTTCCAGCCAATAGGGAACTGCCCCAGGCATAGGGTTACTAGATACCAAAGCATGGGAGGAGGACACGGAAGTACGAAAAGGAGGACATTGGAGGACACATAAACGTCCAGGCTTCCTTCACCCACCCCAGCTACTGCTCCCCCAAACACCTGCCCCCCATCAAAGCTACCACCCTAAATGCCTCAGTCCACCACCACACCAGCAACTGCCCCCCAGAGCCTGACCCCACCACCACCACCACAGCTACTGCCCCCCCAAAGCCTGACCCCCCTCCCACCACCACCACAGCTACTGCCCTCCCAAACGCCTGTCCCCAAGGCCCAAACCCTTCCCAGCAGAAGGCCTCCTTACCAGTGGGCAGGGTCAGGAAGGCATAGGGTTACCAGATGTCAGGCAAAAGGAGGATGCGTCCTCCTTTTTACCTTCAAGGCCTCCGTCCAGCAGGCATTTTAAAATACACGATTTTGTCTGGCTTTTTACTTTTAGGGGTTAAAGTGTGCTAGGATGCCATGGAATACCTTATTTTTAGGGGAAAGCATTCCAGGGCCCCCTAAAAACAGAAGAATATTGCATTAATACTACATTTTCTCCATGTGTCCTCCAATGCCCTCCTTTTCCTACTTCCCTGTCCTCCTTTCCAGGCTTTGGTATCAGGTAGCCCTAGGAAGGCCGAGCAGGAACAGCAGCCAGTAGCATTGCTGCTGAACCAGCCAGGTAAGGGAACCCTGAGTGGGGGGAGAGGGGGAGGGGACAGGCAGCTAGAGGCAGCCTTTAGCAATTTTGGCCCCCTTTTGGCCCCCACCGCCGCCCTCACTGGGGCCCCAGTCCCCCCTGCCACCCTAAGCATCCCCCCTTCCAACTCCCACAGGGCGGGGCCATGGACCATCCGGCCAGAGGCTGCTCTCCCTGAAGAGGGTGCGAAGCAGCCGGCCCAGCCTACCCCTGGTCACGCCCCCCAGGGGGCAGAGAGGGCCAGCCTGAGCTGCAGCATGCGGGGGGGCGGGGGCAGTGCCCTGGAGCAGCCCGCTCTGAAGAGTTTGGATGGCTTTGTCCCCAGCCACTCCTAGGCCTGAATGGGCCTGATCCGGGGCGCGGGGATGAAGTGGCTCAAACTCTTCCAAGCAGGCCACTCCAGGGCGCCACCCTGCCCCTGCACGCCACAGCTCAGATGGCCCTCTCTGCCCCCTGGGGAGGCGCGAGCAGGGGTAGGCTGAGCCAGCTGCTCTGCACCTGCCGCGGGGAGAGCACCCTCCGGCCAGATGGTCCACAGCTCTCCCCACTCCCCTTTGTGGAAGTTGGCTGCCTCTGGCTGCTTGTTCCCTCCACCTCTCCCCCCACTCGGGGTTCCATTACCTTGTCCGTGGAGCAGCCATGCTTCTGGCTGCTGTTCCTGCTCTGCCTGGGCCAGTTCCCTATTGGCCAGAAGAGTCTGTTTCAGCCGTGGCAGCAGGCTGTGCGCTGCTGGTAGCAGTTCCCTGCGCAGGGGAGCACCAGGGGCTGCGCACCTGTGCTGCCGCGCAGCCTACAGGGAACACTGACCCCCAGGTCCTTTTCTACAGTGCTGCAACTTAGCCAATTGGTCCCCAGCCTGTAGCAGTACAAGGGATTTTTCCATTCTCAGTGGAGGACTTTGCACTTGTCCTTGTTGAACCTCATGAGATTTTGTTTGGCCCAATGCTTTAATTTGTCGAGGTCTCCCTGAATCCTACCCCTGCCCTCCAGGGTGTTTACCATTCTCCCCAGCTTGGTGTCATCCGTGAATTTACTAAGCATGCAATTTATCCCAGCATCCAGATCGTTAATCATAGAATCAGGGGGTTGGAAGGGACCTCATGAGATCATCTAGTCGACCCCCTGCCAAAAAAGCAGGACCACTCTCAGTAAATTATCCCAGCCAGGGTTTTGTCCAGCCGGGCCTTAAACATCTCCAAAGACAGAGACTCCACCACCTCCCTAGGTAGCCCATTCCAATGCTTTATCACTCACCTAGTAAGGAAGTTTTTCCTAATATCCAACCTCGACCTCCTCAGCTGCAACTTGAAACCACTGCTCCTTGTTCTATCCTCTGTTACTACTGAGAACAGCCAAGCTCTATCCTCTTTGGAGCACCCCTTCAAGTAGTTGATGAAGATGTTGAATAGAATGGGCCCCAGGACCGATCCTTAGGGCACTCCACTAGTTACTGATTGCCAACGAGACACTGAGACATTGATCCATACCTTCTGAGACTGATGATCTAGCCAGCTTTCTATCCACCTTACGGTCCATTCATCCAGACCATACTTACCTTAACTTGCTGACAAGTTAGTCCTCATCTTTCCTAAAGTGCGGAACCAAGAACTTGCATGAGCTTGCTAGTTGTCAGGACATTTCTCCAGACCTCCTCAGTTACAACAGGCTAAAACCAAAACTGCAGTCACACAAACCCCAAATATTTAAATACCTGAAATGCAGCCCATGTTTGTCAGAACCTCCAGGCTGGTTTGCAGACTTGGGCCCACATCTAGGCTTAGGAAGACAGTGGTGCCTAACAACAGTGCACTGAGCCATTGCTCCTGGGTTCTCTTCCTAGCTCTGCCACTGCCTGCTGGGCGACTTTGAGCAAGTCACTTTACTGTCCATGTCTCAGTCTTCCCAGCTATAAAATGTGGTTAATGACAGCAACCACTTTTGGAATGTGCCTG
Source organism: Podocnemis expansa (assembly GCA_007922195.1). Taxonomy (NCBI): domain Eukaryota; kingdom Metazoa; phylum Chordata; order Testudines; family Podocnemididae; genus Podocnemis; species Podocnemis expansa. Next base: position 288,667 of record ML682024.1, on the reverse strand, counting down.
GATATCTATGGATGAAAAGCATGAAGGAAAAGCTAGCAATGGCCCAAAGTTTTGTTTGGAATTTCAGGTTCATTCAGACTGAGAAATTCAAAGGGCAGAGAACCAACCAGAGCAAAACCCACCAATTTCCATGTCACACTGCTGGGGTTCTTAAAAAAAACAAAAACAAACCACACCTGGAAAGAGGAACTTGGATGACATCACATTCAAAGAAGTTGTTATGTGTGTTCTACTGATGCCCAGACATCCTCATTAAGATCTGGCTCCCGGGTGCTCCATGTACACTTGCCAGGACAGTGCATGCCCCATTACTGGGCAAGGTAGGATCATTCTCCTACAGGTACTGATGAGGAAAAGAAGCACAGAGGTACCGTGAAGAAGTGGTGGCACAGCCAGGAACTGAATGCAGATCTTCCACATCCCAGGCAAGGGTCTTAACCAAAAAGCAATTTAATTCTCCCTTCCCTACAGCTTACCGATGGTGCATGTCATTTTGCAGAAACAGGCAGCAAGAGAAACACCCTACCAGGTGCCAGACAGGAGGTAAACGTAGGTCTGCAGCAAGCGAACTGCGGACCTCATTCATGGCACAGAACAGCCGCTCTGGTTCACAGCCAGGCCATGTGAATGCTCCAGTAGATTAGCACCGGGGTCAATGGTCTCAACCGTACACTGGGGCTGGGAACATGCAGCCACTCTCATGCCACAACAGCTGCCTTGGCCACATATGGACCTTCCCCTAATCCTTTGGGCCAGGCCTGGTGACTGCTGGAAACCTGATCAGTGGTTTGTGTGCACAGCACAGGGGAAGCAAGGAGCAGATCAGCTCTGGTGAAAGATAGAACCTATCCATATCTCCCCAGTCATGATTCCTGGCCCCAGTGAGGTTACAATGCAAAGGCTGAACCTGCCAGTTTAGAGGTCAGCCACAAACTGCTATACATGTGAGAAATAGGGGAGCGGTTGAAGATCCACACTGCTTCCTGGTCATTCACTGCATGTAGAGGGAAATTCACTATTAAGGGCTATGAATCTCATTTACGTCAAGCCCCCTTTAAACTGTCCAGGGGCCTAAAGGTGAATGTATCCAAAAGTGGTGCCCACTTCACAGCCCCTAGACATGGCACTCTGTTCCTGGCATGCAGTATTGATACAGCCTACACAAAGCTGGCTGGCTTTGCTAGCACCCAACATCCTCACCACGAGAGGCAACAGATAGGTGCTGCACTTCAGGGCAACAACCAGCCCCTGCGTGAGCCCTCATCCCCAGAAGATCTAGTGGTTACAAAAACCTGGCTAGGTGAGTAGGAAGTGAAGGCCTCCCACCTGACAGAGCTTCACTGCAATACTAATATTATTCCCTGCGAGCCCTGGCAAAAATGAGCTGGATTCTTATCCCTCACTACTACTAAATCCCAGTTAAATACACACTTTGTTACTGTAAAAGACTTAGCTTGCAAATGTTTCAGTTTCAGTTCCCAGCTGAAGTCTGTAGCCAGGGCATTAATAGGGCAGGGGGAAGGAATAATATTTCACCTTGCAAACTGATCACGTAACATGAGCATGCACTCATGAACCGCCTCCACAGAACAAAACATACACTCATGTGCCTCAGGAGCCTGGCGAAAAAGTGTGCTGTAGTAGTAAGCAAGTGGGTTGCAAGTCAGGAAACCTGGCTTCCACCCCTGCAACTGCTGCATCCCCTTAAACCAGTCAGCATCTGTGTGCCTCACCTCCTTCATCCATAACAAAAAAGTAGCTTCTCCCTTGATCAGCAGAGAGGCCTTAGCCAAAGGTGTCTACAGTATTTAAACTTCAACAGCAGACACAAAAAGTTTCTAGCCCTTCCAGCCCTGAAGATACTCACCTTCCAAATGTGGCCCATTGCAGCCCAGAATCCAGAAAGGAAGGCTTAAGCACCTCAAACAAAAACTGCTACACAACCCCAAGGGTCTGGACTTCCAAATGTCATGGGTGTCAGGCACCCAACCTACGACTCTTTCAAGGAGCCTGATTTTCAGAGCATGGATGCTCGGCACTTTCTGAACATTTAAGGCATCTCATATCAGGCCCCCTTGAAAAATATAATGCATCCAAAAATCACTACTTACATTGGAAAACCTTGGCAAAGGTTTCCAGTCAGGAGTCTAAAGTTAGGAGGGGAAATCTGACCAGCTATTCTGGAGTAACTCCCCCATGTGGATACACTATTCTGGAATAAAATCACTTTTGTTGCTGAATAGTGTCCAGCCAATGACAGGTTTTGCAAAATGGTTTAATCTGCACTGATGATGCTGGTCAATCTCTCCACACAGCCAGTCCTTGACTCTTAAATCATTCTCCTGTGTGCTGGACATACGGCCACCAATATGAGCTTTGAGTGCTTGCTATATTCAAAAGGCAGGAGCCATACTTAAGAGCCAACTTTGAGAGTCACAGGTGGGATTTTTCCAAAGCACTGAAATTACTTTGAAGCATAAGATGCAGTGAGAGTCAATGAGATTTGTGCTTCTAAATCGCTGATGTGTCCTTGCAGACGGCACAGGTAGGAGCCTAACTGTAGCTTCCTCTTTTCAGAAGTCTTGGCCTCGATGGTGTCATTAAAAGTTACATCTACACTGCAAACAAAACCTGTGGCAAATTTCAGAGCCATATCAATTGACTCAGGCTTGTGTTGCAATGCTAAACACAGCAGAGTAGAGATATTCACTTGGGATGGAGCCAAGGCTGAGTCCTCTACCTTCACTACATTTCCAGGCCTGGAATCCAACCCATGCCTGAACTGCTACACTCTTATTTTTCAGCTCCACCTGTCCAAATCAATTCACCCATGCTCAAAGACTCCACGCTGCAGGTTTCTGTTCACAGTGTAGACATACTCTTAGTGAAATGGGACTAACTCAAGGAACAAGGAGCTTTCCCAAGAGATGGCAAGAGCCAAGCAACAGCCAAGCAACTAAGAGGCTCAGAATGGGAGCAGGTTACAAAGAGATAGTTGTGTTAGTCTAGTTCAGCAAAACAAACTAGGGCTATGTCTACACTGGAGGGCCTCTTTTAAGTTGACTTAGAACGGCCGAATTTAAACCAACTTAAAGTCGACCTTGTTAAGTCGACTTAAGAGTATGTCTACACTGGAGAGAGCGTAAACATACCCCAGGCATGCTACTGGACCCAGGCTTGGGCCTGGGTTCGGGCCCTGCCCATTGCCCCACCCCAGGATCCGATCTGGCGGGGCCCGATCCAGCTCCTGCTGCTTCTGGCTGCAAGTGGTAGGCAGCTCAGAGCTAGATCCTGCCGCCATCGGCAAGCAGCTTGGGGCTGGATCAGGCTCCAAGCTACTTGCTGGTGGCAGCCGGGGCCAGCTCAGGGCCTGAGCCTAGGCCCTGACCCAAGCTCCTGCCTCTACATAGGTCAACTTAAGGCTTCAGTAGACCTTAGGGACAGGTGTTATTAAATCAAGTTAAGCAAGCACTTAAGTCGACTTAACATAAGCCCAGTTTGGACATGGAGTTCCTTAGGTTGACTTAAGGGAAGTTAAGTTGACCTAAGGCTCCAGTGTAGACATACCCTAGGAGTCTTGTGGAACTTTTAAAGACTAGAAAATGTATTTGTATTTGTCAATCTTAAATAGTTCATGGATACTGGCAGAGGGAGACAAGCCAACAGACAAGAGCAGAAATGAGAACCAACCCAATGGCTGAAACTTTTAACTGGAGAAATTCAAACTGGAGTTGAGGCACAAACATTCAACAGGGAGGGAATTAGCCAGGGGAACAGCTTCCTTAGGGATTTTCTATCTTTAAAGCCAGGTTGAACATCCATCTGACTGTCTGGCAGTTCTTGGAAAAACCTTGGGCCAAGCTTCCTGAATTCAGCGGAAGTGTTTTACGAATTTGTTGTGCTACGTATTATTGGGGGATTGCATAGAATATCTCTGGTGGACAGACATGACGCAGTGTTACGAGCACCAAAGTACTCTTTGAAACAATGTGCTGAACCAAAGTGAAGTTTTGGTTAAGTGGGTTTCCTAGGAAATGCCTAGTGGAAGATGAATGCAACTGCATCCTCCCCTTCTCCAGCTGTGCGAAAACTCAGCCTTGTGAGTCTAGGCCCTGAGAGACACCTGTAGGGGATTCATCACCTGCTCCTAGAATCTCTAGATCAAAGATCCCAGCTGGATAAAGGCCAGGCTGACTTATTCATGATGTTCTTGTTTTGAGGAAAAGGTACCAAGAACATGTAGCTTTAGGAGGGAAACCCGGGGACAAGGTCTGAGTTCCCTTCTTGGAGCTGGAGTGATCTCTGCTAAGCTTCTTCGAATGCGTGTAGGTTCTTTTGTTGTTTTCATGTGTCTTCTCTGTAGCTCTGTCGCCTTATGGAAAAATGTGCTTGCTTAGGAAAAGGGCCACAGTGCCTTATATCTGTGACATTTACATCGAGGAGAAAGATGAGTGGGTCAGCTGGGGCAGTGACTCTCAGTGACTGGCATGGAGCTGTGCAGTTGGGAAACACCCCAGTCAGGAGGAACCACACATCTTAGCCCCAGAGAGTGATGGCTGAGGAGCCAGGAGTGCAGAAATGGGTTTCCTTGATGGACTGGGGGGGGGGGATAGGTTCTGTTGTTCTGAACTGTAATACGTTCAGCCAATGATTATGGGCTTGATGCTGAAAAGACTGGGTGAGTTCTTTTGCCTGTGCTATGCAGATCAAACAGTGATCACAGTGGGTCCCTTCAGGCCTGGATCTACAGATGAGTAAGTCAACGACACCCTCTCTGGCAGCACCAGACCTTCGGACCAGTAAGAGCAAGTCTTTGAAGAAGGTACATATCCATGTAAAGGGAAGGCTCCAAAGACCCAGCACCACCACTGAGCCCAGAGACATAAAACCTGCTACGAGGAGCAGAAGCAAAGCAAGATGGGCTGGAGAGGGTAAGGGGGAAACCAATCCATCAGTTTTTCAAGGTCTGTTTGTAACTAAAGCAGCCAGAGGCTATGTCCCTGCTATGGTCTCCCACCCCTGCACCCACCCACACCAGAGACACACACTGGACACAGTAGCGTGGGGTCACAGAGTAGTAACACAGAGCCACTGAGGAGGTGCATGGGAGGGCAATATCCGCCACTTGTCCCAGCACACAGACCTCAAAGGGTGCTTTCATCGCCAGCTGGATTGGCTTGGCTCAATCTCTGTAGCATTTTGGGGACAGCGCAAGACAGTTGGGAAGGGGTGGGGGGGAGCAACCAGAGGTTTCACACTTGGGGATGTAATTTTTCATATATCCCTCCCCTGTATTTATGACAGTTAAAAATCTTTCCTCACCGGTACCCAGGCAAACAGTACAAAGCTCCAGCAGAAGAGTTAGGTCCAGCTGCATCATTTACAGCCAATACATCTGACACATGGGATTTTCTTCTCATGGAGGAAGAGCTCTGTGCGTTAGTGGAGCAAGGCAGAACAAGAACCAGGGGCTGGAATTTAAAGCCAGACACATTCCCAGCTCTAGGGAGAGCCCAGAAAAGGAATCTGCCTGATGCCCTTCAGGGAAAGGAGGACAGTACGGCCTTATGCACAGGCCCCCACAGTTCAGAATGATGAAAGTCAAGTTCCATTCCCAGCTCTCCCACCAACATGTTCAAACTTGGGCAAGCCACTGCCTCACTCTGTGACTCACTTTCCCCCTCACCTTTTGTGAAAGCTCTTGGGGACCGTTTCTCATTACGTTGCCTGTCTAGCACCCAGTACAATGGTGCTCTGATCTAGACTGGAGCTTGGCAGATGCTACTTTAACATAAATAATAGTGACCCATAAGAGACAGGCTACGTCTCTCCCAGGACACCAACCCATTCTGTTCCCCCACCATCAAACCTGTATCAAAATTAGCAAAGGGCTGGCAACTAGCAAGATGTGACATCACCGTTGCAGGACTGATAGATGTTAAGGTTCAAGGTACCACTGGATTATCTAATCTGAGCCCTTGCTCAGCACAGGGCAGACAAATCCACCCACCTCCTGTATTAAGCCTTGGAAGCCTGGCTCTGAAGAGATGGAGAAATGGAGAAGCCACCTCCTTGCTTGGTAAATTCTCCCCTCTTCCCAGAAAGAGGGGTGATTTTGTGGCTGAACTTTGGTTTACTCCTGCCTTTGTCAACAGGCGCAAGGCCAGCCATATAGTAACTCTCTGGGATCCATGTTTAGCCCAGGCACTCACCATGCAGACATCTGAAAACAGAGAAGGGTATTTCAGGAGGGAAGATGAGTTTTAAACTGTGTCGCTTACTCATGGTGGATGACATTATCTTGTGCTACTTAGTAGGCAGTCATGAGTTCTGCCACTGGTACTCCTTTGGCAAATCTGTAAATCTAAATCAATTAAATAAACATCACAGTTAAATCACGATGGCTTTTAAAATGACACAACGCAACACCCGGTGACTGCTTCAAGGCCTGTCTCTCCACTGACAGAGCCAAACCAAGGATAGCAACAGTAGGAAATGTTAGCACAGATACATCAGCATGGAGCTGCTTACGTAAGGCACTGCAGCAATGGGGACACTGAGGCATGGAGACTGGAAGGTCACACAGGGAGTTGGCTGGAACTAGAACTCAGGAGTCCTGGATTCCAGCCTCTCACCCTATTGCTTAGCCACTCCATGTAAAAGCAAGGCCTTAAAGATCTGTCACGTTTCATCTTTGTTTGGAGAATGCCTAAAAACAGAGGTCTCATCAGCTCTGCATGGAAACTAAAGATTGCCTTGCACTTTTCACAAGGGAGGGGAAGCTCAAGTTCCCTCTCCCATACCCCTCACACAATGCAAGTTGCCTCCCTGTCCCCCAGAGGTGGCAGCATTATAATGGCAGGCATAGGGATTACCAGAAGGATACAACCTGCAAAATCCTTTGGGATCTGAATGTGCCCTATCGGAACAATCCCACCTCCGAGGTCCAATCAACCTGTAGGCCACACTGCACAGGAATAAACACCACAGAAAACCTTGGGGAGGAACAGATGGGAGCTATAGGAAGGGCCCTGCTCACACTGAAGGCCTGTCTAAAATGCAAATGAAGGTGTGATGTGCTAGTGTCATGCTGGCTTTTGTCTACACCAGTGCTGCCCCATCCTGTCATAACACTTTGCCCTTGTGATGCAGTTAGACTTGGCACAGGCAGGGCACCTCTTTGGGAAAGAGATGCTCAATCTCTGCGCAAAGACTTCAAGAGATGGAGAATAAATGAAGTACGTTTCAGTTTAGTGGCCAGTCAATTTCCTCCTCCACTCCCAAAACCTGGGAACTGGAGGCAGCACCGGGAGCTGATCAACCAAGTTGCAACTCACGTTCTAAGCACTTCCCCCACCACAGCCTGTTGGCTTTATACAACAGAACAGTTATTCTCAGTCAGACACCAAATCATTGTCACCTCCACTCAGCCCCGCTCGGCCTGTGCATCCATCACCCCTTGGCTAGGTGGCTGCATAACTGAGTGGGGCAGGCCCAGGGGGAAAAAACAGGCTCTCTTGAGTGCACGTGGTGTGGCAGCCATATTCTAATCAGATGCACACAGATGGCAAGCCATGGCCCCATTTTAAATCCCAGAGACAGCCCCCATTTCAACCGATCCACCTGCCCGCCATGCTTAGACACTTGGTGATGCAGCCGTTAGGCGTGCCAGGCTAGAGGAGGACTCGTGGCTTCCTTTCCATAACCATCCCAGAAGCGAGGGTAGCCTAGAAGGCTGTTCCACTTGGGTAGATAAACTTCAGCCCTTTCCAGGTAAAAGGAGGGAGAATTAGGTCACCAAGAAGCTTTTCTCACTGTGGAAAGCTGAATCTATTCATAGCCCTGAATGCCAGCTAAACGGTCTCACCTCTCCTCAGATGAGAAGCTGGAAAAAGGCCATCAACAAAATTTACTTAACTTTCCATTGTTTGCAGGCTCCCTCCTAGAAGCTCAAACAAGAAGTAAAAGAAAGATTCCTCCCCACCCCTTGGTTATTCCCCAGCCCACACCACCTCAGGTTCAACCCAGCTGAGCCTGGAGCTTTTCAGGAGTTCAGGCATTTCACCTCCCAGTTCTCACCAACCAGCCAGAAAACCAGGCAGTCCCCACTTGGTTTTATGGTGAAATCCCATGCTTTGACAACCACCCCAGCCCACTCAGTCATCACATACACATATGGAACCTGAGGCCTGGTGATCCAGGAACAATCTCCCGGCCATTAGGTCTCATGATTCCATTGCAAATGTCGCAATTTTCAATGGCAGAGAACAAGTACCAGACTGGATCAGATTCCAGATCCATCTAGCCCAGTATCTTGTCTCTTTCCGTAGCCCACGTCATGCTTCCACAGAAGGTATAAGAATTCCCCACTTAGGGAGATGGCAGGTAATCTCCTCCCTTCCCACCCTTAATGATCTCATCATGATCTCCAATAGACAGACACTGGCTTATACTTTGACACATGAAGATTAGTGTCCCGGCCTAAATTCATTGTCATTAATCATAACTCAGGATACTCATGTTAGCCTCACAGCAGTTCAGTTCTATTTTGCATCTTGCCTCCTGTGGCAGTGAGTTCCACAGACTAATCACAGTGGGGGGAGGAGGGAGGAAGTGTTTTCCTTTTATTAGCATTTAATTTCCCCCTTGTTCCTGTATCCTGAGATGGTGGGAACAGATGCTCCTGGTCAGCCTTTTCTCTGCTTGGTTTTCATTAGCTTATATATTCTTTGATCCCATTCCACATTTTCTTCTGAAAGCCCCAGCTCCCAGAAGTATGTGATTATTCAGGATCGTCAGCTTTGAATCCTCAAAAAACTTCAGCTGGACCCAAAAAATGTGAGATTTGTGATTTTCTTTCAGCCATTTTTTAAAACTTATTCACTTTTTGGGGGAAGGAGCTGTGGGTTATTTGCTGTCTAGATTTTGACCCTTTCTACAGCATCTGGACATATTTTCAAGATTTCCTCTGCAACCACAAAAGCAAAAAAACTTACTTCAAAAATATGAAAGCAGGGATTCTTAGGCAGCCACATGATTCCGAGCATAGGGGCTTTAAGGAAGAAAAAAACCCCACCAAATACTGAGACATGAGATAAAATTGTGCAAGTTAAGAGATAAGTATGCTTTTAGCTCTCCTGAAACCAGAAGGCAAATAAAAAGCTCCCCCCCTTCATTATTTCCCCCCTAAAACTCCTAATTTTTAGCCTATCTCAGGAATATTTTTTTGGAGAGGGAGAGGTTCATTTGAATTTTCCTTCAGGTCCCTTTGGCCTTGTCTATAAAAAAAGTTGCATTGGTTTACTAAAATCAGTATTAAATCCATCTAGTTAAATCCATGCAAATCACCTAACGCAGATGGACTTAAAACTGCTGAAATCAGTAAAATTGCAGGTGCAAACTGATTCAAGCTTGGGTTTGCACCAATTTATTTAAACACAACTGAATTACAGTGGTGTGACTTCTCATATAGAGGTAAGGCCTCTAAGCTAGAAAACGGTCTTCTACTCCCCTGTCCACGAAGCAGGACGGGCAACCTTGAATGTGCAATAACCCGCTCCACTGCAAACCCCTGGGGAGCAATTCTCCAGCACCTTGCACTTAGTGTATTCATTTACGCCAGTGCAAATTGCTTGTAAAATGTGAGCAGGGTCTTGTTTGCACTAGCACTTATGTGGGCAAAACTTCTGTTGCTCAGGGGTGTGAAAAAAAAGCCCTGTAAGTAACATGTGCTTATGCTTGCAAAACTTTTGTGTGAGAGCACTATGCTGGCGGAAGTCACTCTCCTGCCGACATAGCTGTTGCCACTCGTTTAGCTGGTTTTTATTATGTGGGTGGGTGAACTCTCTCCAGTCTCCATAACACAGCAACATGCACACTCTTACAGTAGCCAACACAGCTGAGCCTCTGTCCATTTTAAGTGTAGACCAGTCACTTCCACAACCACTCCGCCCACCCTATGCACGGGCATCACGTTGGCATGGCGCGATTCTGCACAAGCGCAGCTTGCTCCTGTTGGAAAGTGAATTGTGCTGTAAAATGGGTCTGGGTTGTACCCATGCTGGAGGGCTGAAACAGGCAGCTTTGATTAAGAGATCCAAAGCTGACAGGGGCTGAGTTCTTTGCTCCCTCACTTCCCTATCTAAGCCCTCTAATCAAACAGCCTCCAGCTCATTCTGGCAACAAGACTCCTGCTCAGGCCCTGTCCGATTACAAGCAGGACTTGTCATAACACGCCCTCCCGGCCCAGATCCCCAAGTTGCAGCCTCCTCTCCCTGCCCCCTATCACTTCAGTATCCAAACTCCCGACTGTTTGCAATGGAGTGAGTCATTTTCACAGCAAAAACATTTGATTGAGGAACAGTCAAAGCGACCTCATTAGCCCTAGAAACTTGAGCAGGGAAGTGAGCAGCAATAGGACACACTAGGATCTTCACCCCTCCAGCAGAGGCTTGGAACGGCAAGGGCAGCCACTCTTGTCAGTCACTTTAACAGCAGCATCTGCCCCACCCCACTTCTGACCCAGGCATCAGCAGACCTAGAAATTCTGCTAGGGTACATGAATGTGGAACCACAAAGCGAGACTGCAGAGAAGGCACCCACAACCGGGCAGCCAGGAATGTACTCCCAGACAAGTCACTATGTGTCCTTGGGCCACTCACTTTGCCTCAGTTTTCCCCATCCTAATGCGCTCATCCTCACTTTATCAGTAGGCATCCACCTTGTCCCCCTTACTCTCTCATCTGAGCATCCCACAGTCTGATGTACTTATCCTCACAGCCCCCCTCTGCAGTAGGACAAGGCTAGTGTGCTCATTGCACAGATGGGAAACTGAGGCACACAGTGGCTAAACACAAAGTCACACAGTTAGTTGGTCGTAAGGGAAGGATTTGAACCCAAGCCTGCCATGCCCTAGACAAAAACCTGTTTAGCAAAGCTAAGCCACTAATGTTTGAGACATGCTCCTGGATTCCTGGAGGAAAGGTCTGATGTTATTTATAGGCTCACATTTTGAAGTAAATGTGGGTAGGGGAAATGGAGGTGGTGGCAATAATTTGGTTTCTTACAAACTCCTATTATTAAATATTTATATTTCAGCAGCACTTAGTGGTCCCAGCCAAGATTGGGCCCCACTGTGCTAGGTACTGTACAAACCCAGCCAATAACAAATCCCTGCCCCAAATTCTCATCACCCAGCAACCTCATCTTTGGTCAAGCCACCAGATCTTTATCTCGGACCTTCCAAGTATTCGAATAACTCCTGCCATGCTCCTGAAGTCAGATCAGAATTCTTCATCTCCCAGAGGCAGAGTCACAGAGCAGGGACAGGACATGCTCAAGACATCCAGCAGCCGCGCTGAGAACAGAGCTCAGGGGAGTCCTGCTCCCCCAGAGACAGGAAGAAAATCCATCAGTACCAGCGTCTTCCTCTAACCACTAAACCACACTGCCTCCTTCCCACCCACTGAGACATGGTCACATCTGGAGGAGACAGCGGCAGCTGTTAAGTTGCTTGCAGCAAGGCTGTGCATGGTTTTACGGCTGGAATGTTATCCCAGCCCCAGGACTCAGCCACCAACATGCCTGAGAGGCAGAGACTACAGAGGGTGGGCAACACAGAAAATCCCTTCTAGACTGCAGATCCTGTTTGCAGTTCAGGTTGGTGCAATCCCAGAATCTGGCCAACTACGTTGTCAAGAGAACAGCAATGATGGATTCTCCATCACTCTGAGCCCCATTCAGTTATCCGCAGCCATGCAAAGGCAGTGCAGAATGTTACCAGATCCCAAGAGTGATATGCTATCTTTGCTCAACTGCAAATGACCACACGAGGGGCAGGACAACAGCATGTCAAGCCACCTATCACATCAGTCCTACTAGGACCCCTGTAGGGGTCCTGTCACTGGGGTACCATATAGGGATAGGATTCCACCTCACATGGAGTCCTTTGCAGGGTCAGCCCCTCAGTAAGCACCACAGGATACTGAGGTCACCGGACCCAACCTTTGCAGGATACCAGGCCACCAGACCTAGATGCACCAGGTGCCTATTTGTCCTCCTCCTGCTCTAGCTAAGAGCCCATATGCCCTTGACAAAGGATTCACTTTCATAAAGCCCTCACCCATCTCAGCAGCTTTTGCATCACATCTCCACAGGATGACCTTTACAGGACAGCTCAAAGACCACCAAGGAAGTCCCACAGTGCTGCATGCGCAGCAAGAGACACAGCCTGGCCCCAAAAAACTCATTGCAAAATGTACCAGGCTGGCAAAGGAAACTGAGGTACAAAGAAGGCAGTGACTTGTCCACAGTCAGCCAGCAGGACCAGAAGCTTGGACCAGAAGACCAAGCTCCTGACTCCCAGTCCAGTGACCTACCCACTAGATGATGCAGCTGCTCATAAAATGCTCAGTGTTTCTACCCTTGGATGCTTCACACATCTCCTGGCCCTGAATGTGCCCTTTGGTGCACAATGAAGGTGCACTTCAGCGTACTTGATGGGACCTTCACTAATCCAGGGTCATCCCAGTGCAGGTGTCATCATCAGCTTTGATCCAAAGGGGCAGCTGTTAGTCTAGTTCCATAAAACAAACAAGGAGTCCTGTTGTACTTAAAGACTAACAAATTTATTTATTGCATGAGCTTTTGTGGGAGAAAAATCCCACTTTGTCAGATACTTTGAAGATTGAAGTTCCCCCATCAAAGCATCTGACAAAGCAGAATTTTCTCTCACAAAAGCTCATGCCATAATAAATTTGTTAGTCTAAGTGCCACAGCACACCTTGTTTGTTTCACACCAGCTTTGAGACCCCCCCAGTTTCCTGTCTTTGCAGGGTCTTCACCTTCCCCAGCTAGGTAACCCAAGCCTTGCATTTGTGCTGGGTCCCAATTTAACAAGCGTCAGTTGTTCGCCTCTGCAAGACCATGCACCAGAGCTGAGGCCTAAGCCGATATAGATAAGCACGTGTCACCCACCACTTCTCTGCAGTGAAAGGGGACTCCATGCATGAAGCTCCTGCAGGCTACATAGGACCCCTAGTCCAGGGCTTTCTCTCCCCCGGTGAAATATACCAATCACTGTATAACATTCTCTGGCCTGTGTTATTTGGGAGGTCAGACGCATCTCTTCCAGCCTGGAAACCTATGTACTAAAGTTAAGTAGGGTTTTGTTAGAAAGCCTCTGACATCACTTCAGCCCTTGATTACTATCCTCCATGGACAGCAGAGCTGCACAGACTGAACACCCGAGGCAATCAGGCTCCTATGAGTCTCCCAGCCAGGAAAGGAGCCATCTCCTCATCGGAATGGAGTCATCTGTTAATTAAACCAGAGGCATCCTGAGCTCACTTATCCCCGCGCCAGAGGTCAGACTCCGTCTGCTTCTGAGCCCAGATCGGTCCCCACACAACCCAGAACTGCCGTGATTAAGCAGCAGCCAACCCCAGGGGCTGTGTGAAGTTTTTTTTAACCTCCTCTTCAGTTATTATATCAAGGCCTAAAGGGGAAATCAACTCACACACCCTGCACTGATGAGAAAAACAAGCAAGAAGTCCTGTGGCACTTAAAGACTAACACATTTATTTACTGCATGAGCTTTCAAGGGAGAAAATCCCCCTTCATCAGAGGCTTTGATGATATAGGAACTTACATTTTCAAAACATCTGACAAAGGGGGATTTTCTCCCACGAACGCTCATGTGATAAATAAATGTGTTAACCTTTAAGTGCCACAGGACTTCTTGCTTGTTTTACTGAACTAGACTAAAACGGCTGCCCCTTTGGAACTTCACTGATGAGAAAATCTTCCCAACTCAGACAGGCTGTATTCCAGCCTCACACCTGGAAAAAATCAGGAGGAACTTCTTAGTAGTTATCTATGGGGCATTGGAGTAAGGCTGGTGTAAACAAGATCAGAATCCAACCCCTCACTGTTGCAGACCCAGGTGAATAATGTTGGCAGAGGGCAGCATGACAGGAAGACAGCAGTGAATCCGAGTAGGAGCATTAAACACTTACAACTCCTCCACACTCCCATCAAAATTATTTTTACTGCTGCCTCAGAATATCCCCCTGCCTGAAAAAGCTAATAAATGTGGGAATTCCCCCAACCTGACCCAAATCAAATTGATGTTATTCCAGTGGTCAGGTGAGGTCATCATCTTTTGTTTGCACTACTAACTGTGCAATGATATAAGAGGCTAGTGAGCCTTTCCCACTCCCCACATATGAATTTACCCCAGTCCTGAAAAATTGCCCCTTGGTGTCACAGGCGCATTCAGCTCATGTCAAGACTGGGGTGTTTTTGCACTAATTTAGTGATACCTGTGCAAATCCCAAGTGTAGACACACTAGTGTTGATGTAGTTTAAAAAAAAAAAGTAATGTGTATCAGTGATGCCTTATCCTTGTTTCAGCTCAATAGGTTCACACTAGTCATGACTTTGTGCACTAAGGTTTGCACTAGTGCAGTCACATCACGCACAGACAGCACAGATAACCCCTATGTTAAAAACACACAGCTTTTCTACATGGGGAGGGCCTTTGACACCTCCTTGCTTTCCCACCTGGCAGCCACTTTGGTTCACACCATGAATTTCACACGTAAAATTTGTTTTTCCATGGGCAAATTAATTTTAAACCAGGCAAAAAAAGATTTGTTGGACTATAAACCACACCCCCATAACCCCCAAACCCGAGTTCTCAGTTGGATCCCAGGCCCTCTAGCCTCACTGACAATGAATTTAGTATCTTTTCCACCTTATTAAGAAAAAAAAAAAAAGCCACCCACAATGTTAAGGGTGATTTTGATCATCACCCAGCAGCCTGCAGCCAGCTCCCCCCCACACCCTGAAAATGTTCCATCTGCAAAGGCCAGTGAGCACGGAAATGAGCCATATATTCCCCCCCACACCCCCCATCAAAATACACATGCAAAAAAATCACACACACACACACACAAGAGGTGGATAATGAGTAGCAGCCCCTCTGCTTAGCTGATCAGGATTGCTTCTTTAAAAAATAAGATCTCTCCCTCTCCAACCAGCAGCTCTCCCCCAGAGCAGGCATCCCCTACCTGGCCACAATCCCAGGAAAGTCCCTGGCTTCTAAGGCCTTTTTTTGTTGGGAGACTTCAAAAACCACACAAACCTCACACAACAGTTACAATCTTGCATGTTATAGGAGGCCACAAACAACCCACTCTCCCCCTCAGCCTTAATGAAGAATTTGCTCATTTGCATCTGCTCTTGTGAACCTTCCCAATTTCCAGCCCCCACCCCCGCCTCTTGTGTGGGACTCACCCCAACAATGGGAGAGAAAAGGACCCTAATGCCGGTCCTTGGCATTTTTTTGTTGGTCAGTTGGGTGGATGCAAACTTTGGTCCAAGGCTACAGCCGGTTTAAAGCATTATTTTTCAAATGGGGTGCTCATGCCACTCACCACTGCAGCTCCCAAGGCAGCCAATTCGCTCTTAGGTGGAAAATCAAAAACCACCAGGGGATGATCAGGCAGCTCTTTCTCTGTTGTATCTTCTTCCTTTGCCTTTTGTTAGCTCCCTCCCCTCCACACAACTGCATGAAACTGCAATTTAATTGTGGGATTTGCTTTTTGTTTCCTCCCCACGCACTTTCTCCCTTGCAGCAACAAAAAGCAAAAAAAAAAATTTTTTTTTTCAAATGCAAAAAAAGCTGCTTCCAAAAATGCCCCCTTCTGAAATCCCAGGCAAATGCCCTCAGTTTACCAGGCAGCTGCTTCCCTCACTTCACTCTGAGCCGGCTGCAAAAGGTGGGGGGAAAAAAAAATCCCTGGTTGGAAAGAAAGAGCTTGCAAATCGCAGATTCCTGCTGCCAGGCTGAGGGTGAGAGCACAAGTCTTCCTTGAGCCATTGCATTGGAGGCTGTTCTAGGAAGCGGCTCCCTCTCCCTCCAGCTCTCCCATTGTCTCAGCGATGAAGTTCCCAGAGTCCCCCCCCGCTGCATTTTGTTTGAGTGTGTTTGTGTTAAAGGGAAAGCGAGCCGGCGACAGGGGGAGGCAAGAGCATTATCTGGCAGGTTTCTTTTCTTCAAGATTCCTGCCAAAGGAAGGGGCCACCCAACCCTGCCAGATTTTAGCTGGGCTTGCAATTATTGCACGCCACTTCCGTGGGATTTTCTCACGAGCCAGAGAGGAGGGAAAGCATTAGATCCATTCCTTCCCAGCCTAGCGCAATGGCTGGGCGTTTGCCTGCCTGCCTCTCAGGGTCCTTCTCTTAAGTCCCTTAAGCATGGGAGGAGAAGGGAGAGGATGAGGCTAAACCCACTGCACAGGCTTGCAAATAATGACTGATTGCAGAAAACAAAGGTCCTGATGCTGCAAATATTGACTGCTGCTGGGTGACTTCAAGTTCCCTGTTAGTCTAGTAAAGCAAAAAAAAGCAAGGCTTGTGGCACTTAAAGACTAACAGATTTATTTATCGCATGAGCTTTTGTGGGACCGTAGCTGATAAATAAATCTGTGTCTTTAAGTGCCACAAGACTCCTTGCTTTTTTGGGATGACTTCAGTGGCAGTCTTGCCTGCCAGTGGAGCTAGGGAGCCTGACCCATGGCATGCTAGGCTGGTTGACAGCTTTTGAGACCACTGGTGTCAAGCAAGAGCTTCAGCTACACCAGTCATTCTGTCTTTCAGGGTCCCAAGTCTTCCTCTGTGAGTAGGGTTACCGGAAAGGAGGACAGGGAAGTAAGAAAAAGCAGATGTGGAGACAATTAGTATTAATGTAATATTCTTCTACTTCTAGGGGGCCCTGGAATGCTTCCCCCTAAAAATAGGGTGTTCTGGGGGCATTCCAGCATACTTTAACCCCTGTAAGTAAAAAGCCAGACAAAATCATGTATTTTTAAAATGCCAGCTGGACGGAGGATGTGAAGGTAGAAAGGAGGGCATGTCCTCCTTTTGCCTGACGTCTGGTAACCCTGTCTATGGAGCAGCCCAGACACAAGCCTATTAAGTTCTGTTAATTCGAACTCTGGAGCACTGGTCTGTTTCCCTGAATGTCGAGGGGTCCTTTGCAATAGTGTGGGCCCCAATGGGTGTAGGATGCCCCCTGATCAGAGGGGTCATCCCACAGCTGCAGCACACTGGTGTAAATGGCTGGGCAAAAAGACAGGGCAGCTGTGAGTCCCAGGGAGATCTACAGGCCAGATTTACACATGGTACTCTGCTCCCAGCAGCTCCCATTGTTCTCTGTGGGGGGGAGGGAGGTTTCGCCTTTGTTCTCCATGGGGGAAATGTTAGGGTTTTTACCATTTTCATTGAAGTTGCCCCCAGCAGGGTGTGGTGGCTGGTTTTGGTTGGAGGGTTTGTTTTTAATGAAAACCTGAAAGCTGGAGCATTTACAGCTCTCTAAAATAAATCCTTTTTGTAATAAAACAAAAATCTGAATTTTTACCAGGGATACCCAGCACAACAGGCCCCCGATCTGGACGGGTGTCTTTGGGTGCCACTGTAACCCTTACCACGATAACCAAATGCTTTATTAATAACCATTTCTGTTACACCCGCTTCCCACTTGCCCGCCCCCCCCCATCTGTTCACTGGGTAATTCTGCTTAGGAAACCAGGAGCAGAGGCGGTTTTTGGGGTAGGCGAAGCAGATGGCCGCCTAGGGCCCTGATCGGTAAGGGGCCCTATAGCGTACCGCAGGGTCACCTGCTTTGCCTAACTCAGGGTCCGCAATCCAAGAGAAAAGAGCCATTTACATGGGCGCAGAGCTGCAGCTCTTCGGGGTGGGGCCCTGGAGTGGCCCACTCCAAAGAGTTCAGGATGCTTCTCCCCTGGCCACTCCAGGGCTGAATAGAGGCTGCCTCATCCCCAGGCCCTGGATCAGGCCCATTCAGCCCTGGGGTGGCTGGGAGCAAAGCCGTCTGAACTCTTTGGAGTTGGCTGCCCCAGGGCCCCACCCCTGCAAATTGCAGCTCCACGCCAGCCGCTCTCCACCCCCTTGGGGAGATGCAGCCAGCTAGGGTAGGTGAGGAGCACTGCTCCACTCCTGCTGGAGGGAGGGCAGGTGATACAGCATGTGGCCCCAGCAATCTGCGGCCCCCTGCCCTCCTTGCTAGCACTAGGGTCTTCAACACTTCCGCTTGGCCACCTGTACTCATGCGGCAGGGGCAACAACAGGGATTTGGGACTGGGGGGGGCATTTAGGGCTGCAGAGGGTGACCAGGGCCACAGTGAGGATGGCAGTGAGGGCCTATAGGAGGCTCTTTGGGGGCTCCACAATGGATCTTTGCCTAGGACCCCCAATTGCCTAAGGCCACCTCTGATCAGGAGGGAGCATACTTGACCTCTTTATCACACCTTCCTCACGCCAGCTATCACATGGATGCTTAGGCAGGCTGCACTGGCACAGTGAGTGCAAAGGGGCCATAAAATAACTGCACATCAGCAGCAGAGAGGCCTTCCACAGCCACTTGGCACTGGTGTAAATGACTGGGCAAACACTCAAGTAGTGCAGGCTGATCATTAGCAGATTTCTGGACAAAGGATGTCAGTTGAGTTGGGTATAGAAACTGAGGCCCCAAGGGAGGTGAAGGGAATTGTCCAAGGTCCCCCCAGTCAGCCCAGTAGGGCTGGGACTAGAACCCAGCTTTACTGAGCCCCAGTGATATGTGGCACCCATTAGGCACCATCGCAGTATTTATAACTACACTGTGTTGTTACTGAGGGCCCTGTATTCCAACCTTGCTGCCCAGCCAAGTGGAGATGCTATGGGGCTGTTACATTCAGAAGATTTTCTCCCCCTTCACGTGTTCCTATATTTTTATAGTGCCAACAGTTATGCTTGGCCTGAGACCCCACTAACTCATACCACACGATCAGGCAGATGGGAACCCATTGTGATCTGTACTAGGCTGAAGGTAAAGTGGCAGCTAGACGCACCACCTCCAGTTCCATATTGCCTGATCCATATAGATGGTCTCTTCCCTCACCATTCCCCCAGGGCACCCAGACTTGCAGCCCGTCCTAAGGAGATGAGCAGAAATGACGAAAGGTTGGGGAAATGAGAGCATCACGAGCTGGTGAAAGAACATGGCATGGGCAGTCAAGGGGTAGGAACAACAGACACATTCACTGTCTCTAAAATCATAACAAGATCTGAGGCGGAGGCAGTACTTAGTGTTGTTAACTTGAGAGGGCAGGACATAAGGGATGCTGCAGGGGTCTCAAATTCAAATCACCATGAGGGCTGCATGAGGACTAGTACATTAGCCTGAGGGTTGTACCACTGAAACCTTTTCATACAATGATAGTGCAAATATTGGTAACAACAGTGGTGTTGTGGGCCACAGGAAATAGCTTTAGGGGCCACATGCGGCCCACAAGCCACATGTTTGACACCCCTGAAGTAGGATGACCAGGCAGCAAGTGTGAAAAATCAGGATGGGGGAAAGGGGTGATAGGCACCTATATAAAAGCTCTGTATATCAGCAATGTCTATCTGAAACTGGGACATCTGGTCATCCCAGGTATGGCCAGGAGGGATTAGGTTGCATCTCAAGGAAGCCTTTATAGCTGTAAGGTAAGCTGAGAAGCTGTTCCTAACAGCTTCTGCGGGGGAGGCATCTAATCTGCATGGGTCCTGTATTAGCATGAATACAAAAAGCACAATTAGGTGTTAGCCTACTGGGTGCAGGACATAGTGGGTAATGGTATGTGGGGTAAATCTGATCACAAATCTGTCAATATCTGTAATTCTACTGAGGGGAAATATGAAGTATTGTCTTTTTGTGAACTGCTACTCTCCGTTTGTTTCAAATCTGTCTGGGGTAGTTAAAGGGTAAAAGGTACCCTTAGTTGAAAGAGATTTGTAGGAAAGGGAACTGCATGTTTCAGCTGGAAAGAAGTTGAAGATGGGGGGGGGGGCGTCCCCCTCGCCCCGCCTCGCCTCGCCTCGCCTCGCCTCGCCTCGCCTCGCCTCTCTAGTGATAGATCTGGCTAAGCTTCTTCTGATGCCTTTGTCATTTAAATGGAGATAACTGTTTGCAGCTATTTGAAGTTAAGAGCTGGAATCACTTGAGAGAGAACCAAACTCTCTCTGAGCTAAAATTTCTGAGTGAGAGAAAAACCCCAGTCTCTGAGCTGAAATCATTGAAGATGAGCAGCAGATGAAGGAGCCAGTGAACAGCAAGAGCAGCACGCTGGGTGGCATGAGTGACCAATGGGTGGACCTGGCAGACAATGGGCTGGGTGGTGTGAGTGCCTGATGGGTGGAGCCAGTGGATGGGGAGAGCGCCCAGAGGCAAGCTCGGCAGTGTGAGTGATCAGTGGGTGGAGCTGGTGGACAGCCGGCAGAGCCAAGGGATGGTGCTATCAGATGGAGTGAATGGCCAGTAGATGGCGTCTGTGGACAGCTGGCGTGAAGGACACTCCCTTTATACCCTAGGGTTGGTTGGGCGCCTAGTTAGCACTGATTCTCCAGATCGGTGCTGGTTTTGCCATTAAGTCTTGTATGTTCTGTTACAAGATGTGGGTTGTTGGGAACTTTGCTCTGTACTGATTTGCTAGATCAGTGCTGATTTCTGTTATTTGACCTTTTACACTCCATTTTACTACTATTAAAAGTACTGTTTACTACACTCAGACTTGTGCGTGCGAGTGGGGAAGCCGTACACCTTTTGGTGTGCCCAGGGAACAGTGCAGGATTTCCCAGAAATCTGGGTGGGGGTTTGAGCCAGTTGGTGGTGCTACATTATTGGGAAACCCCTACGTATAGAAACTGAACCTTGTTCTGCCAGCTTGCCCTGGCAGAAGGGTTATATAAACATGAAATAAGCATTTCATTAGTGTGAGCGAAGTTTGCAATAAATTCTTTGGTATGCGCCTAGGCGCCCGCCCTACCTCAATGGGACACAGAGGGACAGCAGTGCATTCTTTGCAGGGAACCAATATTTATTCCAGACTCTAACCTCACCCTGCAGGAGGTGCTATAGCACACAGGAGGGGAACACTGGCTGTCAGGGGAGCTCAAAGCCCTACACCAGTCCTGGCCTCATCCAGCCAGGAGTGCTTTAAGAAGCAGGCACAGAGTTTTGAAATTGGAAGGAGGCTTTTCCCAGCTATTTGCTTCTCCCGGCAGGTGGCATAGCAGTAAAGAGGGGAA
The DNA here is from genome assembly GCA_007922195.1 of Podocnemis expansa. Classification (NCBI taxonomy): domain Eukaryota; kingdom Metazoa; phylum Chordata; order Testudines; family Podocnemididae; genus Podocnemis; species Podocnemis expansa. The sequence continues at coordinate 267,532 of ML682024.1, read as the reverse complement.
TCTGGAGCTGGGGCTGCCTGGAACTTAAGAGCCCCCTAATTCTACTTGGAAGCTCAGTGGGGAGAGCAGGCAGCACAAAGCACCTTCAGAGCCCTTGTCCCCATCATCAGCCTCAGTCACAACCTCCAGCCATCTCCCTGGCCACTTTTATTTTATAGGACAGTCCCAAAGGGGGGCAGAACTCGGCTCTCCCTCCCACCCCCACCAACCAATCCCCATGTGAGCCTTACTCAGCTCCTGCACCATTGGTAGGATTAAATGGATTCATTTCCCTTAAAGGAGAGGAGGAAGAGATGGGGAGGGGAAGGATGGGGATGGGAAGGAGAAGGGGATAGGGGAGGGGAAGGCAAAGGCCTGGGAGGGAGTAGATTGGGGAAGGGGGGGGGGGAAAGAAGGGGAAGTGGCAGAGGGAGAGGGACAAAAGAAGGGGGAAGGGAGGGCAGAAGGGAGGGGGAACCTCAGGAAGGGTGGGAGCTGGGACAGGGAGGGCAGACAGAAGTGGCAGAGAAATGGGGAGTAGGTGAAAGGGGCTGATTGTGCTGGCAACCCAGGACCCCCATATAAATGGGGTTTGATGGGATTCTCAGCCAAATTTGGGGCCCATGGCCAAACAAATGAGGAGCTTCCACAGCCCCACCCCCAAGATGCCTCCTGTCCAACCCCTCCATCTCCATCAGCATCACTCTGTATTGTTTGGGGATGCTCAAAGACAGCACAAGGGACAATCCTTGTCCCAAAGAGCATATGTCAGTAACAGACAAGGCAGGATCACTGGCCCCAGTCTAAAAACAGTGGGGAGGGGGGAACCGAGGCACAGAAAAACAGCAAGATGGGGCCAGCATCACACAGCAGCTCAGCGTGTTGGGGGATTGGGCCCTTGCTACGCAAGAGTCCTTTGGGAATTGTTTGGGGAGCCAGACGTGGCTTCCCACCGTCGCCCACAACCAGCTGCCCCATCCAGTCTGCTTGCTCTGGAGACAGACATGATTAATAGGCCTGTCAAGCTAACTCCCAACCAGCTGGGATCCTCCATAGTGGCCCACCATCTGGGGGCACAGGGGGTTGTTCCACCCAGTGATTTACAGGATCCCCCCACCTCCTCCTCCCCTTCTAGCAGCATGGAACCGCAGGATCAGGCAGAGCTCCTGCAAGTAGCTGGGCCTGACCCTATCCCTAGGGCAGTGGTTCCCAAAATTTTCTCTGCTGCAGAACACCTTGCTACCTTTAATTAATCTGAGGCACACCACAATATAGTTTCCAAATAAACTCATGAATATTCATGAACCAATAAGCCAATCCAGAGCTCTTTGAGTAGTTTTTCAAAAAATGTTGTGGCACACCTGCTTAGGCCTGACGGTACACCTGTGTGCCACGGCACACTGGTTGGGAAACACTGCCCTAGGACATGGGCTCATCTGCCTCTCCTGAGCAGCGGTAAGGACAGGCAGCTGTGCACGGACACATGGGTGTCCCGTCCCTCCATCTCCCAAGAACAATATGCCAAGAATACTTGTTCCCGGGCCTTCAGGTTGGGTGCTGTCATGGCCGCCATGCTGTTTCCCCTCAAACTGGATTTTTTACCCACTTTACATCAAAGGCACAGAGCAGGGAACGTGAGGCCACACCAGGTTCCTGCTACAAAGCAGGGAGAGAACCCAGCAGTCCTGCTCACAAATCCCCTGATCTAACCCTTCCCTCTCATAACTGAGGGCAGAGCCCATGAGTCGTGTACTAACCAACAGAGACCTCATATAGAAGGTTACTAGATGCCAGCAGACATTTTAAAAATACATGATTTTGTGTAGCTGTTTACTTACAGGGGTTAAAGTATGCTGGAATGCCCTGGAGCACCCTTATTTTTAGGGGGAAGCATTCCAGGGCCCCCTAAAAACAGAAGAATATTACATTAATACTACATTTTCTCTACGAGTCCTCCAATGTCCTCCTTGTCCTACTTCCCTGGCCTCCTTTCCATGCTTTGATATCTGGTAACCCTACCCATACATTCCCAGCACCAGGAGCAGAATCCAGGAGTCCCCCCACCCCTGATTCTAACCCTGAGCCCCTGACAGAGCTGTGAATCTTCTCCCATTCACAGCTTCCTCTCTCTTCTCCAAATAGTCTTTTCAAATAATGAAATTCAAAAGTGACTATGTGGGGGGAAAAGGAAAAAGTAAAACTTGCAAAGGTCTCCAGGACAGATACTGAGAAACAGTATGCGGAAATGATATCTAAAACCTGACAATTTGGAGGTAGAAAATGTTTGATTTTGGCAAAGGCCTTTTAAAAAACAACATATAAGTTTCCTTCACTAAGTTTGTGCTAGCTCCAAGAAGTTGTCATCTTGCTCCTCCTCCTTTAAATTTGGCCCAAGGGGCTAACAATCCCTGACTCATAGACTCAGAAGGGGCCGATATGATCATCTAGTCTGATCTCCTGCGCAACACAGGCCACTCCCTCCCATTCCTGCAATAGTGGATTTTTGCATCTCTCTCTCTGAAGATCTTTGAATCTGTAGATCTCAGAGTGCTTTGCCTTAGAAGGCAGTGCTGTTATCCCGATTTTACAGATGGGGAAACTGAGGCACAAAGGTGGCCAGGGTGACCCGGCAAGCTAGTGACAGTGCTGAAGACAGAACCTAGATCTTGTGAACACTTGCTCTGCCCACTAGGCCTCACTGCTTCCCCCCCAAAAAATATGGCAGCCTTTGCCATGTGACGTAGCTAGTGGCTTCCAGCTTAGCTCCTGGAGCCTCAGGAGAAAGGGGGCAGGGCTTGACTGAACCCCAAAGACTGAGGCCCTGAACAGCTCAGGTTGGAAACTCAGCAGTTGCAGAGACCAGGTTATAGCCACAAGGAGGAAGAACCATTGTGATGGTGACAAGTTCCCTCTCGTGGCTGGGAAGGAGAATTGCATTGAGCACAGCTGCACCCGCATGGTACGATTTATCCTGGCTGGCCAGAATCTGTCACTAATACCTGTCCCAGAGTAGTCCTCCAGCCTGCTGCCTGTTTTCCCAGAAGGCTCATGACAGAGAAAGGATGCAGGAAATCTAGAGTCAGTTCCTAGCTCCCTCCAGACTCAAGATTTTAAATATGAACCCCACCCTATATGACACCGAAATTTAGGCAAGGGCTGGTTCGGAATTTTTTGACAGACTATTTTTTTGCCCCAAAATTCCAAAGCATCAACTAGGCTTCCCATGGTTTGAACCTGAAAACTGCTCTGATTTGCTCTTACTGTATGACCTGATCCTGTTTTACACCCACTTGCATTTAGTTTCATTCCTTTCTGTAAGTTCACCCATCTTCGAAGCACCTGAGGAAATGGGATCTTCTCCCAAGAAAACTCATGCAAAAAATAAATCTGTTAGTCTTAAAGTGCCACACAACTCCATGTTGTTTTTTTAACTAGTTGCAGACCATCGTGTCTTTTGATGAATCTCCTGCCTGGAAATTTTGGAGGGAAAAAGATCAGAAATGGTTGAAAACATTCCATTTTGTCATTTTCTGAATGAAAAGCTTTGGGTTTTTGATCAAAGTGACTTTTTTTATTTTGAAATATTAGCAAATTTAGATTAAAAAGAAATGGTCAGCAGTGAAAAGAGATGTTCTAAAATGATCCAAAAGAGATGTTTCAATTGCCCAGGTCCAAAAGAGTTCCAATTGGTCAGTCTGTGAAAATCTGAGATTTTTGAATTTTGTCCCAATTTGGAATGGGAAAAAATGCTGAAATCGTAAAAAAAAAAAAAAAAAAAAGGGAGGGGGAGGGACTGGAAACTTTCCTGCCCAGCCATTTCCAGGAATCTGACCTCAGTATTCTCATGATCCCCAGGATAGAAAGGACCAGCATGACTCATCTAGTCTCACCCTGCTGATTCCTGCTATGGAGGGTTAATTCCTGCTTACTGTATACGTGCCACAGTAGAGCCCAGTAGCTTGTGAATGAACTAATGTATTGCTATGTTTTAAATCTCCCCCACATCCCCTGGGGAGCCAAGCTGATGGTTAATTAACCTCCCTTAAGCAGTATGTCTTGGGTTCATTTTTGTTTGTGTTCCCCATCTGTCTGTTGTACCCACCTGTTGGCTGGAATCTTGTTCTTCTATGGTATATTTGTACAGCACCTAGCACAGTGAGGCTAGTGCCTCTTGGCACTACAAGTCATCAGTGGAGCAAGGACACGGGGCTCAGGACTCCTGGGTCCTATTCCTAGCTCTGCTGTTGACCTGCCTTAGGACCCTGGGTGAGTCTCTCTCCCTCTGGGCACCTGTAAAAGCAGTGGTGCTGACCGACCTTTGGAAAATGCTTTGAGGTCTATGGCTAGGAAGTGCTGAGCAGCGTTATGATGGCCTGGTATAACTAAGGCAGAGTTGTCTTATCTCTGAGCCCAGCAGAGGGCAATGCAGACTTAGAGGAGAGAGTTGGACACACCAGGGAATGCTGACTGCACCTGCGCACCCAGGACACTGGAGAATCCTGGCAGAAGTCCATAGGGTTGGAGGCACTGACACTCAAGCCATAGCTACCAGAAATGGAGAAACATGCTCTGGGTTAGACTGGAGAAGTGGTCCCCTTCCTCCTCAAAACCCAAAGAGATGAGATCCTGCCCTAATTTACATCCCATTTGTCTCAATGGACATTGCAGGGGTCATACATCAGTGCAGGATGACCTTAAGTATGTGTGTGTGTGTGACAGAGAGTGTGCATGCGTGTAATTCCACGGATACTAGATCTGTGCAAGTGGACTTCAGTGGCCCTCTCCAGCTCATCCTTCCTAACCCTCAATGACAGAGGCACAGAGGTGCGTGGACGGTGCCAATTGCTTCGCATGGGACATTAAAAAGAAAAAAAAAAAAAAGAATCAGAACATTTGCTTTTCATCAGAATTGCCCCTGAAAATGTACTTTTTAAAAAATACAAAACAACCCCTCTGTTTTTAATAAGAAATAAAAAATTTGCTTGAGGCAAACCTGTCTGTTTCTCAAAATAAAAAGTCAGTCTGGAAATGTCTTTGTTTTCTGGCTGTTAGTAGGAAAAAAATAACAAAGCAGAGGGTTTCTGGATTGCAAACTTGGTGGGCAAACGTGTCTTTCTGCAGGACTCTTCTTTCTGAAGAAAAAGCACTTTGCAGAAACCCCACTTCTCAATAGAAAACTCTCAGTTTCTAGACAGGAGGGGCTGGCTCAGCCTTGTCACAAAGCATCCGGACCTCAGCCCAGCTCCTCCTTGGTTTGGAAGATGAGGGAAATACATAGTGCTCCCCTCCCACCACCAAGATATCAGGAAGCACTTTTGTTGCCATCTTTGCTTTCCTGAGTTCACACAAAGACAAATCTGCTCCATGCTGGTTCCAGATCCTGGAGACAGCCTCTGATTATTACAAGGAAAATGAGGGAATGCTTTAGAGTGAAGAGCATGTCCTGGAGAATTTGGAAGACTCCCTCTTCCATTGTTGTCATGCAGCGGCCCATGTTAGAAGGGAGTTGGTAAGCGATGGGGAGTTCATATGACAGATGGTCTTGGAAGCAGCACACTTCCAGTGTATTCAGGCGGGTTCCTGGATGATCCCAAACCTACATCCACAGGGCCGAGCCTGGTGCACCCAGAACCCAGTGGTGGGTACAAAGGGTTTCTTCTCTGAGCTTGCATCCCATCTCCCTGGTCCTGTCTGTGCTGCGTAGGGAGCTGGTCAACATGCACTTTTCATTCTTGGCTGGAGCTCTGCGGGCCCCAGATGGTGGCGCACTGCAACTCCGGCTGGGAGGGATGAAGTGTGCAAACAGTCCTGTGCCTGCACAGGCTTCTCAGGGGAAGGCTGCACATTGATGCACCTGGTGTTCTGGGCCCCAACATGGCCAGGCCCTTTCTAGATGGAGCAGACAGATGCAGAGGGGAATAAACAATGAGGCTGCCCCCTTGTCTCAGGCTGCAAGGTGCCAACTATTGCACCGATCTGCAAATGCACACGCTATTGTAAACATACATAGGGGGACACAGTGGTGCACACGCACATGCTTGCACAAAAGTCTGCAAGTGCATAGGTGCAACATGGAATGCAAATGCATTAGAGTGTATCAGGATTTTTCCAGCAAACTGCAAAATAGATAGATAGCCAATATTTCCCTGCTCTGGCTGGTGGCACTCTGTCCTGTTGGAATGTGTCACATCACCACATCTATCTGTGCAGGCTGCAAGCTAGCTGCTGCCTCAGTTTCCCTTTCATGGGCTTCCCTTAACTTTGTTGTAGGCTTTCCCATGTTGAGTCAAGGCCCTTCTCGGAGGCTTGGGTTTATTAGCGAAGCTCATAAGGAAGGCCCAGGCCAGGACTCCCTCCAGCTTCCTTAGCTGAGTTCTGCTCTCTGCAGGCAGCACCCCTCCAGCAGCTGACTAGGGGAGTTTCTCTGTACAGGGCAGCTCCCTGCTCTCCATCCAGCAGCATAGATTCATATACTCAAAGGTCAGAAGGGACCAATCTGATCATCTAGTCTGACCTCCTGCACAATGCAGGCCATAGACCCTCACCCACCCACTCCTGTAATAAACCTCTAACCTATGACTTACGTTATTTCCACTGAAAAATCCAATGCTGTCAAAATCAAAATATTTCATAAGAATTTGTATAACTTTGTGTTTCTACTATTGCTTCCACTCATTTCACTTAGACTAATCTAGTAAAATGTATATATAGTTTACATATAGAATAAGTTGTATTATATTTATTATATTAAATATGAAAGTTTAAACTAAACATTTAACAGCCTGAATTCCAAGTATTTTGGAATTTTCATTCTGAAGACATTTCAAAATGCTGGCTTTTTGTTGCCATGGAAAAGATTTCCTCCCTCTCCCCCCCATGTTAGAATTTTGCACAGAATCAAAATTTCAGTCCATGAAGAGTTCTACATGTCTGAAAGTGAGTTAAATGGGATGAAATGCCCAGGGTACCTCCTACCCCCATTTCCTACCCAGGTCACTCTAGTCTAACACCACAGACAATGAAAGCATTCCCATCCCCAGCTCAGAGCCTGTCACAGAAGAAAATGAAGCAGAAACACCCACAAACAAACAAACAAGGAGACGTGTGGCACTTAAAGACTAACAGATTTATTTTTCGCATGAGCTTTCGTGGGAGAAAAATCCCACTTCGTCAGATGCTTCGAAGATGGGTGAACTTGACTCCTTGTTTTGTTTTGTTTTTTTGCTGGACTAGACTAACACGGCTATCCCTTTGCAAATTGACAAGAAACACCCAGACCTGCCCAGTAGGCAAGTCAGCATAGTTTCTTCCCTTGGCCAGACTCCACTTTACAGCATGTATGCGCTACTTTGTGTCTTTTGTGTACTGCCCCTTGCACATGTGGTCAGCAATGACAAGCTGAATGTATGAGCACATAGCTTGCCAGGCACTCTCAGACCTCCCTCCACAGTGCTGCACCAGTGTGTATGATTATCTCAGTGGAGAGAAGCAAATCACAACCAGATCCAACTAACAAACCCAATCAGAAATCTGGCTCAGAAAACCTCGGTGCAGGGGATTTGTTAAATCATGGAATTCTTCTCACACCCCAGTTAAAAAAAAAAAAGGAAAATATTACCGGTGCTACAAACAGATACATGCAGGCAAAGGGGTCCATGTCAGAGAGTCAGCTGCAACCTTGGGGTTCACAACCATAATCCTCACAGCCACCGAGCACCATCACTTTTCCCATGAGCAGCTTGCAGCCATTTGGGCCCCGCGTAAGGTAAACAGCTAGCTACAGTGCTACTAACCACACCATAACCCATCATACTTCATGTTTGGATGCTCCTTTATGGAATAGGTCCAGATCAAATGGAACCAATGTGAGGTGTCTTCATGTATCGCAATGCGCTTAGTCATTAAGACTCAAGGTGAAAACAAAGATCAAGAAGGAGCAGACTTCGCACTGGAATGGGTTAATTGGCTATGCTGTTGCAAAAAAAAACGTGTTACAGAGAGCTATTTAATCCCTTCCTTTATGTTTCCCCAGATTTGAGGCAGACAGCAAGCACCACTGCTGCAAGAAGACACTTTCCATGGGCCAATGCCAACTCAAGACAAGAAGGTGTTCTGTTAGAGGCAATACCTGAGTTTTAAGTAAAGACACCCCAAAACATGGAGTCACTAATACTAAATCTACCCAGGTATATTTATGAGAACAGAATGACCCTGGCCTTTTCATGACAAATTTTCTGTAGAACCTGAGGTAGCAGGAGGAAGGAAGGAAAGCTGTAGCTCAGATGGTCTGTCCAGGACAGCAGAAGAGCATTGGCTCTGAAATCCCAGCTTAGTGCTGCTTTTCAACAGTGGAGACTGAATTTCTTATTTCCTTGCGAAGCAAAACATCTCAAAGATAGCACTCCCCATAGAGATGAGCCTGCTGAGATTGTCCACTACATGTTGTATGCACCTGGTAGGGATTCTCCTGAAAGTGTCATGTGTTTTCTGATGCATCAGTTCCATAATTTTACTGCTCCTTTACCTGGAGGAAGAGATTTCGATTTCACTGCACCCTCTCTCTTAATATATAAGACAAGTTGTCATGTTTATAAATATGAATTTTAAATTTGATAGATTTCCTAACTCAAAATGTGTTGCATCCAATATGGAGTAATACCATATTAGGCCTTGTCCTAAGACATAAAGAGGAACTAATCACAGAACCAAAAATAAATGGTTGCTTAGGCCAGTGGTTTTCAAACTTTTTTCCTTGGGACCCAGTTGAAAAAAATCATTTATGCCCATGACAATGAGATCTTTGGGCAATGCATTCCAGTCTTTTGCTGGAGGCAGCAGGGGATGTGATGACCTGGTGACTGAGGGTCTGCAACTCAGTACCAGGTCCCGACACTAAGTCTGAAAACCACTGGCTTAGGCACAAGTGACCACATCACATTTATAATGTGCAAACTGAATACAGTCCAGACATCTCCCAGCATGTCTCCTATACTTGCTGGAGTCTACCTTTGCTCTCCAATGGCTCCACCCCAGAAGCCTGATTTGGTCACATGACGTGCCTACCATGGGATTTTGCTTACTCTGACCTGGGGAGGTGGGCTAAGGGGGTCACACGTGGGGTTGGGCCCATCTCCCCTGTGCCAGAGCTGTTCTACTTTGTGTGAACAATGAAACATTCAGGGGGCCAGAGAAAGAAAGAATCCTCCCCAATGCTCCCACCGTGCTTGTGGGAAACCAGGTTCTAATCCTGGTTTGGACTCATAGGCTACATCTACACTGGCAAAATACTCTGGACTAAGGAACAGTGCTGTAACTGCAGTGGGGTGAGTGGGGCTGTGTGCCAGAGCAGCTCCACTGAATTGCTCCATTAAAGGGCGCGTTCCTCGCTGCTTGCCCCAGGTGCTGGGCATTGCAAAGAGTGCTAAATTCCTTAGTAATAGCTCTGCTAAGGAGGCTTAGTCTGGACTAATTTTTGCTCACGGCTACACTAGGCTTTGCCTAGTTCGAACTAAGAAATTTCTTAGTTTAAACTAAGGAATGCCTAGTTCAAACTAATAAATACCAAGGTTAGTTCAGACTTCTGCGCTTAGTTTGAACTTTCATTTGAACTAAGCGTGTGGAAGACTTGAGCTAAAGCTTAGTTTGAACTTAAGAAGTTTGAACTAAGCCATTAGTTTGAACTAACCGTGCATTCTAGTTTGAACTAAGAGTTAGTTCAAACTACAATGCACGGTTAGTTTGAACTAAAAAAAAGCACAGCTAGTTCAAACTAAAAGTTAGTTCAAACTAAAAACTGCGGTTAGTTCGAACTAACTTTGAACTACTTAGTTCAGACTAAGCAAGTCCTAACTAAGCTTTTCGGTGTAGACATCTCCAAAAAAGTTAAGTGGCTTACCCAAGATCACACAGGAAGTCTATGGTTGAGAACATAAGAACAGCCACACTATGTCACCCAAGGGTCCATCTAGCTCAGTATTCAATCTTCCAGCAGTGGCCAGTGCCAGGTGCTTCAGAGGGAATGAGTGATCATCAAGTGATCCATCCCCTGCCTTCCACTCCCAACTTCTGGCAGTCAGGCTATGTCTACACTGGCAAGTTTAGCCCTTGGCCACACTAGGCTTTGCCTAGTCCGAACTAAGAAATTTCTTAGTTTGTACTAAGCAAAGCTTAATCCAAAATAGTAAGACCCGGTGGTTAGTCTGGACTTACTTGCTTACTTCAAACTTCAGTTCAAACTAAGCGCATGCAATACTCAAACTAATGGTTAGTTCAAACTTAAAAAGTTCAAACTAAGCCAATAGATTGAACTAGCCACACAAACTAAAACTTTTAATTTGAACTAGAATGCGTGGCTAGTTCGAACTAAGCCGCAGTTAGCTCGAACTAGCCCGAGGTTAGTTCAGACGAACCTCAGACTATTTTAGTTTGGACTAGCAAGTCCGAACTAAAATTGTATATGTAGACATAGCCTCAGAGGCTAGGAACACTCAGGACATGGGGTTATTTTACCTAATAGCCAGTGGTGTACCTATCCTCCATTAATGTATACTCAGAGACGTCAATGGGACATCAAGACTTCAAAGAGAAACAGCTGAACTGGAATTAATATGCAAATTTAATTGTGTGAAAGCAGGATTAAATCGAGACTATGGATTCTCTTCCCATTACAAAAGGTCATTTGACTTCAGCCTTCCCAGCGTGTGAACCTAAACAACTGCTCTGATTTGCTGTTACTGTATGACCTGATCCTATGTTTTACACTCCCTTGCATTTGTTTTCATTCCATTCTGTAAGTTCCATCTTCAAAGCATCAGATGAAGTGAGATTTTTCTCCCACAAAAGTTCATGCGAAAAATAAATCTGTTAGTCTTTATGTACCACATGACTCCTTGTTATATTTTGGCCTTCACAACGTCCACTGGCAATGAGTTCCACAGCTTAACTGTGGGCTCTCTGAAGAAGTAATGCCGTAAGTTTGTTTTAAACTTGCTGTCTATTAATTTCATTGGGTAATTCCTTGTTCTTCTATTATGTGAAGGAGTAATAACATTTTCTCATTCACTTCTCCACGCTAGGCATGATTTTACAGACTTCTATCATATTTCCCTTTAGTCGTTTCTTCTCCAAGATGAAAAATGTCAGTCTTTTTAATTTCCCTTCATATGGAACCATTCCATATCGTAAGCATTCGGTTGCCCATCTCTGTACCTTTCCCAATTCTAATCTGTTCATTTTAAGGTGGAGCAATCAGAACTTCAAGGTGTGAGTGTATCATAGATTTGTTAGTGTCATTATGATATTTTCTGTTTTATTAGCTATACCTTTCCTAATGGTTTCTAACATTCTGATCACTATTTAGACTGATGGGGCAGAGACTTCAGCCTGGGTTTCCATGGAGCGCCCTACTCACAGCACTGTGGACCAGCCTGGGGCACTCTCACACTCATGTTTTCCACTGACTCTGCTTGGCTCTACAGCAGCATGAAACCAAACATCAAACACTCATCATGGAGCATATAGAAGAATTCTAATTTTCCAGCCAGTCCTAAAATAGACACAGAAATATGGGTCTGTACACATCTGCCCACAGACAATCACATGCCCAGGAGGTGTTCCCCCCCCCATATGTATGCAAATACAGAGTGGTACTCACACTGGCCATGGAACAGGAGCTTGTGGATGTTAGAGAAAAACTTGTGTGTGATCTGAAAAGGTGAAAACTTTGATATCTGTAGTGTCAGACGAAGCATCTTGGAGGAGGCCTGGTACCTACTGTATGCTAGGTATCTATGCGATGTGGTGTGCAGGCAGTGTCAGCTAATGGGCAGTGCAGAGGATACAATGGTAGAGGTCTGGATTTTGCCACTGACCTGTGAGGTGACCTTTGCATTAGTCACTTCCTTGCACCCTTCGCATCTCCAGTGTGTCGTGTCTTTTTGACTATCTCTCACTGTGTGCACAGACAGCACCAAGTACAATGATCTCAGCTGAGGCCTAGGATGCAGACGTAATTTGGCTAAGAAAAGCTAAGGGCATTCCCCATTTATGACTGGAATTACCCACAGATTTTCATCTTGTGTGTGAACAGTGGAATGCCAGAGTTGATCTGCCTGAATCTTTTGAATGATGGAAAACCAAGTGAAGAGAGATGAACTTTGGAAGGCACTGAATTTATCCAGTTGCTTTGTATGCTGTGAAATGAGCTGGTATAAGTCAGTGCTTAGGTACCATAGTGAAGGGCACTATAGACAACCTACATCATGCACAGGCACTGTCCGTGGAAAGATGACTGACGTACTGCGGAGGGGGGGAAGAGAGATGGAGAAGCTGTGGATTGAAGTGTAGATAAAAAGACAGGTTATAGCAGATAGATAATACTTAAGATAATCACTTTAAAGATTAGATAGACGGACACTCCTTTTCTAATACGAGATTAGATAGATAGATAGATAGATAGATAGATAGATAGATAGATAGATCACCTAGACAGACAGACTACCCTCTTGTGATGACAGAGAGATGGCTAAAGCCCTTTATGGTAGCTGAGAAAAAGAAATTGACTCAAGTCCATTGCAAAACTTCCTAAGGAAAAAAATACTGAAAAGTAAACAAGAAGCAAAATTCTCTTTCTCCATTGGTGAATGAACAGAAAGAGTGAGGGTTAGGGCCCCAGTCTGTCCGAATAGACATCAAGGACAGAGCCAGTGTCTAAATTAGCATTAAGTGTTTCCATTGTGTGCTGCACAATAAGGACCATATGTCAGGGACTTGGTTGGCAGGGCGGGTGACAATGGGTACCACAGCCGGTTGGGAAATCAGGACAGAATGTTCACACTTTCTTAACATGATTAATCTGTCTGTTCTCACTTCAGGCTGCCCCTGGAAAGGGTTGGTCTCTCCCAGGAGTGTGAGCAGACCAGGGGGTGGCAGAAGGGGCTGGGAAAGGAGGCAGCTGCCACCACACCTTGCCCCAGTTAATAGTGGGCCTCTGGGATGGAGAAACAGAGTTAAAGTCAAGGGCAGGCCCATAGGTCAAGGCTGAAGGGAGATCAGAGACCCCAGCTAGCTAGTGCCAGGAAGATCACCAGACTTGAAGGTAAAGGAGGTTTGGAGTCAGAACCAACATTTGAACACAGGTGCAGGAGAGACATGCCCCAGCACCTGTGGAGTTGGAAGCAGGAACAGAATGTCCAATAGACCCAACTCTCCTCCCAGAGCAGATCTCAGGGGCCCTGATGCCAAGCCCTGAGCTCTAATCATTAGCTCTCACTTCCCTCCCTGAACTAGGAACAGAAGCAAGGAGTCCTGACTCCTAAAAGCTGTTATGGTCAAATTCACACCCAGTCCTGGATGCAGTCACCTCCATCACACCCCTGAAAGCTAAATGAAGACAACAGTAAAAACATTTTTCAATAGCGTCAGGATCTTCTCATCCCCCGGATTAAGAGAAATGCATTCAGTTTAGTCAGGCTTTTGACCCTATCCCACATGACATTCTCATGAGCAAATCAGGAGACATGGAGTAGACGAAATTACGGTCAAGTGGGTGCAAAACAGGTAGGACAAGAAGCTGGAGGCTAAATCTGCAGTGAGGGAGATTTCAGCTAGATGTGTTGGTCTCTGCTGCAGGAAGCCTGGGAGGCTGCACAGTCTGATCCTGCAACATGCTGGCACAAGCGCCAGAATGCCTGGCTAAACTGCGTGGGCTGGAGAGGATGGAGATATGAGCCAGAGCGCACAGACTCATGGTAGCAGGGCTCATGCAAGTGCACTAAAAAGTTTTGCAGCAGCCTTGGAAGCTCCTGGCTTGGGCTACCACTGACTTCAAGCCCACCTTACCCTTGTGGCCCAGCCCTGGTGGCTATCCTGACCCTCCTGGTGCAGCAACAGCTCCATGGCTTTTTGAACTTGCTAATGCAAGACTGGCTCTCTGCTGCCCTGTAGACACCCGGCGTAACTAAGTGAGGGTGAGTGCGGCAAAGTCCCAGGAGCCAAATTTTAAAGGGCACATGGGACAGATCCGGTTTCCCAAAGTGGCTGGGGATGGATCCGGATTGATCCCACTGCAGGGAGCTGAATCCATCCCCTGCGCCTTCTAAAATTCAGTGCCTAGGACTTCCAGTGCCACTGGGACATGCTATCACACATCTGGCAGCAGGGATCCCCTGCTGCTGCTAGCAGGCCACAGAGATCTGGATCTCCCCCATTTGCCAGCTGCAGCAGAAGGCGGTAGCTGGGGGTGGATTGGGTCTCAGGCCAGATCAGGACCCAGGGGCTGAGTCTGGGGCTGCTTGCCCCAGGTGTGAAAGTTGTCATTATGGCTTTGCACTTCAGTAGTATGCCTAGGACCCCAGACTTGCTAGCTGTCTTCCCCCACCACCCCTTTTCTTTCCTTTTATTACATAAGGCCAGGCTTGGCCTGTGTCGCATCTCTGCTTCTGCGGACCCATCTGCAACTCTCGGGAAATTGCAGACTTACCGCTGTACTGTGGAGCTCTTGCAAGAACAGAGTTGTCACTGTCCTTTGGGGATTCCCTCCCCCACACTGGCATGCTTTTTATTTCCCCTTTCATGTGTCCCTTGGAGCTGAGGCCAATCGATTACGTCAAGAAATTGGGAGCAAGTCTAGGAACAGCTGCAACTTGCCCCACAGGGATCTGTCCATCAGAGGGCAGGGACGAAGGGCAAGGAGCCACAAACTCTCTTCCCTGCTTCAGCCAGAGGGGCTCTGAGGGCGGGGGTGGGAGGCATTTGCAACCCTGAAAACCCTGCGGTGCTAGCTGCCAGAAGGCCTACCCCATGATGATGCTGTTCAGGCATGACACACTCATCACCCCCAATACATTGTTCCCATAATAGATACCTTAAAACTGTCATATAAGGTATCATCTGTAAACTGGTGACATGCTCATTCAGAGAACCACTGCTTGATGGATGTACAGTCAGTGTACCAAGAGATATAGATATATGCTAAAAGCATTTTTGTGTCCCTAAAATTTAGCGTCTCGAAAAGCATATTTGAGTCAATACACAGACCCATCCTGGCCTAGGCAAAGACACGTGTTTACCTGCCTGACTGCAGGTAGAGGACAATGGAAGTACCTTTACATACAAGGTAAACAAAGCCATCAAGTTCCAAAGGGGTAGCCATGTTAGTCTAGTTCAGCAAAACAAACAAGGAGTCCTGTTGTACTTAAAGACTAAGAAATTTATTTATTGCAGGAGCTTTTGTGGGAGAAAATCCCACTTTGTCAGATGCTTAGAAGATGGGGGAATTATAGAAGCCATAAAGCTAATGAGTGGGTGAAACAGTTTAGCAGTTATGTTGGAGGACAGATCTGTACTGCAGGAGGACTTCCTGGCTCTTGAGACAGCAATAACAGACTGTGTAATATAAGGGGAGCAAAAAGACATTTTCATGAGCTATCACTTAGGCCCTAGGGCAGGGGTTTCAGACATGCAGCCCACAGGCTGCACGCAGCCTCTAAAGCTATTTCCTGCAGCCCACAACTACACAATCATTACCAATATTTGCAATATCATTGTATGAAAAGGTTTCAGTGGTGCGGCCCTCGGGATAACTTATAGTCTTTATGCGATTCTGTATTAATCCTCATCTGGCCCTCATGGTGATTTGAGTTTGAGACGCCTGCCCTAGGGGACAAAGGGTACTGCACCCTCAAAGCTGGGGAAAATTCATCTCCGAATCTGGAGAAGTAGAGATGATGTAACTTGAGGGAAGTAATAAAAACTGCATAGGCCAGGGGTGGCCAAACTTATGGAACTCAAGAGCCACACAAGTTGATTATTAAACCTTCAAGAGCCTCACTGAGGCATATAGCCACCATACGTTTACCTACTCCAAAATTACTAAGTTTAAAATTCATTGCACACTTCAATTTTATCATAAAAAGAAGGCAAATATTGATCCTACTAATGTCAGATTCTAATAATTACTTAAGGTTACCATGAAAACTAGGCCTACACAGTAAATAATCTATTTTCTTCTTTGTATTTTCATTTCTTATTATTCAGTATCATATATAGAAGGACTTGTAAAACATGATTTTATTTTAACAACGTGTAAACCACATTAGGGCCTATGAGAAAATCTAAATAGGCTGCACTTCTCCCAGTCATCCCTGACCATGACACGGCTTCCCCGCCATCCCTGACCAGATTTAAAACTCCTAGGCTGGGGCTGCTTTCCTCTCTCTGACCTGCGTATAAGCTGAGTTCTTCCACGAGCTGCACATTTTCATTCAAGAGCAGTTTGGCGACACCTGGCATAGGCAAAGATAGTAACTTGCTAAAATTCAGTTTCTGTCACTAGCATGTTTTGTTTTCTTTGTAGCCATACCTGTCTTTTATTTTCTTGCTTGTGGTCAATTAAGTCAGTGTCTGGGCTTTGTTAACAAACCTGCTCCATTTTACTATAACATCTCAGCATGCTTATACTGAATTCAAGAACAAGCCCTCAGACTGGCATGGCCTCTCTTTTTGGAAGCAACTAGCTTAATTTCTGTGAGTGCACTGTGAGAGAAACCAGATGCTGCACAGACACATCTTTAGGAATTCAGGACCTGGGGCTCATGGTCCCATGTTGTTGCATGCCAGGCAGGACTGCCAGAGTCTCAAGGAGTTTGCAAGTAAAGAAGGCAGGCTGGTGTGGCAGTGAGCTGACTCATGCTAATCAACAGCAAAACTCCCTTTGCCACATGAGTGGGAATAACAGCTTCTCACACTGCTGGCTCCCCCCAGCAGAAAGTCGCAGTAGCAGAATCTAGGGTATATCTGGCTCCAGCAGAACGACATGGGAAGGAAAGACGTGTAACTTCAAGGGCAAGCAGAATACAAAGGGTCTTGGTGGGCTTCAGTTGATTTATTTAGCAACAGAATCAGAACCAGAAGATGAGAGAGGAATTTCCAAAAGCATCAAAGTGATTTAAGAGCCTCAACCCAGATCCCCACAGGTATTTATGCTCCTAACTTCCAGTGACACCAATGGGAGATAGGAGCCTGGATCCCTTTGAGAATCTGGGCCTTTGTCGCTGAAGGGCAGGTGTAAAAGGTATTCAGGCACCTACACGTACAGAGAGGTACCCACTGACCTAGGTGCCTTTTAGAGAGTCAGTCTCTCACTGAGCTCCTTGCAGGGGCATAGCTTCTGCACCCTGCCTCAGTTTCTCTCATCAAGGCTCCTTAATGAACGTCACACAGGCTGTGTGTCCCATAATCTCCTTTTCCTGAGGTTTCTCTTCTCTGCAGCTGCTCTCAGCCTTGGCATGCTTTTCCCACCCCCTTGGGACCTACCTGGCTGCAGTCTTTGCTGTCCACCTGCAATCCTGAAAGGTTCCAGATCCCTCAAACCTGTTGTCCTCCTGAAAGAGCCACCCACAGTCCCTCCAATTCCTACTCCCCTCTGGCTCTTTATAGAGACCAGCTGCCTGTGGGATGAAGCAATTCTCTCTTAAAGATCCTAGTCCAGCCTGTGATTGTCCTTTGTTCCCATGATGGCCAGTTTTTAAGGTGCATTAGGAAGTAGTTTTTCCAAAGCACCCTAGTGTCTGAGGTGTCTAAGTGCTGTGCATTTTCAGTGGGATTTAACGACAGAATCCCTGACAGATGACCCAGCTGGTTTGACTTCCAGGGATGTGAAGATGATCCCAAGGCATTGGCTCCCATTTAAGCACCTGTCTAAGTGACTGGATTTTCAGAACAGCTCAGCACATGGCCAGGGAGAGGGAATCTGTCCCCTTGTGTCCCAGCAGGAGCTGCTGGGTGCTCAGCCCCTTATTTCTATACTGAGCTGAGATCCTGGAAATCAGAGAATGAGAGGTGTGATTTTGGGAATCTGGCCTTGCATGTGGGCTCTGGGCACTTGGAAATCTGGTCTGGGGCTCTTGTGAAATGCTGAGCCTCTGGGAGGCCTGTGCCTCTTCTCACCTGCCCCAGTGGAAGTTACCCCAAGTTCACTCTGTAGAGGGCAGTGGAGGAGTGGAGGAGTGATTTGGTGTGAAGAGAATACGATCCCAAGGAAGACCACCCAACAGAGATGATGAGTGACCAAACTGCTAGCTTATACCCATGCTGTATAATAGACTACCCATGTGGGCTTGGCTAAGTCACTTAGGCTGTGTTCACACAGCCTCCGTATTTCGAAACAACAGAGGTTGTTTCGAAATAAGGTTTCGGCTGTTCACACGACGCATGGTTGTTTTGAAACAAGTTAAACCTAGTCTGTGGGCGAAACAACGTTTCGCAACTGTTGTTTCGAAACAATGCCGTGCGAACGTGTTGTTTCAAAACAACGGTGGTTTCGAAACGACTTGTTTCGAAACAACCGTCGTCTGAACATGTTGTTTCGCAACGACGGTGAGTCGTTTCAAAATAACTGTTGTCCGGAATTGCTATTTTGATTCTGGCTTTTCTCCTTATTTTGAAGTGACTTTTTTGCTAATTCGAAATAAGTCATTTCGAAATAAGGCGTTATTTCAATACAGGTTGTTTCGAAACAACTGTATCAAAATAACCCGGTGTGTGAACACAGCCTTAGTCTTCTTCTATTTGTTACTCTTCATCTCACCCCCCACTGCAGGGCATGGATCCCTGTCCCTCTCCCGCTGATTGGATCCTGTCTGTGCATCTCTTTCCACAAACTCTTTTAAAGCCTCAACCTCACTGGGGTTATTGAGGTTCAAAGGGCCCCCGGATATTCTGGAGAGGTTGAAATGCCAGCTGGGAGCAGGTGTCAGACACAGTAGGAGACCGAGGCATCTGGTTTCTTTTGTGTGCTTCTGCCTCTTCCCTGCTGTCTCTGCTCCAAATTCAGGGTCACTTGCACCCCGATGAGCCACTCCAGCCTTGTGACCCATGGGGAAGGGAGAGCATATGGAGCACAGGGTGAGAATGGGTTAGCCCCATGACTACCTACACATCCATCGGTGCTTCAGGTCCTGGTGCTGAGGCTCCCACCTCTCCACTCCATCTCCTGCTTTAAGAGAGATGATTTGGTTAGGTAGTACAGTGTTTCCCAACCAATGTGCCATGGCACACAGCTGTTCTGTCACATCTGAGCAGGTAAGCTACAATTTTTTTTGAAAAACTACTCAAAAGAGCTCTGGATTGGTTCTTTGGCTCATGAACATTCATGAGTTCATTTGGAAACTATATAGTGGTGTGCCTCAAATTAATTAAAGGTAGCAAGGTGTGCCATGGCAGGGAAAATGTTGGGAACCACTGATGTAGTATCAGGTTTGCTGCACCCAGTCGGACCAGATGTCTAGCAGCTCACCTCAATGGCAGGACTCACCATGGGAAAGGAAGGATGGTGCAGTGGTTAGGGTACTACCTTTGGGCTTGGCTTCAGTTCCCTGCTCTGCTGCAGACCCCATGTGAGACCTCAGGTGAGTCACATAGCTTTTCTGTGCCTCAGTTTTCCCAGGTGCTATGTCCAGGTGCCAGAGTGATGGGGAAAGTAGAGAAGTACCTCTTCAAACAGATGATATTTCAGAGGGAGGCAAAATATGCAGAACTATGGCAGCAAAAGGTCTGAGACAGAACCACAGGAGCCCTCTGTGATCACTCCAGTTCAGAGCCAGGTCCAAGCTGTGATGCACCTTGATCGTGTCTGAGCTAGACTCTTTCCTTATTGGAGCAGCACCTTCCGCTGGTTGTGTGTGGCAGGAGAAAAATCCATGACCCCTGCTGTGATCATTTCATGCACTGAGCATGAGATTTGATTACCCGCCCATCTTAACAGGCGTAACCGCAACCGTCCATTACCGCTTGCAAAATGGCCCAGCTGCCACAGGAAAGACACAGAGATTAAAAAGAAAAGGGAAGAGGGAAGCATCTCTTTTCCAAACCAAGATTGCTCTTTTTCTCTGGCACAGTTTAATTTCATACCTCACCTCTCCAACTTTTTTACGCAGTCATAAATAATAAATCCTTGTACATTCTAAATCGCAAAGACACACTCACAAGGGTACACTATATACAAGGGATTAATTTTCCCTCCACAGTTGCTTCTTTCTTTTTCTTTCTTTCTTTCTTTCTTAAAAAGTGCACAACCCCACAAATAAATAGCAACATTTAGCAATAAATTAATTCAATAAATATCCTTGTGGCACAGAGACATAGCTGATGCATGAAGGAAGTTGGGGGTCGGCCCCACTCTCCCAGCTATTGGCTTCCCCAGCTGAACTATGTGTGGATGGGAAATCCTTCTCCATCTTCACTGTTCATAATGCTCTGCCAATCAGGGATTCCAAAGCACATGGCAGATGTTCGCTGATGAGTCTGTATGAGGCCGAGGTAGGTATCATTCTCCCTGTGTATACAAAGGAGGGAAACTGAGGCAAAGAGGGCAGGGGGGTGGGTCGCCCCAGCAAATCAGTGGCAGAGCTGGAAACAGAAGGCTGGATTAGAACAGCATGTTGGGGTAAACTTCTTTCATCACTTTTGGCCACTGAATTTCCTCTGAACCCCAAATGGAACCAGAAAGGTTCAGCTGTAGTCAAATGCCTAGAAAGAGAGACAGACAGACAGAATGTGAAAGACAGACACAGAGAGGTTGAATGGGTATGCAGATAAAAGGATACATATTGTGACAGATAGATAGATAGATTTTTGTAAGATCAGGCCCATAAATCCATGCATGTTTACTTGTCTGCTCCAGGTCTCTTTTAATTGGCTGTAGGACCTGCGTTTTGTTCACAGTTTGCTCATGCAGTGATCTGATTGGCTAAACACCATTTCTCTTTGGTTCTAATGTCTACCAATCACATTCTCTTTCTCTAGCAATAACCAAAGGAAGCTTGGCCATTGGAAAGAGTGGATGATGTGCTGAGCTGGGGTTGTATCCCAGGGAAGTGTGGGGTCCCACCTAACCCCAGGGCAAGGCACAGGATTCCCAGGAGGGGAGCAGAAAGAGATCCCGCTCTGTGTACCTGGTTTCTCAGCTCAGACTCCTTTTCAGTGGAGATGCTCCTGATTAATGCCAGGGAGAGGGAGAGGACACTCAGTCCCATCGGTTACCTGCCTGGTCTGAGCTCCGCACAGCTACCTGTGGAGTTGAGTCACCCAAGCTCCCATTCATTTTTACCCTCAAGCCGTCATTTGTGCCAGGGCAAATAGGGTGTTCAGATCTCACTGGCAGCTTCCAAGGGACAGCTGCCCCAGGGCAAAACTATTGCAGGCCAGATAACTAGTACCAGGAAAGTTTGAACTGGTGCAAACTATGCTTTGTTGCTGTACACTGTGACCCCATTAAGGGTTCAAAATCAGGGTGGAAGCCCAGTGTAGACAAGCCTGACAGCTGCTTTGCATGTGGGCAAATGACAACACAATGCACACTGTAAAGGAGAGTTGAGGCCCAAAGCCCTGCGAGAGGTGTGAATTGACTACTCCTATTCATCACAATAGGGTGTTAACTCTGGAAACTAATGATGACAACAGAGGTCAGCCTCACTAATTCACTTTGCATGGACCATTACAACAGGCAAATCCTGCCATCTGAGATTGCCAGAGGAGTCTGGGTTTGTACCCGGATCTTGAGTAGAGTCAACACATTTTTTCCCCAATTTGACCCCTCTTGTTAGGGCCATCGATTTTGGTAGGTAAAGAAACAGCTTTAGGGACCAGAGATTACTGCTATCAAACACTCACTGGGCTTGATACCCTGTTGTCCTGCCCTTTGAGCTGTCACTTATACTGGTACAAAACACTTCTGAGTCAGGATGGGAAATGTTCACACTCACTTTGCACCAGTATAAATGACAGCAGCATGATGGAGACTGGAGCCTCTGGACTGTAATGGGAGAGGACTCTGACCTTCGGGACACTGCTGAAGTGGGAATTGGTTTGGGAAACCAAGATCCAGTCTTAAAGATTATTTTCACTCAATGAGGCACTGAAACTCCCCTGGGATGGACTCATGGACTCACAGCCAGCTTTCCACTTCCCTTATTGGAGGAGGGATGGGGTCCTGACAGGGGACAAGGCAGGGTCTATGACATCTGAAGAAGATCTAAGCAAGGAAATGTTCTCTTTCCTCTCCATCAGAGGGACTCTTCCACCCTCTGTTAGGTTCTTGACCCTGCAAGAAAGCTGTTGCTTTCTCATCTTTGTGGGGCCAGGACTAGGGCTTGTGCCATATCTTTGATTTTTGCAGCACATTTGGTATTTCTTTCCAGGACACAAAAACCGGGAAACCCTGCAGCTGTGGATGGACTGCCAGACTTCACATGGGGTCAAGCTCCCCAGCTTGTATGCCTGGATCTGGGGGCTGCCAGGGATGTCAGTTCAGATGGCATGGCAGTCCAACGTGGCAGGGTGTTTTGGGAGCCCAGTGTATGGTGCCAGCTGGGAGAGATGCAGCAGACAAGACAAAAGACCTGAAAAGTTCATGCTGTTGGCATTTCACCAATCCGGGCCATGATTCAGGTGGAAGGAGCAAAGAAGCAGATGGGCCAGATCCCAGGATTCCTGGTAATTTTGTGACTCGGATGTTCAGTTTGTGGTTCAAGAAAGAGATGGAGCAGACAGATGGATGGACAGATGTGGGTTTGGTAGCTCAGACGTCCAGCATGTGGTTTGGGTAGGAGTAGTAGCAGACAGATGGCCATGTGGATGTGGGTTCAGTGGCTCAGACATCCAGTATTTGGTTTGGGTCAGAGATGTAGCAGACAGATTAACAAATGGATGCGGGCTCAGTGGCTCAGACATCCAGCGTGGTTCAGGTAGGAGATGTAACAGACAGATTGACAGACAGATGTTGACACAGTGGCTCAGACATCCAGCACGTGGTTCAGGTAGGAGATGTAACAGATGGCCAGCCTGAGGATCTCGATCTTGGAGAGCTTCTTATCAGGGGGCAGGGTGGGTAGCAGCTTGCGCAGCTCAGCGAAGGCCATGTTGAAAGCTTCAACCCGGATGCGCTCTCTTGTGGCATGGGCTGTCCGATACTTGGCTGTGGCACGCCGCCGCCGCCGCCGCTCCTCCCGGCTCAGGTGCTGCAGGTCCTTTTTCAGAGCTTCACCCGGCTCAGCTAGCCGAGACTGGGCACACAGGCTGATGCCGCCAGCCTCCTCCACTCCACCCCCACGGCCACCGCCACCGCCACAGTCACTAAAGACCGACTCTGTTTCCGAGTGAGTCAGGGGCACGTCAATTTCTGTCTGGTCTGAATTGAGCATCATCTTTTCAAAGGATGGATGGATGGATAGACAGATAGATAGATAGCAGTGTATGGGGATATATAGAGACAGTGAGAAAGAGAGAGAGAGAGAGAGAAGGTTCCAAAATAGCTTGTGATATGTCTCTTCCTGGGTCACATCGTCATCATCATCATCAAAATAATCCTTCCAAGGGAATTTCAAAGTTGATCTCTCCCTCTGAAGAATTAGTCACACAATCAACAATCTTCCAAATAAATCATTTAAATACATTTTCAATAAATATATCAAATTAAATAAATAAATAAATAAATAAATGGATAGATAGATAAATAAATCTCTCCTCTATAAATGTGGGTGTAGATTTCAGGATCTGTCTTCGGTGTGCTGTCTGATGCGGTTTTTCTTCTTCAGATGTCGGTCTCTGGAAATGCCTCCAAAGTCCTCTAGAAAGCGAACAGAAATGAATTCTCACTTTCTGCTCTCACTTAACAGAAAAAGAAAGAAAGAAAGAAAGAAAGAAAGAAAGAAAGAAAGAAAGAAAGAAAGA
>ML682024.1:218384-243816 GCA_007922195.1 Podocnemis expansa | reverse complement strand
AGAAAGAAAGAAAGAAAGAAAGAAAGAAAGAAAGAAAGAAAGAAAGAGAAAAAGTTTGATTCAGCTGCCCTTTTAGGAAAATCAAACAGTTCCACTCAAAAGCTAGCAAAGCATTCAGGCCCAGCACAGAGAATGGCTGAAGCTCAGCCCATGCATGGATGCCAGCAATGAAGGCAGAGGGCAGGAATTCAGTGGCTGCATCACCCCATGGCTGCAGGAAAAGGCCCAGAGGAGGGAGCCGGTGCTGTGGCTTTGGGATTAGACAGAAGCCATTTCTCCTGGCTCTCTGGAGAGATGACAGGTGGTGGATTGGAGTGGGGGGGAGACAGCCGGGGGGGCACTTATTGTATATTAAATGAGCCCGTATGTCATGGATTCTGGCACCCCAGACATATGGAACCCAACACAGCTGCTTTGCTTGACATGTCCAAATGGAAGTTGGCTCCTTGTTCCCTCTGGGATGCTGCATGCAAGCCAGGAACACTGGCTTTCCATCTCCCTTCCTCCACTGCTTTCATAGCCCTGCTCTGCAGAGCCCAGGTCTCACACAGATGCTTCCAAAGCAGGGAGTGTGGGTCCGGGGAAAGGACAGGCCAGGCCTGACCCATCCTTTCCCAATCCAGACAAAACCAAGGAAGGGCCGTGAGCAGAGCCAGAAAGGAATGGGAAACAAAGTTTGGAGTAAGAGGAATGAAGAGGGGTTAGAAAGAAAGATCTCAGTGCCAAGTAGAGATGTCATTGCTAAAGAAGTTTGTAATATAGATAGATAGATAGTACATAAAACATTATTCTTACGTAGAACATCTCTTGCACATGGCAAGATGCTCTAGAATTCTAAGAAACCCTATTGCTGTAAGAAACTGAAACAGAATGAATGAATGAGCAGAATGAATAACAAACACAGTGAAATGAAAGAAATATTCCACGTCAGACTTTAAAAGACTGACATGTACAGACAGCATCATTGACCTGCAGAAATGCAATCCAAAAAGAACACATGCAAACACACCCATGGAAACTCACAGAGAAATTTATACACACAAAAATACACTCTGAAATTCACTCACAAATCAAAACACATAAGTCCACCCATATACATATGCAATAATTCACCCACATGCATGCGTGCACACGTCTACCTAGGGACAAAAAGTCATATTCACAGCAAAACATAAACACA
This sequence comes from Podocnemis expansa, assembly GCA_007922195.1. Lineage (NCBI taxonomy): Eukaryota > Metazoa > Chordata > Testudines > Podocnemididae > Podocnemis > Podocnemis expansa. Next base: position 242,636 of record ML682024.1, on the reverse strand, counting down.
GGGATGCACACATAGATACAAACACACATATATACACTCCAATATGGGAAAACAACTGTAAAATACATCATCTAGAAATCTTAAACCAAAAAAAAAAAAAAAATCCAGAAAGTAAATGATTTCAATCATACAGCACATTTTAGTTAAAAAAAAAAAAAAGATTAAAAGTGATGTTAGTGAAGCCCAAGAATTTGGGGAACAAAGATGGAACTGTCTGTGGGTGAAATTGCTTTTTGGGCACCACTGGCAACTGGAGCCAGTGCCCTGGTTTCCCTCCAAGATCTGAGCTTTGGCCCTCTGAAATGGTGTGTTGGGAGAGAATGGGGGACCCTGTCATGGGAGGAAGAGAAAATAGGGAGCACTCACAACCCTACAATGGGGAGAGATTGAGGAGAATTTGAGAGTCCTTGGAACAGAGGAATAAGGGGGGACCTCGGTGAACGTGGGGGGTTGGGATGGAGGGATGCATGGAACCTCTGAGGTGTGCAATAAGTTCACTCAGCACAAGCTATGAAGTTGCAACCCCCTAGTAACTTACCTTCACTCTATTGTTCCTTGTGGCAAGGTCCAAAGGGACCAATACAGGTGTCAGTCAGGAAGGTCCCAATCCAGCCAAGCACTAAGGCATGCATTTGAATTCCCTAAGGGTATCTGTCTCTGCTGACTGCGTTCCGACAATTGCTCCAGTATGGAGAGGGCTCCCCATGACATCACTGTGGGCTGTGTTTTTCTAATTTAACTTTCTGTTTCCCTGCACCCCACTTCTTTTTCTTTTTATCCTCTTCTGCTCTCTCATTCCTGTTTTCTCAAGGATGTTCCCAGAGAATCAGGCTCCCAGATGTCCCATTTCTAAGCCCAAGAGGGGAGACAGGTCCTCCCCCACACCCCTTGACCATGAAAGCAGTGTGCTGCGAGAGTGAACAATAGTTAGGGAAGGTCTGTGTGCAGTGTGGGCAACCTGGAGCTGCTTTTCTTAACCAAGCACTTCACACTCAGCTGAGGTCTTCAACCATCTTGGCATGCTGACAGTACCCAGCTGTCCGTGGTGTGTCAGGTGAAACATGTGCACACATACACACATTTGCACACACAGATGGAGGGACACATGGTCCTTGCCCCCAGAAACTTACAGTTTTGGCTCTCAGTAACTGTCCCTGGGAGCATGTGAGACTTCTCTGGATTTGCACATGTACTGCAGAAACCTACAGTTCTTTCTAACCATGCCCCGCACATCCCCTTCTCCTCTGAGCTGTGTTCTTGGATTCCCTGGGACCACCCTATGGCTTTCTTAACCCAATTTGACACCAGCATTGCCATGCTGAAGACAATGGGCCTGATTCTCTGTTGCCTCGTGCCTAGCATCCCATGCAAAGCGCGGTGGAGGGGGGTACCGCACTTGCCAGTGATGCGCTCACTCTGTGCTGGTGCGAGTGGCTGCGCAAGGAGCATGGTGATGATGGAGTGACACCGATGACAAACTAGAGTGAGGTTGCAATAAAGTCTGGCTCTGTTGCTCCCGCATGGGGTAGATGGGCGGGGAAGTAAACCCAGACCAAGAGGTTCACTGGTGTGGGTGAAGCAGTGCTGTTCTCCACTCCCCAGACCTTCCGTAACTCTAGATGCTCCACTCTTTTGTACATTCCTCCTCACTTTGCAGGATATGTAATCACATACAACATTCATTATGCTGACACCACGCCCTCCAACATACAAGATTTTTTTTTCTTGTTTTGCAGTGATGTCCCTGATGCAGACACAGTTGCTCCAAACACCCAGCCTCAGTCCCCTGGGAGATGATTAATGAAAAAGGAGTGACCAATAGGATCTAGGGTGGGGACCTCTCCACATTCCTCCCCCCCACCCCAGAACAATTGCCAGTCACATTTCCAAGAGAATTGGTCGTGTCCTCACTTGCCAGCCTTGCAGCAATGACGAAAGCTGTTCGCGTGGAACACGCTAGATGGAATAAAGTGTCTGGGTCAGGTTCTCAGTGGGTGTAAATCACCATAGCTCCATCCAAGTCAGTGGAATTATACCTACTTACACCAGCTAAAGATCTGGCCCTTTGCTATTTCAGTGAGACAATTACATCAGTTTCACTGCCGCAGTTCAAGCAAGATCGGACTCTGGCTGTCAGTGAATGCCAGGCAGGGATGATGTTGTATATGCTGCGGCTCAACACTGCGAGTCAGCATCAAGCCCTGACTCATGCCAGGTAGTCAGTGGAACTCCATGAATAACTTGCATGAGTTCAGGTTGCACAATTGTGTCTAAATAACCTCCTTTCCCTACTGCCTGCTTGCCTGAGCCACTTCATTCTCCAAGCCCCCAGTGCTTTACACTAGTAACTTTCCCTCTTGGCAGGTTTTCACTTCTTCCCCCTACAATAAACACAAACGGTCTGTTGCAAAAGACTGGGCTGAGAACCCCTCACCCTGGGAAGCTGGGCAGGTTGCAGCTGTCACATTCGGGGGCCATTAACATCTAAAACAAATTTCTGAGTCAAATGCAATTTCTCCTCTTTCTTGAATTTCCCTGCATGGTCCTTTCCGTACATCCGAATGTGCTGTCACCAAAAGAAGTATGTGAATGTTGGTGAGAGGCACAACCATCTGGGGCAGCCAAAACTCTATATCTGGACTCAGGACCTTCCGCTCCAGGACTACAATCTGTTTGGGTCTGAAGTTTTGTGGCTCCCAAAAATGCCCCTTTATCTTACTTTTCTCAAGTAAAGTGAGCATTTGAGGTTACAGCAAAGAACTAAGCGTGTGTGAGTGGGTGGGGGCAATTCTCTGTCTTGAATGTTGCTGTACTTCTAAATTTATATGGAATGATCTAATCTATCTATCTATCCAGATCCAGTTATGCTTAGCTATGTATATATATTTTAGCTTACTACGCCAGTCTCTCTCATCTATCCATCCAGGTCCTAGTGTGCTGACCAATCACTGGGATTCTACAGTGATCAGAGTATAGACAGACAGACAGACAGACAGACAGACTGATAGATAGATAGATAGATAGATAAGATAGATAGATAGATCCACCCCCACTCCCTGATCACTGTAGAATTTCACCATCTGGTACTGCAGCTATGGGGTGACTGCAATCTACCAGTGTATCTATACTGTCCCTTACACCCCATCCCAGTCAATCACCTTACCCCTAACCGGATGAGATTGTCGATGTCTGAAGTTCCTCTGGCTTTTCTCTGCTTGCAGAACGAAATCTGAGTAATCCCACCACAAGGATCTGGTTCGTTCATTCGTTCACTGATGGTAAAGAAAGTTTCCCCCTGCACGCTCACTCCCCGGCTCTGATGTATGGGCCGTTGGAGGGATGCGATCCTGTCATCGGGGCCCATACATGCTGAGGTGCAAGAGGGCTGCTGTACATCGATATGGACACACCTTGAAGCATGCGGCCCATACACTATATATACACACACCCAACCTAGCACGCTGCCTCCCACCCCAGGCTTTCTATTGGCCACTCTGGTGTTCCCCCCTCATAAATATTAAAGGCAGAAGAAGGGATCCCATTGGCTGGGAGGGAAGTTAGAGTCCCCCCGGGAGGGGATAGAAGAGGAGGTGGGGTTGGATGTGGTCCTGCAGGGGGGAAGGAGGTAGTGGGGTGGGGAGGGAGAAGGAGACATCTGTTCACCATGCATATTTCATAAAGGAGAAATAGAGAGATGGGGGGGAGCATGATGGGGGGAGGGAGAGAGAAACAAACAGAGACCTCTCCTCTGTGAGGGGGTGGGATAGAGGGAAAGTGCCTGGAACAGAAACTGAATGGCTAATGCTGTGTTAACAGAGATTGGCCACCCTGTGAGAATCTGGCCTGCCAATTCACTCCCGACAGTTGTGGTAAAGCACAGCAAGTGCGTGTTCGTACATGTGTTTGCATGATAGTGTGTGCATGAGTTTGTGTTTGTATGTGCATGTGCGGATCCATGTGTGCGTGAAGCAGGTAATCACAGGATGTTGATGTGCCTGACACATAAATCAAGAGACCCAGGAAGGCTCCCATTAATGTCAGTTTAACAACTGGATGCTTTCCTTCTCTTCTATGGATTGATTTGGAAATGTGCATCTAGATTTGAAAAGTTTGATGGGATAAGAAAATGAGAAAGACACCCCTAACCTACAAATATCCATGACAGGCTCACAAGCCACTTTAACAACAAAGTAGAATCTTTTTGTTGGTCATAGTAAGCCACACCCAGGTGGCCCATCCCCTCCTCATTCTGACCGCCCCCCCCTTAAATATCTCATTTGAAATCCTCCCAACATTGTTGTCATTTCCCTGGACTGTTATGCACCTAGCTAACCCGATGCACACCTTTTTCTTTCTTTCTGTCTGTCTGTCAGCTCCCCAGTCTGCTGGCTGGGACATTCAATCCTTTGCAAGCCCCGGTCTTTATTCCTCTTTTCTCCTTAGTGGGACTTAGAGTTTCTTTTCCACCCCTTGTCCACGTTCTCCTTTCCAATCTCCACTCAGGACTGCCCCCAGAGACTGGTTTCTCCTCACCCTGGTGGCAGGGGGTGGCCAGGTGATGGGCACACACACCTGGGCAAGCTCCAGCCTATGCCCCATCTTAGCAGATGGTCTCAGAGTTTGCAGGGAGAGCAGCGGCTGGAGGAGGGGAGGGCATGGGAGGGATCAGGTGGTGGTGAGGAGCTTGCATCACCATTGCTATGGCACTGATTAAAAAACAATATCAGCCTAATGAGTTCATGGCAAAAGCAGCATCCACCCTGAAATTAACACCTCCCCCCAGATATATGTGTACACAGACACACACACAGCGTCCATCAGAGAGAGACAGCCAGCCAGCCACACATACATTTTCTGACTCTGCTCTCCCCATGTGGTGACCCACAAGCCACATACATATTTTTATTTATTTCTCTGCAGCTGCACTCCCTGCCATTCCTATTCGGGTCTCTCTCCCACTCCCCAAGACCAGCACTGTTCCTCTTGCCAGGATGCCAGTCAGACTCTACCTATCTCTGCAGCAGACAGAGGGATCAATCAATCAATCAAATCATAGGGCTGGAAGGGACCTCATGAGATCATTGAGTCCAACCCCCTGGGAATTGAACCCAGGACCTTCTGCATGTTAAGCAGAGGGGCTAGCCACTACACTATTTGCAGGGCTATGCTCATTAGGCATCCTGCCTAGGCCACAGGAGAAGGGAGTGACTGAGGAGGCTAGCCCGGGATCTCCTGCCTGCTCTATACCTGGTTTCTTGGTGGTCCCAATCCCCACCCTAGTGCTGGGAGCTCTCTCTTGCATTCCCTTCAGTGACTGCTTCCTCCAGGCCTCAAACAAACATCTCTAACCAAGACCATGTGCCCCCTGGCATTCTTACTGCCCAGCACAAGGCATCCTGGGATATATACCCACACTATACTATGCCACCAGCCACATAGCACGTCAATTCTCTCCCAATTCCTAACCACAGCTAGAAATCCCAGAGAAGGGCGGTCACACGGATTACATTAGCATGCACAACACGCCTCCCCTAGGAGAGGAGCCCCACTTTGCTGGGTACTGCATAGACATGTACCCACCTGGCATACTGAAGTAGTGAGAGGGAGGAGGGGAGAAGGAGGTACAGTTTTTTGAGCCAACCCCTTGATTTTGGGAGAGGCCCTGACACCTGACTTGTCAATTTTGGACCCTGGGGATCTGGGGTGGAGGCTCTGGGAAGGAAGCAGATAGTGCAAAGACCAAGCTGGCCTGGCACTATCCCTCGGCTTGGCAGAGTTTGATTTTTAGCGTTTTCATCTTTTTGATGTATAACATTGGTGCTTGTTTATAACTGTTTTCCTCGAGGTACATTTCTACAGCTGGGAGAAGTTTTGAGGGGAGGGTCAGACAATGGAGGGGATCATCAGCCCATAATTACTTAATCCTAGTGGATGCTGAGATCTAAGCCGTTACTTGGAGCCATAACTGTTAAAAGGCAAATGTGCAGCATTGCATCTCAAAACCACCAAGTCAACAGCCTCAGATGAAACCCTAGTGAGTTCTCAAACAGCATTTTTCTCACTTTTATCTTGCTTGTAAATCTCGATGACAACCACTGGAAATATATTCCTGTCCGTTTGGGCCTGGATGGTGAAACTGAGACTCACCAACATTCCCTAATAAGCTGCTGGCTCATTTAGTGCCAGGGTCCTCGTACTACTGAGCTCAGGGAGGGAGAAGGAGGTTAGTGCCGGACTTTGGCACAGGATAGCTGGGCTCTGTGAACAGAACTGGGCCCCTCCAGTGTGGATCAGCCCAGTGAGGGGCAGGGACAGGATCCGTAAAGGGCAACTAGGCGTCAGGGAGAGGGAATTGATTGGGACAGGCTGTGCTAGGGTGGGGAGGGAAGGACGCCACGGTGGAGTGGAGCCAAGTCCTGTGGTTGGGTCCCTAGGAGCAAGGGGGCTGGTGCTCAGGGACACACACAGCCATGAGGCTTTCCAAAGGGATAGCCGTGTTAGTCTAGTCCAGCAAAAAAAAAACAAAAAAACAAGGAGTCGTGTTGCACTATAAGACTAATAGATTTGTTAGTCTTAAAGTGCCACACGAAGCCATGAGGCTGCTGCCTCAGAGGGGTGGAGCTGGTCAGACCTGAGAAGTGGCTAGAGGCCAGGAGCTGACACCTTAAAGTTAGATGGAATTAAAAAACTGTGTTGCACTTTGTTTCCTTGCTTCTTGAAGAAAACAAAGCTCCTTGCTAACGTCTGGGCATAGCACCACGGAGAGGTTTGAGAGCGTGGCCTGGGACTCCAAAAGAGCCACAGAATCAGAGAGTCCTTACCTCTGCCACAGACTCCTTGTGTGAGCCTGAGCAAGCCACATCATCCTCTTGCGTCTCAGTTTCCCCATCGGTAGCATGGACATAAGAACTTTTCCCACCTTTGCCTTGCTTATAGACTGCAAGCTTGGAGGATATGAACTGTCCCTCCATCTGAGCTGTGCCTGGCACAAAGGGGCTAGGGCTGGGACACACGACTGTAAAAGCTACAGCAATAATTTTCCAAGCTCAAGAGAAAGCCCTTGGTTCACGAGAAACAAGTCTTGGGATGTCAGGGCTGAGTGCTCCACAAAATTAAGCCCTAGCTTTGCCAGGGGGGATGATCAGAGGGTGGGTTGCTCTGGGGGCATGAATCAGGTGTTGGTGATGCTGTAGTGGATCTTGGTTTCTAGGATGGGCAGGTAGTGGAGTAGGTTTCCAGGGAGGTGGTTGGATCCCCATCACTGAATGGTTTTAAGAACAGGCTGGAAAAACCCATCAGAGAAGGTCTAGGTCCCTTCGAGTCCAACACTGCTAGGATTCTGCACTGGAATGGCTTTGAGTGCCCCATAGGTGTGTGGTCATGCTGGATTACAAAGAGGACCATGGAAGGAGTTCACCCCTCTATCGAATCTCAAACTAGGCTGGCCTTGAGGTCTGGGGTGAAGGTTTAGGCTGGTGGCCCTTGTAGCTGACAATCTACAGGACCCCTTGCTGCTAACACTGCGTTTGCTTCACAGGCAGCACTGCTAAGAATGTGAAAATCTCCCGGACATGCCCACCTCAACTGGCGGACATGGGGGGCAATGGGATCAGCTGCAACGAAAGAGCTGCTGAGCTTTACTCTGGTACCACAAGCTGAGCACGTGGCCCTGGACACCCCTGGGGCTCTGTGCAGGAGGCAGGGGAGGGAGGGGTACAGGGGGGTAGGAAAGAGACTAGAAGAGGCAGCATTTGGCAGGAGATGAGGCGACATATTGTACAAACCCACTGGGGACCCAAACTGGCCCATGCTTGTCAGGGAGAGCAGACGGCTTTAACCCTTGAGTTACTGGAGTCAATGCAAGCCTGAGCTTTGTATGCCAAGATGCTGGAAACCCAAATTATTGGCTAGAGCTCTCAACTGCGAGCAGGGTTGGGCACTGCACAGGCAGTAAGAAAAAGCCCTTGCCCTGATGAGGTTAGGGTCCTACCAGGCTGGCCATTGCACAGATATTAATGAGACAGTCCTTGTCCCCAAATGCTGGGGATAGGAAGGATTATCTTCTCCATTTTACACTAGAGGAAACTGAGGCCCAGAGCAATGCTGCGACTTGTCCAAGGTCCTCCCAGTGGCATAGCTCCCAAGTCTTCCTGATCTGATGCTTTAAACATTAGCCCACCCTACCTCCCTGGGGCCCTTGATTTTGCTTGCAGATGTTTATGGTGCAGCCAAGGCAACTCCTGATGATGCTGGGGGAGGCACCTTTGAGGCCACGTCTCTTGGAGCACCTTGGGCACTGGCTGACAAGAGTGACAATGGTACCTGGTTTTCCCAGTGAAAAAGGCACAGCAAGGATTCAGTGCTTGGTTTTCACATCTCCTTCGGCTGCACGGTGGCAGTGATATACATACCTTCTCAGGTGCTAAGTGTGTGCCAGTGCATTGAGGTATTTCTAGAGCATGTATCCCATAGTGCTCAGGGCTGTTATGGAAGCAGCAGGGACATCTGGGAAATTTCCAGGCATGCAGCATTGGAGTTTTAGGGGGAATGTGTGGTTTGGTTTCAGAACAGCCAGCCCTGAGCAGAAGATCTCACCCCAGGGGTTACAAGCAGCTAGTATGGCCATTATGGCTGGTGCAAAGGGCTGCACAGAACTTGCCAGCAACGTCATAATGATCAGCCTACATCTTAGAGCATGAGGTCTGACTTTAGCTCCTGGGGGGAGAGCAAATCAAGCCCCAGGGCTCCCCACCACTCAGACTGCAGACAGTGGAAAAGCAACCAGCCTGTGGGCAAATTCACACTCTTGGGGCAGGATTCACATCCCTGAGACTGTTCCAAGATCCATGCCATTACAGCAGGGATGGATTTGCTCTGGCCCCCTCCCCTCAAATCCATCAGCTTCTCACCTCACCAACTGCTTTTCTAAGATTTTGATCTCAGAGTCACCTGACCTCACCAAACTTACACCAGAAGAGCTGATCAGGATCCAGTGCGGTCTGTTGCTCACTAGTGCCCGGAGTCAAATTGCTGCTTTCTTTTTCTCCCTTTCACTCTTGAATCAAAGTGTGTGGCTGAATGGTAAGAGCCCAAGGACTAAGTGTGAAAGCCCTGTTCTCTTTGCCTCTTCCTCAACTCTGCACCTATGTATGTGTTCACCTCTGAGAGTCTGTGTATGTGCTGGTCCGCTGGGATTTCCCTAACACCCCTGACCCCCCCCTAAACTGTGGACTGTGTCTTTGCATCTCCAGGTATGTCAATCTTTGTGTTGGCATATGCATGGGTTTGGGCATCACTGTCTTGGGAGGGTTTGAACAATTGCATTTGTGTACATATACGTGTGTGTGTGGGAGGGATACATTAGTGCTTGTGTGTGGGTTTGCTGTAGGGTGTGGGGGTGTGTGTGCAGGATGAAGGGTGTTTACACGCATGTGTGCCCAGCTAATGACAGAAGGTCTGTGCTCTATGTGTCTCCCTCCATGCCCTGGGCACGCTTGCCTGGCTGGTGACAGAAGGTCTCGGCTCCCGTCACCCCTCTCCCCTCCTCGCCTTTGTCTCCCTGGCTTTTATGGAGTGCAGGTTTTGTGAGAGGCCGGTGACAGACGGCCCCGGTGCTTGATAACCAGACAATCTGTCACAGCCACCGCTGACAGCTTTCCTAAGGAAAACTCTCCTTTCATCTGCCCCGGCTCCCCTTGTCCCCACTTGTCCCCTTCCCCCACGTGCTCCCTGGTTTTGTTCCCACCCCCCACCCCCGAAAATCCAAATAGCGACAGAAGCTCCTGATCATAATATCACTCTAATCAAGTCTGTCATAATCTGATCCAATCTAATTACGTTCAGATCCCTCTCTTCTCCTGACTCTCTCTATTGCCTGTCCATCTGTCCCCCTCTCCCATTCCACTCTTTGTGTCCATGCATCTGTTATCTGCAGGCCTTTCTCCCTTCCCACTGGGTCCTCGTGCCCCAGCCCCTTCCTTCAGCGGGTCCCTCTCCAATCTCTCTCTCTTAGAGACCTCTCCATCAATCCATTTAGCAGCAGCTCCCTGCCTCATTTTGCCCATCTGCTTTCCCCTTTTTTCTGGCCCTGGATGTGGTGCTGTTGTTTTGTTTGTGAGTCTATCTTGATTAGCCCCAGCAACCTCGTTACTTAAAGAGGCGCTGGCACGGATGGGAAGAGATCACTTGTGTGGCACAAAGCCCTGTGTCATACACAGTGTCCTGCCTCCAGGCTACACAGCCTAGGCTCCTCTGCTGCCCTGCTTCTCACCTGGTCATTTACACCAGTGCACAGTGGGGGTGAAATGCCACTGCTGGGATCAGGCAGTGCCTTGCACTGACTTTGTGCCGGTGTAAATGGGAGCACAAGGCAGAGAAGACTTGGACCGCAGAGGGTATGCCCACGGAGGTGAGGTGGAAGAGATCCAGTTTGAAAAAGTAAGTGTCAGGAAGCAACAATGTCTCCCTTCTTCCTAAATATGGATGGGGAAAATAGTCCAGCATTAAGAGTCCTGCTAGGTAGGTAGATAGGCAGGCATGTGTGCTGACAGACAGATAGGAGGTTTAGAGGGACAGACAGGTATGTATGGTAATAAAGAGAAGGCCATGTGTAGCGACAGAGAGAGAGACTGCAGTGACACACAACACTACAATCTGGATTTTGTAATATTTTGCTGTGACTGATGACACAAGTATGGGGGCACTGGAGAACTCCCTTTGTTTTCAAACACTCCAGATTTTGAGAGGGTGGGTTGTTGGGGCTAGAGTTTTGGTTTTGGTGCGGGGGCTATTCGTGGGGCTGGACAGACCAGGGATCTGATCCTGTCTGACAATGCCTATTTGCAACATTCAGAACTGGATATCAAACACATGTTGGGAGTTAAAGGCATGCTGGATGCCCACCACTGCACTTTGAATCCTGTGACATTCCCCCATTGGCTCTACAGCTTCACCGCAGCCGGCTCTATCTAGCTGTTTGATGGACACAGGAGAGGATCAGAGCATGGGAGTAGCACCCAGATTGCTAACAGTGCTGCAGCCTGGCACTGCCTAACCAATATAGGAACCTACATTTCATTTTCAGAAGGGATTTATGCACTTAGGAGTTTAAATCCCTTTGACAGCTGATGGGATCAGATTCCTAAATGGCTAGATCTCTTTTAAAAATTCTATCAGTTAGGCATTGTGATGCTGAGTCTGGGCTTAGAGCATCAGGTTGGAACAGTGGGATTTGAAGTAGTAACCCTGAGCTCCCATGTGGCTGCCCTAGCTACTGTGCCATGCCCCCAGCAATGGGAGGAGTTTGCTTTGGGAGGTGCCAGAAAGGTCAGCAAAGGCTGGTGATGCTCTGCAGAAGTGACCTAATTGACTTTGAACACAATCAGGACTTCTGGGTTCTGTGTCCAGCTCTACCAATGACTCATTGTATGACTCTGATTGCCCTTTTGTGCCTCAGTTTCCCACAGCTGTAACATGGGGAGAACATTTACCTACCTCTCTCATCTAGTTTCCCTGTCATGAAAGTGTGTGTGTCTTACAGGGGGTGGGGCAGGGAAGGCATGTGTGAAATTCAGTTAATTCATTTCTGTAAAGTGCTTTGAGCTCCTCACAAGGGACGTGCTAACAGATCAACAGCATAAAAGGAAAGCACAAAGAGAGTTAGGTTTCTCCGCCATGCACTTTTTCTATCTGTTTCCTTTCTCTTGGTTTGCACACATCTGCCCACTGCAGATACAGGCATTACAGCTGAACTGGTCTGTCACCATAGCATGGCTGCAGTTAAGGGGTGCACGTGCACAGCAGGGAATAGCCCCTGCACCACAGACCTTCCCAGCTACGCAAAGGCATGATTACTATTCCCACTGTACAGCTACAGAATAGCAATTTAGGGCAGGGGTTTCCAACCTTTTTGGGTGAGAGGCCTCATTGCAATTCCCTTCTCAGCCAGTGAGAAAATTTTTGATAGATAAGACATACAAATCAATTAATTAATACAAATTAATAAACATTAATAAAATAATGATTAATGTGATATTTGGCATTGCTTTTGCTTGCACTGCATATAGATGCCAATGGGGGGTAGGGGTGCCTGTGTGGGGGGCAACACAGAGTGTGGGTAGAAATTAACAAGGGTGTCGGCCAGCCCCAGCTCCCAGGCTCTTGCAGGAGCACTCCAGAAGCCGGATGAAAGCCTTGGCAGGCTGGAGTCTGGCCTCTGGGTCACAGGTTGGACAAACCTGATTTAGGGAGACTAAGGCCCAGATTTTTTAAGGTATTAGGGGCCTAACTCTCTGTGATGTCTAGGCGAACTGGGTGCTCAATATCTCTAAAAATCTGGGCCCAAGAGTTTTTCCCACGGTCACACAGAGAGGCAGTGGCTTGACAGGGGAGCTGTGTTAGTCTATTTCAGAAAAAAAAAAAAAACAAAAAACCAGGAGTCCTGTGGCCACAAGACTCCTTGTTTGGTTTTTGAGTGCTTGAATGTTACTCTGGTAGCTGTTAGACTATGTCATCTGCATCTCATGCTATCACATGTTCCAGTCCTCTGACAAAGGGGTAGGAGAATAATTAGTGGGAGACCCATGAAGTGAAGTTATCTCCTGCCAGTGAAGTGCTAGGAAATTGGGAAAACAAACAAGGAATCTTGGGGTACTTTTAAAAACTAAACACATTTATTTATCCCCAGGTGCTTTGAAGTGGGAGATTCTCCCATGAAAGCTCATGTGATAAATAAATTTGTCAGTCTTTAAAAGTGCCACAGGACTCCTCTTTTGTTTTGCTGAATTAGACTAACACGGCTACCTCTTTGGAACTAAGAAACAAGTGATGTTCTCATCATCACTTGCCATACTCCAGGGCTGGGATGGGGGAAATCAAATAAGTTGCACTGAGTCAACATATAAATAGAGGTACAGGGTCGGTATCAGCCCTGCTGCTATACCATGGGTGCTTTAGAATAAATCTGCACTGAACAGCCAGTGTTCCACTCCAGCGGAGGCTGCATTAACTGGGGATTATGCTCTGAATGAAGCTGGGGACTTGGAAGATTGCTGTTTCTGTTTTTGCTAACTCAGAGGCCTCAGTTGGTCCCAGAGATAGGAAAAGAACTCGTCCTTCAGAGATGGCAGTGGGTAAGGTTCTCTTTCTTACATTACCTAATGAAGAATAGCTCAGGTTTAGAGCCCCACCTTCATAACAGAAGACTTGGCCAGTTCAGGTTCATGGTCTGCTACAGACTTCTGGTGTGATCCTGGGCAAACCACTTGCAACCTGCTTCAGTATTCAGGAGCCCAACTAGTCTTTAGCGTCTCTGCCTCAATCCCCTACCTGTATAACAGGCCTCGTCTTGCAAGGGTGCAGAAAGGATAACCACATTAACAATCGGGGTGCGCTGTGTAACAGGGGCAAGAGACATTCCTTAGACAGTGCAAGCCTGTTCACACAGACATGTCCTCTAGCCTTTTATGGAACACTAGTTCTTACCATTGCCTCAGCCCAGATCCAACTACCTCAGCCAGTGGCATCATTCATCTCTGCTGCTCACTGTCCCCGGGCAGCTCCACACAGAGCAGGGTGCCTCGGAAATCCAGCTCTGAATTCCACAGCTCAGCCTTGCCTTCATTTTAACTGTTTTAAAATTTAATAAGCTAATAACTTAGAGGCACCAGTTTTGACTTTTTCTCCCCATCTGCCCAAAGTGCTTCCTTACCCAAGCAGCCAAAACAGGCCTGGCTTTGTTCTGGGTCTTCATTAACTTCCTAGCCTCTTAATATTCCCAGAGCCAGAAGTTCTAGTGGCTGGGAGGCCCTGGCTGCTCGGAAAAGATGCACATTTCCTATTTGATGCCTCTCTCCTCATCTTCTTGATTGTCTCGCTCCCTCCACCCACTCCCCCTCCAGGCACCAGGGCAGCTGCAATTCCTCCTCTCTGGGTTCAGCCCCACCCCTTTGCCTCCAGGGATGGAGCTGAGTTCAGAGGTCGAGACAGTCAGTGGCATCTTTTTGTGCCCACCACAGCCCCCTCCCAGAGTCAGAAAGGAAAGAAATTAACACATCCAGGGAGACGGATGGGGGAGCCTGGCAGAGCCAGGGGTTCCTGCTGGGGTGCCAGACTTGGCTAGAGGCTGAGGATGCTTCATGCTAGGGCCTGCATATGCCAGCTGTCTCCTTCGCTGCCTTTCTTCCAGGCCTCCCTCCCCCCTGCCCAATGATCACAATCCAGGACTGCTTGAATAGTCCCCCATACAATGGTGGGGGGTTATAGCAGGTGAGAGATCTGTAGGATAGATGGAGGAGCAGATATTGAACTACTTACTAGCCTCTCTGGGTGTGAGGAGAGCTCAGTCCACTGTTCATTCACTCCTTGGCTTGGCTGCTCTACTTGTGTTAGAGGGGACAAACAACTACAACCGATACTCAGTGGGGACTCCATGAGGAAAGAAATCTTTCACACTCCTTTCGGCTGTCAAACAACCCCCAACCTCGTCATTAGAAGCAATGTCCCCACAGAGCAGGATCCAAAGCAGCACCAGACCCTGCCAGAACAAGAGACACAAACCTGACGGATGCATCTCCACTGCAACAACAGTCAACACCCTTTTCAGGATCCACGGGTGCTACATGAGCCTATCACAACACATGGGGTACCTTGTTTAGTGCATTCACTTCCTGATTATAGCTACACAGCTGCAACACAACAGTCAATATGCTCTTGAATGGTCTTGCACAGGGAAGTGATAAACGGTTCGTTACTTATCAGTAACCGTCCTTCTTCGAGATGGGCTGCTCACAATCATTCAGCTACAGGTGTCTATGTGCTGCAGCACCTGGTAGCTCAGAAAGTCTTCAGCATCTTGAATTTCATGCAAAAGACAGGCACTGGCGCTTCGCAAGTTTACGCTGCTCCGAAACCAGTGCTGATGGTGGAAAAAGGGACTGGGAGGGTCAGGGTCATGGTCGTGGTCACCTATATAGCAGCAATCGCAGCACAGAGGGGGCGTTGACCGTGTGCCCTGACCTGACAGGCTAATGCTGAAGACTTTCTGAGCTACCGTGCACTGCGGCATGTAGACTCCTGTAACTGAATGATGTGAGCAGCGCTTGAAGGAGAAAGACACTTAAACCCTAGCAACTTTGGGTGAATCCTTTTCCTAATGTGCTCACTCTATGGTCTGACCTCTCCTCTAAAGGCAATCTGCACAACACCCTTGAAGGCAGAGTCCAGGAACTGACATTCATAACTCTGCTAACAAGGAATCTGGTGGCACTCAAAAGACTAGCAAATTTATTTATTGCATGAGATTTCATCAGAGAAAAATTGCACTTTGTCAGATGCTTGAAGAGAGTGGGATTTTCTCCCACAAAAGCTCATACAATAAATAAATCTGTTAGTCTTTTAAGGGCCACCAGACTACTTGTTTGCATTGCTGAACTAGACTAACACAGTTGCCCCTTTGAACTCATAACTCTTGTCGACACTGAAAATCACAGGCTGAGCAGGGACACTTGATCTATGACTTATTACAACAATCTGTAGCCCTCTTACAATGGCAGAGCCACACCACCTCTTTCTTCTGATGCCCTACAATCTATTCCAGCAGGCATTTGGGTGTCCCTTTCCCAGCCTGCAGAAGAGCTCTGCATGGCTCAGAAGCCTGACTCTCTCCTCCATAGAAGCTGGCCCAGTAAAAGATATGACCTCCCACACCTCCCTCTAAAATCTGGGAGTAACACAGCTACCAGGACACTGCATAGCCACATCTGTGCAGAAGGGACTGTCCTAATACCCACTCCACTCATCACATGGAGGGGGAGGGAGGTGATGGCCACATGGGGCAGTCAAATTGCTAGCAGAGGGCAGGAAGGTGCATGACCCTCACACCTGACCCATGTCACCATGTTGTCAGCAGAGGCAATGCAGTCTGAACTGCCCTCTCTCTGCTAGCTGGGACAAGGGAAGGGAGTCTGCTCTCCTATAGCTTTACCTAGCCCCTCTCCAGGGCCCTCCAGCCAGTACTAAACTCTCTCAAACTGGGCATGGGGAACAGGAATCTGCCTCTTCCAAGGAGAGTGAGGGCTGCTATGCCCTGCCCTTATCCTTGCATAAAAGGTGGATTTCTCAGCAAACAGCAGCACTGTGCAGAGACAACCTCCTACCCCAGGGAGCAGCTGCCCCAATGCCCTTAGGCGCCAGTAGCCTGTTTAAAATAAACAGCATCTTGGCAACACTTGCTGTAAGTTGCATCATTTCTATTGCCCCCTGGCAAAGGGTGGTAAAAGTGGCTTGCCATCAATCCAGAGCCTGGCATTTGCCTCCCATCTTTGTGCACAATATGCAGGTACATTAACCCTGCAAGGTGAGGTAAAATCCAAATGCTCTTGGCATACTCACTTTGTAAGTTGTCAGTTCCAAAATGACCAAAGGAAATATTTTTGCACACAGTGGAAGGTTAGCTTGTGGCACCAACTACCAAAGGACACTACACAAAGCAAGAGCTTAGGGAGGTTTCAGAAGAGACCTGCACTTTACTATTAATTGCAAGAACAGGCAGCACTAAAACAGGCTTTGTTTTTTAAACCCTTGTTAAGAGTTTTGGAAAGGAGAGAAACCCTCAAGCTTCTGGGCATGAACCAACCTCTAACTCAGGGGTGTCAAACTCAAATCACCACCAGGGGCGCACAAGGCGTAGTGAAGGGTCACATGAGGACTAGTATGTTACCGTGAAGGCTGCACCACTAAAACTTTTTCATACAACAATATTGGAAATATCAGTAAAAATGGTGTTGTTGCAAGCCCTAGGAAATAGCTTTAGGGGCCACATGTAGCCCGGGAGCTGTGTGTTTGGGACCCCTGCTCTAACTAATGGGCAGAACTAGGGTCAGAACAGATCATTGCCTGGGAGCAGGTTATTTCATCACTGCAGTGTTCCTGCACCTTCCTCTCAAGCAGCTGTTGCAGCCACTGTCAAACAGGATATGTGGATCAGTGGCCTGAGCCAGGCTGGCAAATCCTTTACTCCTAATTCTTAAGAGGAAGGATAGGACAGTGGTTAGGGTGGACAGCCTGGGCTTGGGAGACCTGAGTTCACACCCCTGCTTTGCCACAGACTCTATGCCTGACCTTGAGCAAGTCATTCGATCTTTCTCTGTGCCTCAACTCTCTCATCTGTATATTGGGGATAAAAGCCCTGACCTGTCTCAAGGAAGCTGTGAGGATAAATACATTAAAGAAATGCTCACATACTACCCTGATGGGTCCATAAGAACCAGAGAGGTAAATGTTTCTGGAGACAGCTGACCATCTGTGTCCCAATGACAGACCCCTTCCCTCAATCAAAGCTACACTTTGTGCCTCCTTCAGCAAGGCAAAGTCACAGCTGGGGAACTAAACTGTGGCCAGACAGAAGATTCTGCTGCTTCAGATGAGGTGAGACATCACTGCAGAGAAGTTATTTACTTTCCATGTGATTTGCATAATTTCCCTTGCCACCTTTCCTAATTATCAAAGCAAACTGGCTTAGAACAAGGGAATTCTCCAGCATGCCTCATCTTCCTGCAGAGAAGGCAAGGCTGGGTCTGTGGTGCCAGCTAATGTGAATGTTATCAGCTGTAGCATTAGATCAAGCAGAGACAGAAGCTGGGCCATGTCCCGAAAAGACTGACACAGATATTGTCAAGGGTACAGAACAGCAGGATGTCATGAGGTCCAGCAGTTAGAGCAGAGGATTGGGATTGAGGGACTGGCTTCTGGTCCCAGCTCCGCACCTCAGTTTTCCCTATCTGGAAATCTGGGAGTGCTATGCCCATATATTTAGATTGTAAACTGTCTTGGCACTGCATGCATACAGCCACGCCATGATACATCAAGGACTACGTTACCACAACATCAGTTAAACAATATGTTGTCATTCATAACAAGCAAGGAGTCCTGTGGCACTTAAAGACTAACAGATTTATTTATTACATGAGCTTCCGTAGGAGAAAATCCGTTTGTAAGTCATTAATGTGTCTAGCTAGAATACTTACATGGTCTTCATTGCTGTAGAATCCAGTCATCTCATGTTCACTAATGGACTTTATCTTCCCATCTCCTTTCTCCAAGCTCAGGCAAGAAACCAGTGGCAGAAGTCACAGTTAAAGCTCGGTTTCCAGCATCCCAGTCCTCTAAGCCAGTGGTTCTCAACCTTTTTGAGTCGTGACACATTGGCTGAACATTGTGACCCTACAGGACCCACCAGCCCAACCCACCAGGCCCAATCCGGCCATCTCCTGGCTCTCTGTGAAACACTTATTGATGTGTGGCAACACAGTAAAGCATCCCACCACAGTGGTTGAGACCCACTGCTCTAAACCACGGGTCAGCAACCCCCAGCCCCCATGCCAGAAATGGTACAGGGACTGAGCCTGAGCAGCATGCTGCGCCACCCAGGCCCCCCAGCTCCCCACTGGCTGCGCTTCCCCACTGGGCTCCTGGCCCCGCTCCCTGCTGGGCAGGGCTAGAGGGGAGCAGGGTGGGTAGGACAACTGGGAGCCACCGCTGCTGGGGGTGGGTGCTGGCCCCAACCCCTTAAAAGGGCCATCCTTAGGGGGGTGCAAGACCTGGACAAATCGCCCTTTACAGGGCCCCCACTCAGCCCCCCCCGTGGGGGGGAGGGGGCGGCCAGCCCAGGAGAGGGCAGGCTTTTTTGCCAGCAGTCCTATGCCGGGGCCTGGATCAGCATTCTCGTCACCCCCCCACCCCCAGCAATGCATGCTGCTTTCGGCTCTGTGCCCGAGCAGCAGGTAGGGGGTGGGAGGCAGCACAGCCCAGGAGGTAGTGGTATGGGCCCCACGCTGCCTCCTGCCACATCCCCATTGCTTCTGCACAGGGCCAAAAGCAGCATGTGGATCAGGAGCGCTGATCCAGGCACTGCTTTTGGCCAGCTCGCCTGGCCCTGCGCTGCTCTGCTTGGGAGGACAGCGTGGGGCCCCCAAAACTGTGGGGCCCAGGGCGATCACCCCTCTTGCCTCCCCCACAGTGACAGCCTTTCCCTCTGGGGACGGGAGCTGATCCACAGAGGTTGCCTGCCGCTGCTGGGTGGCCCTGAACCCAGCACCCACTGAGGATGTGGTGTGCAGGGCTAGCGTGGGGGTCAGCAAAGGTTGCCAACTCCTGCGCTAAACCATCCTTCTAACCCATGATTTTTATCTCCTTTATAAAGAGCTTTGAAGTCTATTGCTGATCAGAACTACACCTTTTTATCCAGGCACTAGGGACATCCCTCAGTGAAACAAGCTATAGAAGGGCATGAGAAGCAGAAATGCTGACAAGTTTTTCTGGATTTCTTCACTATTTTCTCCAGCATAAGGCACTGGAAAATTTTCTCTCCAAATGAACCATCTCTAACTTAAGCGCTTTTACATTTATTGAAAAGGCTGAGGAAATCAAAGTTGATGGCAATAATTCAAAATTATTTTCTACATCCAAGTACAGAACAAGCAAGGCAATCAGGAACTAGGAAGGCATTTATTCATCACTGCTTATTAACATTAGGAACGCTCTAATTAATGCGTATAATCGCAGGAACGATGGAAAAAGTGCATCAGGGGAGTTATAAACTTTTCCATTTGTGCAGCTGAGGACTGCTGCTGTTAACGCAGGACAGGCAGTGGGAACCCACGACAGAAGCCAGAGCCCCTAGCAAGATGCAGCCCTGACAACAGTGCAGCAACTGTGATTTATAAAAGCAGCTAGCAGAAGATCAAGCAGGACAGGAAAAGGGGACTGAACTGGCTAGTTTCAAAGTGAGGACTCAGTCAGTGCTGGAGACGTTTGAAATCTAAATGAACACAAGGAGGGGATGGCTTGGGAACAGGAGGAGTCTTTTCAGCACTGGGTTATGGCTATGAATCTATGTTGGGTTCCTAACAGCAGAAAGCCAGCAGCTGGCAAATGACAGGAGCTCAGGCTGCTCCCAGTAGATGGGTGTCTGTCCTCCAAACCAACAATTGGCACTGAGCCCTTGGTTTGCAGGTCAGAGGTGACTGGCTGAGTCATGGAAACAACTGCACTGCCCTTTTGCATCATGAAACAGAATGGTGGGAGAGGGGGCCAGGAAAGGGAGTTACAGGAGTTTGCCCATCTTGGTTTTGGGTAAAGATAGGATTGGATAGGTCCAGGCTGGCAAGCCAGTACCTTTCACTCATGGAAGCTACAGTTTAATCACAAATACATTGCCTTCTTTAGTACCAGCCATGCCAGCGTCTCAAAGCAGTTTATAAATGGATATGAATCAGGTCTCGCCATGTTCCTATGCAATGGGACAATATCCTTCCTCCTTGCAGAATGGGAAACTGAGCCATAGGGGAAGTGACTCACTCAGGGAACAGAAACCTGGGGCTGCTGACTCAAGTTGGTGACACACCAGATCACTCTTCCCTCCCAAATTACAAAGAGAGCCCAGACGCCTTGACTCCCTAGTCTTGTTTCTCTTCACAAGAAGAGAGGTACAAGGCTGAATACCCGAGTAGATCTAATCACTCGCAGACTGTGGCGGTACTTGAAGAAGAGCACTGGAAACAGTCACAAGACCATTTCCTTGCTTTCACCCTCTTGATTAGGGGAGGCGGCTGGCAACCACAATTTTTAAGAGAGTAAAAAATCCCAAGCCCAGAGCAAATTTCAGGCCGTCAGTCAAGTGACTTTTGGTATTTTCCAGCACTGGCAGCAGTGTGGAAAATTTGTCTTCGCTGTCTGCATTCCAGCCTGGCCCCTTGCTTCTCCTTTCCTTTTGCCAGCCAGTGATAGGAGGGTTGCTTATTGCACAATCCACAGGGAGACCTGTTGGCCATCCATGGAGTTGCATAGGCACAGACAAGAGAGGCAGCTGTTTGTTAGCCTCGCCAGCAAAAGGCTTTGGAACAAAAAAGCTTGGAGGGGGAAGTGGGGGAGGTTTATTTTTTCCTTCATAGAGGAATAAATGGGGGGGGGGGGGAGGAATCAGTCAAGCAGCCTTGTGAAAACAGCATCAGCATTAAATCTGCATGTAGAAGAAAAAAAGCTTTAAAAATATGGCTGGAGCTTGACACTAGCAACAAGGATTTCTGATTAAACACAACAGTAATTCCACCTTGGCCTCAAGTAGCACCATTCACCTGTAGGTCTGACCATGTTCAACAGAGGAAAGCAAGTATCCTTTACCTAACGCAATTTAGGAAATTGTTTGAGAGACTACAGTGGACTCCCTCTATTGCCTAAACAGGCTGATTTGAAAAAATATTCTACTGGGTACAACTCCAGGTAGATTGGTTGAATGCTGACAGAGTTGAGCCGGGTTAGAAGTTTGGTAGAGAAGGATGACAAAAATCTGTTATAATGCAAGGGTAGTTTTCAGCCTAAACAGAGACATGAAGCTTTTTGCTAGGAACAATGAGAATAAACTGAGCAAAGGAAGATGGTCTGAGTCTCAGGACCACTGTCCTGACATCAAGATGTGTTGGGGACGGAACAGGCTTCCTAAGGGAACTAGTGGAAGTCCATAGCATGAATCACATCAAGACTCAACTGGACAAACAATGCAGAACAGATGGAATAACTAATCCTTAACGAGGCTGAAGATGGTGTCTGGACTGTAGCTGATCAGCTCCAGTTTAAATGATTTGTTCCTTTACACATATCTGAGCTGCTCACTTTGGATGTCAACTTCATTTTCCTCATCCTTAATCAAGGATATTGAAGGTCATGAGGAATTTTTGATACAAAAAAGATACTTCGGGGCCACTGGAGTGGCTGGCTCTCCTACACTCATCAGCCTGAGTTGCTAGCAATAAATACTTAATACTGCAAGGCGCTGAGGTCAATGGGAGTGGAGAGTCCTCATGATTAATCAGGTTTATGTTGTGATAGTGCCTACGGGCCAATCATGACGGGGGGCCCATTGCCCTAGGCACTGCATGAACAGAACAGCAGGCAATCCCTGTCCTGAAGGGCTGATATTCTAGACAAAGGTAACAACTCCTAGCTCAATCTCTAGGCATAGCTCTCTCCTCCTTAAGTCTATCATAAAAGGAGAGAAAGTTTGTTGGGGGTCGGGGGAAGGAACCAGACAACTTTCATTTCTCCTAAGAGCAACAGACATGGCAACATCCAATGGACGACGTTGCTCACAGTTCCTTGGTCCTATAAGCAGCAGCAGTGGAGAAAGACAATGGGAGCAAAGGATTAGTTTTTAAGTAGTGATTTTTTTTAATTAACCCAAGCTATTTATATATGTACAATCCTGCCTCCCTTCCATATATTGCACCATGTAAAAAAAAAGAGATCTTGTATCTAATCATTTGTTCTACATGCCTTCCTCTGCCTGCACTGTAATTTAGATTCACAGCAGCTGTCAGACAGTTCTTCGGCTAATCCAGATGAAAGAGGGACAGCCAGGGCTCTGAGAGAGCAAAGAAGTCTGCCATCCACGTATGTCCCAGAGAGGTCTTTCATGTACTTCACGCTCACTCCCATTCTGGAAACACATTCATGATAGCTGGGTGCTGGTAGCATCCAGTACTGATCCTCTTTGGAGCTGCCCAAAAGGAACGACTAAGATTCAATGGCCTCAGAAACTTCTAAGTAACATGATCTCTTTAGGACTTGTTCAGTACAGTTTTCTGGGGGAGTTTCTTCTATTTCAGGGCTCAGTTCCTTGGCCTCACCCTTCGAAATCATGGAGTGAACCCCATGTGTCCCTAGCAAGGCAGAAAGGGACATTCCAGTGTCAGTCTAGCAGTTTTAGTTAGAACAGTTGTAATCCAAGTGCTGGAGTTCTTGAACCTGTGGGAAGCACTCTCAATAAGCCACGGCCCCAGGGTCCCCAGGACTGCTGAAAAGCACGTGTGCTTTGGCATTGATGAAGTAGGTTGCGAGGAGAGAGAGGATCAGAATGACGATGCCCACGACCAGCGTGATTATCTAGGAGGGGACAAGAAAGGAAACACATATGATGGTGTGGGTACAAATACAGACACTTTATAAGGGCTGCTGGATGCTGAAGCATCTCAGCAGAGACTCAGTATTGTCTTATGGCAGTTCCTAGAGGTTCCAATAAAGGATCTGGACTCCTCTGTCCTAGGTGCTGTATACAGAGTAAAAAAGACTGTTTCTGCCCAAGGAACTTACAGTCTAAAACCAGAGGAAAAAAGGAATTGCCAGACTGGATCAGATGCATTTTCCATTTAACTGTTTGTATCTTGACTCTGACAGTAACCAGCATCATGTTTCGTAGAAATGAAGAATGGACTGTGCATTAGGTAAGATAAGCTGCTGTCTAGATTGGCTTTTCTTATACCTTGCAGTTAGAAATTGGCTTAACCTCAGTGTGAGGTTCAATAGCTTTTCCAAAATCTATGCCCGCATTAACTCTTCTCAGAAATGCCCAATCTCCCTTTGAATTTTTCTAAGTTTGTAGCCTCAGCAACATCCAGTGGCAGAAAGCTCCAAAGTCTAAGTGTATGTGGGGGAAAAAAATGACTTATCAACTTTGAATCTGATGAATTTTCATTCCACTGAATATCCCCTTATTTTTGTACCATGAGACAGGAAAAGCAGAAGCTCCCTACCCACCTTCCCTCTACCATTCATTATTTATACCCTCATCTCCTTTCTTATTTGATGCCTTTATAAGGAAGCAGAAAGATTAACTGGTCAATCTTTACTTCAAATCATAGACAGACACCACTGAGCTCCAATCCTTTGCCCTCACAGAGCTGATCCATTCCTGAGGTTCCATAATGGGGCTACCCTTCTCATACAAACCCCTATTAGCTGCAAAGCCAGAGTCCCTGGACCTGATTCTCATTTACACCAAGAGCCCTGGGAACACCGTTACAGCAGTGTACAGTTAAGACCCATTGTAAGGCCCCTTTATACTGTCACAGGGTTGTAAGGGCACCTCCTTGTAACTGAGAACCCAGCTTGTTAGCTTCTATGCAACAACCTCCCTCTTGAGGCCTTCAGACCAGATGGCCCCAGGCAATGTTCCCTGTAAGCTGCGCTGGCGCGCTGCAGCGCAGCCCACCGCAGCTGCCAGCGCACAGAAGGCTGCTGGCAGCGCACTGCCGGCAGCCAGAGTCCTTACACAGAGCTCCTGTGGAGCAGGGAGTTTTGAAAACTCCCGCCCACAGAAGCTCTAACGGAGCATGCCCAGAAAATCTGGGCATGCTCCATAGAGCTTCTCTGGCCCAGGAGTTAGGGCTGGGCCCTGTTGCTCGAGTCCAGCCCCAAGGTAAG
>ML682024.1:132232-214860 GCA_007922195.1 Podocnemis expansa | reverse complement strand
CTTTCGTGGGAGAAGATCCCACTTCCTCAGATGCTTTGAAGATGGGTAACTTACAGAAAGGAATGAAAGGTGCATTTAGTTTCATTCCTTTCTGTAAGTTCACCCATCTTCAAAGCATCTGAGGAAGTGGGATCTTCTCCCACGAAAGCTCATGCAAAAAATAAATCTGTTAGTCTTAAAGTGCCACACAACTCCTTGTTGTTTTTTTGCCTTCTCAGTGTTTGCCTTCATAAGATGAGTTAAGAAGGAAGTACATCAGCACTGATAAGCTGTCAGTTGGAGTACTGTGTCCAGTTCTGGGTACTACACTTTCGAAAAGACATGGGCAAACTGGAGGAAATCCAGAGAAAGCAACAAAAATGATGATAAAAATCTAGAAAACACGGGGAAAAATTAGGGAATTCCCCCTATGGGGAAAAATTAGGCTTGTTTAGTATGAAGGAGAGAAGACTACGGAGGGACATAACAGTGTTCAAGCACATAAAAGGATGTTATAAAAAGAGGTTTTAGACAAACATCTGTCAGGGATAATCTAGCTCAGTGGTTCTTAACCTTTTGTGGGTCCTGACATGCTTGGTGGCATCCGCTACCCTGCAGGACACACCAGTCTCCGCCCCTTCCTAGCTGCCCCCTGGGCTTCCTGCAACACACTTACTGCAGTGTGGCAACACAGTTATGTGTCCCAACACAGTGGTCTAGCTAATACTTAGTTCTGCCTCAGCACAGGGGACTGGACTAGATGACCTGTGAAGGTTCCTCCCAGTCTTATATTTCAATGGCCATGTTTCTAGTGGCTAAAAGCACTCCTGAGTTCTGTTATCAGATCTTGGAGTGTAGTTTAATGGCTGAAGCACATGGCTAGAACCCAGGATGCCAGGGTTCCATTTGCAGTCCTGGGAGACAGTGTGGCCTAGTACCTGAAATGAAAGGCAGGTAACTGGGAGTCCTGCGGCCAATCCAGGGGTTAAAGCAAGCTGGAAGGTGCTATAATGGTGCTCCAGGGCCCACTATTTTTAGGTGGTCAGAATTCTGGGCCCCCTAAAAATATAAAATGGAGTTGGAATGCTGAGTTCTGGGACCCACCATTTAAAAATAGTGGGCACTGGAATGCAGCTTTCTGGGCCCATTTTCTATTTTTAGGAGCCTGCTGAATGCTGAACCCCTAAAAATACTGGGCTCCAGGATGCCATTCCGGGGCATTCCAGCAGGGCGGGGAGCCGCATTGGGCTGGGAGATTTTAAATCTCCCTCCCTGAGCCTGCTCTGACTGAGCATGGCTCAGAGCTAGCTCTGGGTGGGAGCCTCAGCCCAGGCTAGGGCTGCTGCTCATGGTGACCTGGGGCTCTGGTGTGATAGTTTTGGGGACAGACAAGCCGGCCTGGCAGGTAAAGGGTGCAGGCGAGGGGGTCGGCCCAGTGCAGCGGGGGGAAATGGTGGGTGGTTGGGGGACCAGTAGCTAGGGTTGGTGAAGAGGGCCCAGAAATTTAGGATGGTTCCGGGTCCCGCCAAATTATACTTTAACCCTTGGTTCCATTGCCAGCTCTGCCAGTGACAGCATTCGTCACATTGGGCACAACACTGTACCTGTGCATCAGTTCCCCCCATGCTCCCTGACTCTGCATGAAAAGTTTAAATATTGCTCTGTTTTGTTGGGGGCTTTGTGTGGCTTAATGTCTGCAAGCCACTGAGATCTGATGGAAGGCACTAGAGAAGGATAAACTGCTAGTCATTCAGCTATGGGAAGGAAAGGGAGAGGGGAGGCAGGCAACGGGGAGACAGACAGGCCAGCATGCTGTGTAAACACACATAAACAGAGACAGAAGGGAAATACGTGAGAGCTCAGTGTGCATTGCCAGGGACTGGATTCCATCTGCTCATACCGTTCTTGGATCTGCCTGAATATCAGAGGTGTTGCCGGTTCCCCCAGCAAGCTGGTAGAGAGCACGTGCGACCACTGTGGCTACTTCTGCCAGAGACTGCAAGGGAAGAGGGCTCTGTGTTAATCAAGATAGGCAGGCCCAGCACAACAGTGTAGAAGAGTCAGCCAGTCCCTACACATCCATCAAAGCATTTACAACACATTCATATCTTAGTGCCCAATGCCCCTGGTGCAGTAGGAAGCCGTCCAACAATGGGCAGCACTCAGATCCTTTCCATCCACTAATCTCCCCCCACCCCTAAGTGCAATAGATAGAGACAACGTTTTGCAAGAACCTTAGCTGTGTCTGTGACATAGTCCAGGGTCTCCTCCGGGCTAAGCCCCTCGGGATAGTTCATCAGTATGTTCTCTGCTGTGTCATACACGCTCTGGTAATATCTGAAAGAGGACAGCAAATGGGGCTGGGGAAGGAGGTGGAAAGAAACCACAGGGCATGGAACTCAATTCAGTCCATGCCTGAAGCAGACATTGGGAGCAGTCCCCAAGGAATGTAAGTCACAGCTTTGCCAGCCTGTTGGCCTCTCATGCACTCCTTAAACAATTTAAATGAGGCTTTCTAATTCTCTTGAGGCCTTCCACCACTTCTCCCATCTGAGGATCTCAACACAAACGATGAGCAGTTATTAAACGTCAGCTGGGTAGACATTACCTCATCAGTTATGTGGATGGAGAAACTGAGGAACTGAGCAGGGAACTGATAAAGGCCACAAGAACTCAGTGATAAGGTGGGACCAGAATGCAAAAGTGCAGATTACCAGGTCCTTTCTCCAACCAAACCCTAATGACCCTTTGCACTGAAAGGTCTGAAGGATTCCAAGTTAACCTTGTGCCAATCTCACATCAAGACATCTGCAGCAGTGCACACAGCTGAATCAATGACTGGGCGAAGAGCCCAGCACAACGGTCTCTGCTTCCAGGTTGGATGGGAACACTGAAAGCAGTTTCCCAAGAGCAAAGGAGAGTTGGAAGGACGAGATGCACTGCTTTGCTCTCCAAAATTCTCCAGCACCCCCAGAGTCGTGCTGCTTTAGAGTTTGGAAAGCGGCTGCTTCCCCCTGGCTGTCTGCAGAAACAATGTGACAGATGGGGGTGTGCATGAGGGGAGACAAGCAACCTGGAATGACAGGGTAGGTAAGAGTCACAAGCAATTCCCTCCCCCTCCACTCCACAATGCCCTGAGGGAGAGAATGTTCATAGAACATGCCACGATAGGGTCAGGTGGGGTGAATGGAAGAGCCTCCTCCATTGCCTGGGGCCCCTGCCATCACAAATAGAAAGATATATTAAAAAAAATAGCAGTTTCTAGAAGAGCAGATGAGGCTCGGGCACGCTCAGCTGCCATTTGCTCACCTCTGGCTCCCAGCCAGCTGCAGGGAACGTTTTCTGTACAAAACTGGATTTCTTTCGCTTGTCAGGATAATTATGTTGCGCCTGTTCAATTACATGGCACATGGCTGCTCCCCCATTCCCCTCTGTCCTCCATCCACCACACTGCTTGACTGGAACACAGAACATCCCTAAGGTGGGACGTTCTAGGAGGCTGGGTTGCCCTCTGCTGGCTATCACTGGAAATGAAGTCTGTCTAGTCTGCCAAGCAGGCCACCTTCCTAGAGAGTTTGCATGTGCATTGCCTAAGCTTTGATTGTGCCCCCAACCACACACATTTTTGGAGCAGAAGGATCCTCTCTGCCCAGGGAGGCAGTCTGCCCCCGACAGGCATGAGGCTCCAGGCATATGAGGGAAGATACTGGCGGCAATGAGAGCACACACACCATTTGGTTTCTTTACAATGGGCTGCAGAGGGAGTCAGGTGTTTGGGTTTCTTTCAGAAAATGCAGTGCTATCTGGGATGCCTCTCAGTACAAAGGAGAGTGACAGGCTGTATTCACTGGAGTTGGGGCCAGGAATCCTGGCTCTGCCATTCTGGGTAAGTCACTGGCTATTACAATCAGACCTGGTGCTCCAGGGTTCTGATAATCTTTGTCTAGAATCCTCTGGTTTGTACCCCGTGGAGAACATTTGCTCTATTCTGTATCTCAAAACAACTCTCCTCTTAGTCACCATGACAAATTCAGCATTTGGGCTTAGGATCACAAGTCCCAGCTGTTCAGGGCCACTGTGACATGAGTTATGGGGAAAGGAGAAGAGTTCCTAGCAAACAGGCATCCACGTTGCAACGATCCCCTTGATGGCAGTTTCAGAGGAGGCTAATGTGCAAAGGAGCCTGGCTAGAGAGCCTGTACTCCCCCCCACGTACCCACACTGATGGTGTAATGTGGAGGTAGCTGCATCTGTTCCATTGTTAGCAGCCTTCAGTTTGCATGCCTGTTAACCTAACCCCGAGATTTTATTTTGCTACTACATTTTAAACACCAGACAGGAAGACAGCCACGTCCCACACGAACCCACCTGTCTTCCTTGTACCCCATCAGAGACACAGAAATAGTATTGCTCCCCATACCTGTTATGGAAGGAAGTACGATGATCAGCTAGTACCACCCCAGCAATATGCCTGGCCCTCAGAAACCGCTGGAAGGAGGAAGGCGGGAGAGGCTGAGACTGACTGACCTCTCGCAGAGTTACATTCGCACCCAAGCTGCTGTTGATCAGAATTTCCGTCAGGGTTTTAACCTGAAAGGGGAATGAGAGGAGCCAGCTTACACTATACCCAGTGTTTGGTCCCAGCTAACATTAATGACCTGAAGCTGAACCACTTTGGATTGGGAAGCAGGGTAAGGCTAGGGTAGGGCTTGGAAAGAAGACCAGCCACCACCAACTGACGTAGCAGTGATTCAGCAGAGGGCTCTTCTCGCTCAGTCAGGTATGCTTGGGAGCACAGGGATGCAGGAAGTGTGATGTAAGCAGAGAAATGAAGCAAGGTCCTGACCTCCTGTGGTTGTTAAAGATCTCACAGCACTTTCTGCTAATCAAGGCAGTGGCCCAGTGATATGATCATCTTGCCTAAATTTCACTTTTTAAAATTTCTTCATGGTGTCAGCTGGGTACGGAATGTTTCACTGTCATGAGCTGTTGAATAGCTTTGCCTTGTTGCTCATTTCCCCCACAGACACTGCACATCAAGGGTCAGAGAAGTTAGCAAGGCCCAGTGAGCTCCTTTGGGATGAAAGCAATTGTTGAACATCTAAGATGCTAAAGAGGTTATGGAGAGTGACTCAGAACTAGGAGACCTTCCCCACCCTCGCACCTGTGAAAACAGCAATAAGTCAATGGGGGCAAGCAAAGCAAATGGAAGGACTCAAGACATGCCAGTATCATGCCCTCAAACCACACCATGGAAGTGGGATGCAGGTCTGGCCTTTTGCCTAGCAACGGGGCCAATGTCAGTGGAGAGATGCAACTGCAGAGAAGCCTCTCTCTGCTGATGGATTTGTGCTCAGGAGTTTTCTCCTGCAGAAAGTAACTTGATTTCCCTTTTCAATACACCACAACGAGGCATCTCAGTGAAGTGAGAAACACATGAAGCAGGCACAGGGATTTGGATCATCCCCTGTGCAGAAGGAAGAGTTTAATTACCTGTGTCTGAATAGATTCGTTCTTCTGAGAAACAGGGTCTGTATGCATCCAGAGAACAGAAGAGTTCTGTAAAGCCACCTGCAAGAGAAGGAGCTGCTCATTAACTCATGCAGCTGACCCACCTATAATGCTTTCCTTATATACAACTAGGTGTGGAGGGACACCACCCAAACCTCCCCCCAAGTGACAAAAGAGACCATGGGAGCCAGCACAACCATCAAACAGGTAGTCACAAAGAGACCAAAGGAGAGGAACAAAGGGAAGGGCTGGCTGGGGTGGCACAACTGAACTGTTCCCATGAGACAGGCAGAAAACATGTCCCGCACCTGACTCAGCTCCACGAAGGAATGAATGTTGTCCAGTCTGATAGGAAACTCGTTGTTTTCCATGTCGTACACCATTCGTGAGCTGCCAATGTAATCAAAGGTCTCCTGCGATGGAATAAGTTCATACATGAACAATAGGCATTTAGATAGCTAGCAAGCTCAATTGCAGGGCAACACTTGAAAGGGAGAGGTGGGGAAGAGAGAATCTGGAATGAATCCCTCCCCTTGTGCATTTCTGAAAGTTCTGCTGTTCAGTGGAGGCTTGCGCATTTCAAAAGCCCCTCCTCTCAGAGAAAAGGCTCTTCGTCTATCTATGAGTGAGAGATAAAGGTCTTCATGGCAGGGATGAGCCTATAACAATATTCAGAGAGTAGCTAATGAACTCTACCAAAACCAAGAAAATCTCAGCCCCATACTTATTTCTGACAACATCTCAGACTGAAGGGGACCATGATCCAGCAGCGGCTGAATGAAGCACCAACTCTTCCTCTCTGCAACACAAATGAACAGGCTCTATGGGCCTGATTTAGAAGGGTAGTCAGGCACCCTAAGACACTGGCAGGCACCAAGCCCATGGACAGTCATAGCAGCTGGGTGCCTAACCTTCTCAGCCACTTTTGCAAATCTCCTTTTTGCATCTGTTGGTGCCTAAACATGCTTCAAAAGGCTTCCCTTTCTTCTAATCAACTAACCTGGATTCACTCCATGTGTGAACACTCAGTCCAGAATCATGTGGCATTATTCCTGATAAGCCCTAATGCTTGCCCCATTCTCCATCAGAGTTAATGGGAGCCACATGGCCCAACGCCCTGATAGTTCCAAGAGCAGATTTCTCCAGGCATTGCTTGTCATTCTAAACTTGCATTATGATGGGAGTCAGTAGTCATTTCTTGGGCCCAGAAGCAGCACCCCAACATCTGCACCTGCTTTGTAAATGTCCCTTATTCACTATGGTCCTTTACAAACTGTCCTTGAGTTAGATGTCCTTATTTTCCACAGATTACCCCTCTGAAACACAACGTTATCCCTATTTATTAACCCCAGCTCCTAAACCATACCTCTCCCATGAGACTCTGAATACAAGAGGTTGTGAAGAAATCAGGCTAGGGGATTCCAACTTCTTTCCACCCCTCTGAGATGGGGAGGGGCTATAACAGGAAAGCAGGGGCAGGGTCATCCTGCCATCTCATAAGGGGAGCATACAAAAGGGTGATGAGAACCCACTTAAGGGGGAAGACAGCAGATATCCTGTGGGTGTTTATAGGCCTCTCCAGAGAGCTGCAGGCAGAAGTCAGGCTGCCACTAGACATTCTTCCCCAAAGCCCCTATGCAGTAGACCCTGACAGCTTTCCCCACCTCCAGTGACACAGACTGTCCTAGTCACAGCCCCTAGTGCATCTCTTAGAGAAACGCTGACTTACAGATCCTCATGCTGGGGGTGTCACATGGCCACACCACAGGACTGTGGGTGCCAGATTCATAGAGCTGCACAAACGAGGCCATCACTGCAGATGCCTGGAGGGGAACATCAGCTGCTAACCATCAGTCTCCTTTTCCTTCCCACTCCCAAGAGCTTACCCTGGCTAAACACAGCTGCCAGTGCCACACACTCAGAAATGAGCTGTGCTGCAATGCAGAGAGCACATATATTTTTAATCTTGCCTAGCCTGCTTTTTCTTTTTTCTTCGGGGGGGGGGGGGGGGCGGGATTCACAGCATCATTCTGATTGGTAGATGGAGAGGAGGCTGGGTACAGACGAGATGTTAGGGATGCAAGAGACTTATTCATTCACCGGGTCCATCACCATGACAGAATAGACTGCAGGTATCCCAGTACAGGGTGCATCAGTTTAATTCTCAAGAGAATATAAAGAACGAAGTCACCCATGCTTTAGGTTTGCAAAGAAATTATTCTGCACAGCATGAAGACAGACTCTCTTTGCTCCTTCAACTAATTGCAGCAGTTAAGAGGCAATGCCCCTAGAAAGTGCAGGCCCCACTTGCTAGTGGCTTCTATGCAGTTCCTTCAAGAGGAACTCCCTGGTCTCTGAACCTCTGCCCTTTGCTTTTTGAGGGGGTAAAGCGCTTTTGGCTCAGCACAAGGGAGGCATGGATGGACAAGTCAATCGCATTTGTGGAAGCCGCAGCTGAAAAGGCAGAGTGGACAGGATGCCTGTTTGCTAGCCAAAGGCAAGCTAGAAGAGGATGAAGATCTTACGCCTTGGAAGAAAGCGAACATGATGTTCCTTGGCAGCCTCTGAACATGTGGCACTTTATGGAGAGCTTCAGCAGCAGCCAAGTGAGTGACGAAGGAGGAGACAGTGCTCTCTGCCCCAGGGGCTACATTCCAGAAGAATGAATGACTGTCAATCTGTGGGCACAAATAGAATGAGTAAGGAACTCATGTATATATGGAGAGAAAAATAACACCAGGTCACTGCTGGACTGAAGAGCAGGTAAACCTGATTGTGTAAGACTTAGCCCAAACCTTCACCCCTGCACTCAGTTCGCTCTTGGGACACAAAACCAACTTGCTCTGTTAACAAATCTTGAGCTCCCATAGTTATACCAGTCCTGAAGCCTCACACACAGCTCTGTTAATGCAGCTCACCTGCAGCACATGCTTGTATTTCAGGCCTGGCTTGCTTGTAAGCTGTGCACAGTCACTGTCATTTTATTAATGGATCATCTGATGTTCACTACAGGTTGCAGCCATTAAACATGATGAGCTAGTGAGTTCTGATCTCTCAGCTCCAGGGACAGAAAACTAAGGCATGCACCAACTGTAGGCTGGTCCAGTGGATAAGGGAGTGAACTAGGAAACGCAGGGTTTATTCCCAGCTCTGTTAGTGACTCTCTACGAAACTCTCAACCAGTCACTTATGTGACAGTCTCTCCCTCCCTCCACACTGGTAAAAATGAGCTAATCACACTCAGCCACCTTAGTAAAGTGATTTGAGGTCAGCAGATGAAAACCACTGCAGAAGTGCCAGGTATTCATTCTTCTGGCTGCCGCATCATTCAGTTATGAAGATCATTTAATGAAATCCAT
Organism: Podocnemis expansa; assembly: GCA_007922195.1. Taxonomy (NCBI): domain Eukaryota; kingdom Metazoa; phylum Chordata; order Testudines; family Podocnemididae; genus Podocnemis; species Podocnemis expansa. The sequence continues at coordinate 206,011 of ML682024.1, read as the reverse complement.
TCTTTAAAGAGTGTGCTATAACAGGGAATTGCCTTTTATTTTTGGACACTCTAGCAACTTGGTGGTGATTTGATTAGCATGTATAAATTCCTTCACGGGGAGAAAATCCTGAGAACTAAAAAGATCTTTGATTTAGTAGCAAAAGTAAAAGGTCCAATGCTAAGACAAACAAATTCAAATTAGAAATGAGGTCCAGATTTTTAACAGTGAGGGTGATTAACCAGTGGAACTAATGACCAAGAGAAGTGGTGGGTTTTTCCCATCTTAAAGTCCAAATCCAGCCTGGGTCTCTTTCTGGAAAATATTCTTTAGCTGAATGAGTTACTGGCATCAAGACTGGGGAAATGGGTGAAATGTAATGGTCTGAGTTACGCAAGAGGCCAGAATAAATGATTTGGTGGTCCCTTTTGGCCTTAAACTCTGAAGCTAGCAGTGAGAAGGCCTGCAACTCAGGAGATCCTTGCATTTCACATGTCTTTAGAAAAATACAGCCTTCACAGTAGCTATATGAGGTAAGAACATTTATCCTTATTTTACAAGAGTGGAAGACCAAGTAGGTTGCCCAGAATCATGCAGCAAGTCAATGGCAGATCCAGAAATAAATCCCAGAAGTTTCAGTGTTCCCAGGTCTCTACAATAGCCAACAGACTCCACTGCCAGCTAAATAATGGCTCCTGTCTGCAGAATGATAATCAACCACAGTTAGTGAGCAGGATTTAAGGCAGGAGATCTGGATTACGGGAAGGATTTGATGGACAGTCCATAAAGGCACAAATCCTATCTTCTTAAGGAAACCTTTCCTCCCCTCCAGCATAGGAAGATTAGGCATCACCACTTACTCGAGTAGCAACAATGATGACTTCATCCATAGGGGCTATTTTGCTGGAGGCATTGATCGGCTTCAGTGTGCTCCACACATTATAATCAGACAGAGGGTCACAGACGACTTCTAGGAAGCAGAAACAACATGGCTCAAGAGCCGGAACTCCAGCAGTAATAAAGAACAAGGAATTGAAGCTATTCTTTGGCCAATTTGGGATGTTCATAGCTCAGTAACTGATCCAACAGCAGCAGGCCTCCTAGTGATCGTGGGTAAAACCCTGACTCCACTGAAGTCAATGGCAAAATTCCTAGTAACTTCACTGGGGTCAAAATTTCACCCTGTGTGTTCATTACCCCACTACTATTTCGTCTATTCTCTCTACCATAACTAAACATGTCAATCCAAGTAATCTTCCTTTCTCATGGATGTCCTGTGCTAGACTATTGACCTCAGGACTTCTCATTGCTTTAACTGTAAACTATTAACATTGTAAAGGCTTCTTTGGGAAGCTGGTGTCACAAAAACATTGGATTAAGAAAATTAATTGCACATTGTTCTTGTGTTTCTCATATTTAAGTCTTAACCATCTGACAGGTTCTTTAGCTGTGCAGTAGGATAGTCGGTGTGTAATTCCAGACAGAAGCACTTTTCTCAAACAAAGACCGAATGGGCTACTGGCCAGGGCCATGTGTCATCTAAATAAAGACTCTCACTGCAACCACACTGCCTTTAGCACAGAAGTGTGGTCTGTGGGGACTACTGATGATAGCAAGGAGTACTGTGACTGAGACGCTGCATTCAACACAAAACCTGTTGTGACCACAGGCAATCCTTCATTGTTAGAGGTCAGAGTGGCCCTGGGCTGCACTGCATAAAGCTATGCCTGTTTTTTCTCTTTCTAATGTACATGCCAGGTTCCACTAGAATTCCCACCACCAGCTACCCACTGCTAGGAATGCACTCACCTGGGTTCAGACTGAAGGTGCTCTGGATGGAGCTCCGTCTCATGCAGGTAACCGTACTGGTGACAGCATGCATGTGGGCGAAAAGCTGCATGGCACACAAAGGGTACTCCGGGACAGAGCCATTCTGAGGGAGGTTATGGTCTCGGTAGCACTGAGACAGAAATAAGAATAAATACTCAGCTCTTATACCGCAGGATGGTCTCATGCAGTGGTTCCCAACCTTCTTGTGTATGATGACCCCTTTTTAACATCAAAAAATTTTGTGGGCCCCCAAATGATGCTAGTTGTTGTCAAGGACTGACTGCAGATGGCGGTGCTGCAGAAGGGCAGTGGAGGACCTGGCCCTACCTGCTCTCAAGGGATGGAGACATATCCAGGATTTGGCGGATCACAGCAGTCAAATCCAGTTCATTTAGTGCAGAGGTGTCAAACTCATTCAATGAAGGGGGCCACATCGGAAGGCAGGACACCTGTCGTGGGCCATGTGGCTGTACGTGCTCTCCAACCCTTTCCCCCTCCACATCCAAAGTGGCACGGGCGCCCCTTTCCCCTCCCTAACCCCCCCAAGTTCTCGCACACCTTCTCTTTTACCTGCCCTGTGGGCTCTCCTTCCCCATGCTGGTTCCCTGACACCCCACCCTTCCCTTTTCACTTCCCCTACCTCCCAGTGGCAGGCAAAAAAATCAGTCTCAGTTACAGGCACCCAGGCTTGGCTTCTGCCTCTTCCCCCTCCAAGCCGACTCACTGTCAGTCATTCAGAATGCTAGCCTTTGCTTGGCGCAGTCCCAGTTGGCCTTTGATTGGCTTTTTCTCATGTGGTCCCCAGCTACTTTTCCCTTTTTATTGGTGATTTGCACAATGTGCTGTCAATCAAATTAGCATGCTGACTGACTGACAATGAACAGTTGGGAGGGGGGCAGTGTGGTGGCTCTCTGGAGCCAGCCTAGCCTGCTGTGACTGAGACACTCACTGTTTGACAGACCACAGCTGAGCTGAACTGGGATTGGCTGGAGTGCTTCCTTTGTTCCCCTGTGCTGTGACTCCGATCCTCTGAGTCAGAAGCACACCTAGGTCTGCTGTGCTGGGAACCTGTCTTTGGAGTTTGCTGCTGGAGACAGCTTCCAGACACAACCCAGGCAACAGTGCTGTGGGCTGGATCTGGCTGCATGGGCTGTAAGTTTGACACCCCTGATTTAGAGCCCCTCCGACATGGATCTCTGGCTGGCAGCAACTGGGGCCAGATTGGGCCCAGGCTACCGGCCAGCTGGATTCAAGGACCCCTTGCAATAGCTCCGCGGACCCCCAGGGATCCCCACACCACAGGTTGTGAACAACTAGTCTAGCAGGTAACACACCGGACTGCAACTCAGGAGACCTGGTTTAGTCCCAGTTTTGCAACTGCCCCACGCAACTGAGAAACAGATCTTTCCACGTAATGCTTACACAGCCCCTTTTACTGGAAGATCTTAAAGCACCAGGTGGGTCAGTATCAAGACCCCCACCCACTCCTTTACAAAGGAATACAAAAGTACAGAATAGATTATATACTCAGGCTCCCCTGTTCAGTGAAAACTTAACCAGTTTTAAATTTTAACCTTACATACAAAGAAACTGTCTGTTGGCCCCAACCCACCTGCATGATTTGTAACACTTTATTGATTTCAGGAAGCTGACACCTCAGATCAGCCTAAGATACAGCAAGGAAAAAGGTAGTTCCCTATTGAAGGGATGCCGCTTGCCTCTCCTCCACAGGCATTAAAGCATGGTACCTGCTTAATAACTTCAGTCTCATTAGCATCTTCAAGTAGAAAGATAGGGAAATTGAAATCCTCGTAAGAAAGTCCATTCCCAAGGGGGTTCCACGTAGTCCAGTTGCAGTGAGCATACTGAGGGCCATAGCCACTGGAATAGACACCTGTGGGCCCAGAGAAATGGGCAGGTCAGATCACTGAGGGAACAAAACAGACTATTGAAAGACTGGGCCCACTGACCAAATGGCAGCAGGAACAGAGAGAATGACATCAGAGGCTAAGAAACCAGCCAAGAAACAGAGATGGATTCAGTTGTCACATGTGAGAAAATGGAAGAGAAAGAGTGCTGCTACAGGTAGATGAAGAGACAGACGCATGTGCAAAGCCTTCACATGCCAGAGCGTTGGCAGGAGCACAGAATGAGCATTTAGCACATGCTGAGAGAGTGGAAGAGGCACACAGAGAAACATCACATTTCCAAAGAGAGACATACATACACACACACATTTTTTGAACTCCATCATGTGCTGGAAATACCTCAAAGCACTCAGAAAGTGCCAGTCACTGTAGCACCTACGTGCTGTGCAAACAGCATGAAGGTGACGGTCTGACAAATGCCAGTGTATGAAACTACCCTTATATGTTCATACAGCACCTTTCATTGTACATCACTTTGGGATGCTTTGCAATCTATCCATAGCATAGCAATTACTTCAGCCACTACCAAACTGCAGTCTTCAGAAGTGGAACACAGCTATGAGTTAGCAGCACACAGCAGCGGGTTAGGACAAACTGTGAATAACCATTGAAATAAATGCCCAGTTGAGCTTGCAGAAAGACCATAGGGAGGCAGATTAGAATTAAGAGGGCTGAAGTTTGGCCAGGATGCTAGGATTAACAGGGCAATTTGGCAAAGAGATCCATAAGACCTTTTAGTAACTATATGGCACAAATGGTCAAAATGAGTTTTACAACTCTTCTGAAAGAAAAAATACAGGAAAAAGCCAAGCAGTCTGTGTGACGCAAGGAAGAAACTGTTACTGAATCAGTTTCTAGAGCTCCACAGGTCTTCCATCAGCATCCTGACTACAAGCCAACTGAGATCTGACTAGATTTCAGCACAGACTGGTCACATCTACAAAACATTACTGAGTCCAAACTATAGAGCAATAATCCCCGCACAGTCCCACAGCAAGTGTAAAAGCCACAAGTTCTATCAGTCCTTTGGAAAACACTTCCTACTCTGATCACCCCTGAGTCAAACTAAGGGTTTAATATTTCCTTACCAAAACCATCATTTGGGCATTTTAAGCCAGGGGAGAATCCTTGTGCTGGGCTGGGTTTGGAGATGGCCACAGCCAGCCCCGAAACACGTGAGGTTCCCTTCAGCTGCAGCATGAGCTCCCTGGAACAAAGGAAGAATGAAGATGAAACGGCCACCTCCCCCCACATTCCCTGGCAATTGTATCACAGAGAAAGGGTTAGGATGGTCAAGCAGCAGCAAAAGTATCACTAAAGAATAAACATTCTGTAACCACCACCCCACCAATGAGACAGTTATTTGCATTGTATGGATGGGAAACAGACAGTCAAGAAACAACTCAGGAATCCTGCTCTAAGTACTAATCCATCTACTAAGACACTGACAAATGCAGGTACTGTTATACACAAAGAACATTTTTCTAGTTTTCAATTTGCAAGCGTCTGATTTTTTGGGGTGTTCTGCACCCAGAACCTAACAAAGGGTGCTGTAGAGGCACAGCACTTCCACAAACGAAGCCTTTGAAGAACAATTCCCAAGCACCCACCTCAAGTGAAAGTCAGAACTCTAGACTGGGCTGCTCTCGCTCTGGCACGCAGGCGCACACACACACACACCTGTCCTGTGAGCTCAAATGGCAGATGTGGCCCCCAGATAAAAGCTCCACGTTTACAATTTGAGCTTACATTGCCTTGGCAGAAAAGAGATTAAGAGCTGTTAAAACTGATGATGGCTTCTTACCTGGTAAAAAGTTCCCCCTCTAGCAGTACCATGTATGGGGGATGAGGTCCATCAGCAAGCACCCAGTTCAAGTCCTGGTCTTTCTCCACCACATGGATTACTCCTGTGTCTCCATTCAAAGAGGCTGCAGAGAAAAAGAGACAGAGCACTCCAGGTTTCACCAAAATCCATTTCCCTTAAAGCTGTACATTTCCTAGGCACTTCAGTGAAAGAAAGATCACCAAATGGGAACAGAGGGAAAGAACAGTTCACAGAAGAGATGAATAATGACATAAAAAAAATCCACAGTTGCCTTTTAGATGAATCAGACAGAGAGAAAGCTGTTTAAGGAATAACAGCAATGCTCATCTGCATTTTTAAAGCAGATTCTATCTAAAGATTTTGAAGTACTTTGGGGATATCAGCTAATTAAACATCACCCACCTCTGGGGGAAGAGGGAGGATGCTGAGCATGAACCTTACTGTATACAAGGGAAATGAAGCACAGAGATAGGAAGTATGAGGTAGAAACAGGAGATGTAAGGCATCACCTAGGGGGAAACACCCAGAAGAGAAGGGAACAAACCAGGTGAGCAGTACATCTGGAAAAGAGAAGCAGGAGGGTCCCAAGCAACAGAGAAGACAAGTGCAAGGAGAGAGTGGAGCAGGAGAGAAATGAAATGACAAGTAAAAGAAAACAGAGGGCGCAGCATTTTCCAAAAGCATTTATCACATCAGAGACAATTAAAGATTTATGCATGCGATCACATTTCTTGGTCAGCAATTGTTGTTAGCCGTCACAGAAGTGGAATTGGGGAGGAAGCTGCCCATAAAACAATTTGTAATGAGAAAGTTGGAGCATCCTCTATATTAGAGTATGCATAAAGCTATGCTTAGCTGCTCTGTCCTTTAACCGTAGCTGACAGGGTCCCCTTTAGGGTATGGCTCACTCTAAGGACACGCCATGAGCCTTAAGCACAGATGAAAAAACGCTGACCCACAGGAAACACTTTCTGCACAGCACTAGAGCCGTGGAGGAACTCCATCAGCTCCTTCTCTTGGCAGCCCAATAGCTCCCAGACCTCAGTAGTACAACACAACTCATGGAGCTAAAACAAACAAACAAAAACCAGCTCAGGCAGAGTTTTCAAATAATAGACGAAAGCACATGAAAAGAAGGATGCCTAACTGTTTACACTACATATACATGGAACTCATTTGATAGGAATGCAAGACATGCAACTTACCAGGGTTTCTGTACATTTAAGAGCTTCCCCATGACAACATACAAAACAGCAACCTTAAGTATGTCATCCTACCAAAGAAACTAAACATACTGTGGTTCATCAGTAACTTTACAAAAGTCAAGGAAACTGACAAAAAACATTTCAGAAAAGAAAGAAAATTCACAATGAGAGGCTTGTATTATAGAGGGATAGGTCAGTGCACTCAGTACCTTGTCTTTTGGGAGAATTTTAAGGAAGACTTCACCAAGGCTCACAGAATTATTTAAATAAGAAGAAAGCTCCTACTATCACCTCCTGGATATTAAGCTAATTACATAAGAATGTAATAGGACATCACAGCTTAATATGACACTGAAAAATCAATATAATTGGTGGCTGCATATACAGAGGTATCACTCAGGTATGCCAACTCACACCATTTTATTGCAAGCCTTGATTTCATGATTTTAAGCCACCCTCAGGATCTCTGAAGTGGTTGCAAATACTAGTGAGCAGCGAAGTTAACAGCAGGTCTCCCCTGGAACTGATGCCACAATGCCTGGAGCATGCTGCTTTCATTTGTGAGTACTGTGTTAACAGAATGATTCTGACAAACTAAAAGGAGTTCCCCCCACCCACCTCCAAAAAAAAAAAAAAATTATTAGTGATCTCTCAGTAACAAGTGAGAGGTGGCAATTTAAAGTAAAACATACATTAAAAATACTTACACTGACAACCTATTTGATGAGTGGCATTCAAAAGACGGACACATGGGGCAGTCCTATTTAAGGGGATATAGATTTTCTTCTCAACAGAATTGCCCCAACAGGAACCTGAAGAGAAAGAAACAGAATTCAAGTCAAATAAGAGGTCATAGCCATTTATTCTGTAACAAGAGCAAATTCCGCTCCACATAATTCTTGTTGTCTTCTGGTAGAAATGTAAAGGCAATTCAGGCAAAGTAATTCCTACGTGCTCTGATAATCCCAGCTGAATAATTCACTTCCCTGTAAACTCTCATGCAATTTTAACCGCAGCAGTCATTTCTTATCACTCCCACCGTGCTGTTCATAAGTTAACACACACCTCATCTGAAGGGGCTGCTTTTCAGTTAGGGGTGGAACTCTGTAAGTTTTGGATGAAAGAAGCTGTGTGTAGTATGAACCAATTTAAAAATGCAGCACAATAAAAGAAGTCAGTTGTAGTGGTCCACACACAGCATCAGGAACCGGGGGATTCTAATCCCAGCTCTGACACACATTATCTAAGAGATTACACGCAAGGTTATATGATGTCTGTGCACCTCAGCCTCTCTATCTTAAAAATGTGTGTGGTAGTGACCTTTCCGACAGATGTATTACGAGAATCAGCGTTTGTGTAACATTTTCAAAAACACTGCGTGTGACATACAAACTGTAATTTTTATAATATATCAAAATCAACAGTTTTTAGTTCTTGTCTAGCACTCATAGATCTCACAGCTCTTTCCACAGGTCAGTATCATTATCCGCATTTTCCGGATGGGGAAATTAAGGTGAGAGAAGTGAAGTGACCTGCTCCAGGCCTCTTGCAGGCAATAGCAGACCTATTAGAATCCGAATTTCCTGCGTTTCAGTCCAGTGCTGTATCTAGTAAGCTCATAAAGCAGCTCAACATGTCTTGTGGCTTTACTATTTACTCAGTTTTTTACCTAATTGCTGGGAAGTGACAGAACTGATAAATACCATCACTTTTGGTAGACACATAAAGTCTATTGTCTTTGCAAATTACACAAACATTAAAAATTAATTTTGGTAATAATACCTAACACATAGGCACAAAACACCCTATTTCATTACTTTCTGTTTACCACACTATTTCAGAGTGAAAGTCAACGATACTTGCTAGAAAGAAAGAAACGCATCCGCATTTAAACAACATGCAAATCAGGATTATTCCTACAACACTGGAATTTTGCTTCTCAAAATAAAACCGATCAACCTCAATGCGTGCGCTAAGCGAGTGCAGTGAGGCAGAAAGAACTGTGTGGCATGAAGGTTCATCTGTGATCGTTGTGGACGTTACCACAGTCACGGCTTCTTCCACCCAAATGAAAAGTACAAAACACTGGGGTGGGTTCAGTGTCTTTGTAGCAGCAAATAAGCAGAAAACCTCAGTGATGCCCTTCAAGTCACACAAACTGCCACCCACATTTTTTAGCACCATCCCTGGAGGACTGCTCAAAAGGTGAGAGGAAATAAGAGCATAACTAAGCTGTGCAGCAACAAATTCCCAACTGGCAAGGCCCCAGGACAGAAGCATCACCACCCTGCTGCAGACTTTACTCTCTCTCCCCGAGAAAGGATTGATCCAGGGATTTCCCAACACCCCTCCAAGTCGTCAGCTAGTGACAGTGTTATACCAATTTAGTGAGTATCCCCAATACCCCCTGCCCGCCCCCCCATTTCAAGTCCTGGGGAAAATATTAGATTGGTCATTCCTGAGCCTTTCTAAACACCCTCTCTGCGCCCCCCGCGGCCCCCTAACCAAGCCCTACCACCCCGCCTAGCCAGATACCCCAGAAGGGACAGACTCGCACCCCCATGGGGACGCCCCCGGCCCCGCCAAGGCCTGTACCCGCCCTTTGCTCTAAGTCAGTCAGCCGCCCCCCGGGCAGAGCGAGTCTCACCACAGCCCAGCAGGCAGAAGAGGAGCCCGCGGAGCAGGGCCCCCGCCCCCCGGCTGCCCCAGCCCCGTCGCACCGCAGCGCCCATTCTCCAGCCGCCCGTTGCCCCGCCCGCCATCTTGTCGGGCGGCTTCCAACTTCCGCTTCCTCATGCCCCGGGGCGGCGGCGGGGGGCACTGCGCGTGCGCGCCCGGAAGTCTCCTCTCTGGCCCGGAGTCGGCCTCTCGCTCTATGGTCCGGGGACGGGGCCGGAAGCGGAAGCGGGTGCGGGCGGTTCCGGAGCCGACGTGGAGGCTGGGGCCGAGGGGCGAGTCGGAGCCGGTGGCGCGATGCTGACCAAGTTCGAGACCAAGTCGGCCCGGGTGAAAGGTGCCGCGATGCCCCTAATCTCCCTCCCACCGGCCCGGCGTCACCGCCAGCTGCTGGGGCTGGGGGCCTCCCCCGCCCCTCCCCCATTGCCCACCCTTCCCGTGCCTGGCTCCCTGCGGCCCTCCTGCCTGTGCCCCGGGCTCGGTCTCCTCTTACCCCCCCGTCCGCCTTCCCGCCCCCGCGTCTGCTCCTCCTTTGTCCCCCCTTGCTCTGCGCCCCCCTTAGCACCTCTCCTCCCTCAGCCAGGGTCTGAAGTGAGGCTGTGGGGATGTAGAAACCGCGTTTCTGGCTAAATAATTCTCCTCGCCCCGCTTTGGGGTCGGGAAGAGTCCGTTAAACGGCGGCCTTAGCCAGTGGTTCCCAACATTTTCTCTGCCGTGGCACACCATGCGACCTTGAGTTAATTCGAGGCCCACCACCATCTAGTTTCCAAATGAGCTCGTGAATATTCGTGAGCCAATCCAAGGCCAATCAAAAAATTTTGTGGCACACTTGTCAGACCTGATGGCGCACCTGTGTGCAGCGGCGCACTGGTTGGGAACCAGTGGTGGGCCTGCTTTTTTTGGCAGGGGGTTGGACTGGATGACCTCATGAGGTCCCTTCCAACCCTAGGGTTCTATGGTCTTAGCTAGCCGGGGTAGCCAAACTTATGGAATTGAAGAGCCGCACAAGTTGATTATTCAACCTTCAAGAGCCACACTTGAGGCACATAGCAATATACTTTTACCCAGTCCAAAGTTACTAAGTTTAAAATTCATTGTGCACTTTAATTTTATCACAAGAAGAGAACAAACGATCCTGCTAATGTCAGATTTTAATACTTACTTAAGGTTACCGTGAAAATTAGGCCGGTACAGTCCAAACTTATCTGTTGCTTGATGTAGAAGACTGCAGGCTACTGGTGAGATTTTTAAAATCCCAACCATGCCACACTTCTCACCATCATTCCACACCATGCCGTGCTTCTCTCTGCCATCCCCAACCCCCTCCTGAACTCCTAGGTTGGGGCTGTTTTCCTAAATTGGTTTGTTGTTGTTCCTCTGGGAGCCACGCTTTTTCATTCAAGAGCTGCATGTGGCTCCCGAGCCACAGTTAGGCCACACGTGGTCTTAGCTGTTCTGCAGCGTGTGAAAGGGTGCTTCCATGGCTAACTCGGGATTTGTAGCTATTGTTTTGACATGTTGGTTATATAGCCCCTCCCCCTGTGTGAAGGATAGTAAGATTAAGAAATGGTCTTGTTATTGTCTGTTTAGTAATCTCACTTTTGAAACCATCAAATATTTACAAAAAACCTTTAATTGCATATACACATAAAGCAGCTTGCATTGCCCTCGGGGCGTTAGTGAAGGTTTTTGGAAGTGGCTAGTAGCTTTGGGTCTCCAAATTCAGGCTCCTTAAAATAGGCCATTTTTGGAAAATGCTGACACTTTTCACTCTCCTTTTGGCCTCAGAGATTGAATTTAACTGAAGACTTGATCACCATGCTTTTCTCTCTGTCTCGCTCTATTTAGGGCTCAGTTTTCACCCTAAGCGGCCCTGGATCCTGACGAGTTTGCACAATGGAGTGATCCAGCTGTGGGATTACCGGATGTGCACCCTTATTGACAAATTTGATGAGCATGATGGTGAGTGGGTTTAGAGGAGAAGGCAGCAGTCTGAAAGAGTCTAAAGCCGTGGTTCTCAACCGTATTCAGGCTGGGGACCCCTTTTCAACAACAAAAAAAAAATCTTTGCGTCCTCCTTGGCTGATTATATAATCTGGCCTGTGCCACTCTGGGGGTGCCGCTGGGGCCCACACTGCTGGGGAACCGAGCTGTGGTGGCTGTGGCCCCCTGCCCTTGCCGCTGCCATGGAGCCACTGCAGCCCAGTCCCCCTGCCGGGGTCTGGCCATGGGCAGTTTGAGGCAGCCCTGGCAGGGAGCATTGGGGCTGCAGCTGGATTCTGGCCCTGGTAGGGAGAGGTGCCGCGGACTCCCTGCAACATGTCCACAGACCCCAGGTTGGGAACCGCTAGTCTAAAGCATAGAGGGCCTATTTGGATAAAATGACTACTTGAGGGGAGGATGGGTGGGTTTTTGGGTGAAACATTGGACTGAGCTCCAGCAAATCTGGCTTCAGTTCCAAACTCTACCACAGACTCCCTATGTGACCATGTGCAAATCACTTACTTCTTGAAAGTGCTTTTCTAAATGTAGAATGGGGTTAATGGTTCACAGGACTGCTGCAAAGATAAATTCATTATTATAGAAAATGTCATATTATGGTGATTTAGCTATATACTCACAGAAGAGAACTTTTGAATACGCTTGGGGGGAATGTTGTCGCATACAGTTGCACTTGATCTCTGAGCAGCATCATGTTGAGGCATGAAACACAATAAGATAGCATTGTTCTGCTCTTTGTATAAGGGTTCATCCTGGCTGGCAGTTTGGCTGCTGATCCCGTTATAAGCTGCCTCCCTGCATCTAACCTGCCTCTTTCCCATGCAGGACCAGTCCGAGGTATTGATTTCCACAAACAGCAGCCACTGTTTGTTTCTGGAGGTGATGACTACAAAATAAAGGTAAATCAATTCTTCCTTCACTTTCTATCCCCCCCCCCCCATTAAAAAAGGCAAGGTGGTTAAAGGAAGATGGGGAATTTGATAAAGATGTGTGAGGAGTATGTGTTTAATTTAGTTTTCTTTGGAGAGTGAGGAAATGACAAGTGGATAAAAATGGAAAATGGGAATGTAGAGTTCAGGATTCTGCTGTTCAGAGGGAGAAGGGTAACTAAATGCAGCTGGATGGTTTCTGATGAGATCTGTTTTTAGCTCAACTCACAGCTGTCATATAAAATGGAAGAGACTAGTTTGTGAGTGAGTAAAAACCTTGCGTACCGGATGAAATGGCAGAAGAACGGTGGGCAGAGTTTGGCAGTCCTGTCTAATCAGCCTTTTGTTTCATGCAGGTCTGGAATTACAAGCTGCGACGCTGTCTTTTTACGTTGCTCGGGCACCTGGATTACATTCGTACCACCTTCTTCCACCATGTGAGTCTCCCTCATCTGTAACTTCATGGATATACACATCACCACATTATTTGTAGGAATCTGTTAGGATTCCCTGGGCAGGACTCTTTCGGGCAGAAATCCAGTGCGACTTTTCTTTACATTAGTGTAGTGGTTCCCAACCAGTGTGCCGGGGCGCACTGGTGTGCCGCGGCAACACCCAGAGTGTGCTGCGAGCATCCTCTAGAGCTGAAGTTAAAGTTACCTTCCTGCTCAGCCCAGCCACGTGGGCTGTGCAGGGCTGGGAAAAGGCAGGGGTGAAAGTAAGGGGGAAGGCACTGGAACATAGTTCTGAGGCTCCCTCTTTTTAGACAGGCAGCATTCCAGCCCCCCTAAAAATAGAGAAAGGCACTGGAATGCAGGGTTCCAGGGGTCCCCCTAAAAGTAGCAGGAGCAGCTGGAAGGCAGCATTCTGGTGGCTCCACCTTAACCCAGCCAGCAGAGAATTGCTGGAGGCCGGGAGTGTGTGAATCTCCCTCTGCAGGGCAGAGCAGCTTGTGTCAGCCAGCCTGCAAAGAGCCCAAGTAAGGGCTTGGAGGTGCTGCTGGGGCTTGTGTAGGGCTGGTGTGTGTGTGTAACAGAGGTGAGTGGGAGTGGGTGTGTAGCAGAGGGTGTGTAGCTGGGGTTGTGGGGTGGTTGTATATGGGAAGGGTATAGCTGAGGGCTGGACACCTGGTTTTGGCTCCTGCAGTGATGGGAGGGTCATCACAGGCAGCAGGGGCCTGGGGGAGGGGAGGAGGGGACCCACTGGGGTGGGAGGGAGCAGCAGTGGAGTGAGGATTTGCCCTGGGTGGCAGGGAGCCACTGTGGAGAAGGGGGAAGTGGGTGCTGTGCCATGCTCTCCTGCCCTTCCTTCCCACTCCCCAGGTTCCCCCCTGCTGCCCCCACAACGCCACTCTTGTTTTCCCTTCCTCTCTCCTCTCTTGCCACCCTTGTGCTGTTCCCCATATGGCTGCCCTTGTCCTCTTTTGCCACATCTGCCCTGCTCCCCATTCTCACTCATGCCACTGCACACCACTCCTGACCTCCCCTGTTTTGCCACCCCTGCTCTGCTACTCCTATTACCCCACATAGGAGCATTTCTGAAACATTGTGCCATGGTTCATGAATATTCATAAGTAGTTTAAATTAATTTGAATATTAATGAGATTAATGGTGGTGTGCCTCGAAAAATTTGAAGGTATCAAGGTGTGCCATGGCAGAGAAAGGGTTGGGAACCACTGCACTAGTGTACAAAATGTGCTAGTTGCTCTAGAAACACGGGAAGGCCTGATCTTACGGGGTGAAAATACTCATAGACTATGAGGTCAGAAGGAGCCAGTACGATCATCTAGTCTGACCTCTGGCACAGTGCAGGCCACACCCACCCACTCCTGTAATAGACCTGTAATGTGAGACTGAGTTATTGAAGTCCCCAGTTACTGATTTAAAGACTTCAGGGTAGAGAGAATCCACCAGCAAATGGCTTGTGTGCCATTCTTGGAGACAGTTGTTACCACCAATAGCAGAGCTTGTTGGAAGCTTCTTTTCTCCCTCTGGTGGCATTTGGAGCACAAATGAGGATGTGTGTCTCATGCTTTGTGTTGGCTAACTTCTTGTTCTTGCTATCTGAAGTCGATGTTATGATACATACCCAGAATAATTAGATAAAGTTTTTCAGTGGAAGAGAACATGCATAGACGCCCATCAGTCCTGTGGTGAGGCAGACGCAAAGAAACATCTTGACACCCTCAGACAAACAGCCTTTAAAGGCAGTTTAGTTCCTCTACGTCCTCCCCTAAGTACTCTGCTGTGATCTGGTCCCTGGTAGTCCCTTTTTTTTGCTCATTTTTGCTGAAGCTCTGTACGTGCGCAAAGCAAGATGAAGCAGAGCCCTGCAGAAAGCAATCTGTGCTGTATCGAGTACTCTACATAGGATCAGTTATGCCATCACTTTCTCTAAGCTCCTTTTCCTTAGGAGGGAAATGATTCTACAGTATAGCTGTAACTCTTGCCTGTGATATCCGACCTGGTGACCTAGACAGAAATCCTGTGGTCATCTCTGGTTGTGTTGCCACTTTAAAGGAAATGTGGGTGTGGAAACTTCTCACACGTTAATTATTAAATATGTTGTCTTTTTAGGAATACCCCTGGATTCTGAGCGCTTCTGATGATCAGACAATCCGGGTTTGGAACTGGCAGTCCAGGACCTGTGTTTGGTAAACACATTCGTTTAATAATAACAGAAGAAACACCAGTCTTTTTGAATCTTTGAATGAAGGACCAAAATAGCCTGAATTCTGCTTTTTTCAAATGAAATGTTTTGTTGACATTTCAAAGAAAAAATTAAAAGTTCTTTTTGAATAGTTTTAGCAAAAATTTATTCCTCTTCCCTTCCCTGGTAAGGTCCCATCTAGATCATTCTTCTGGGCCAGTGCTGGATTACATCCTCCAGTGTAGTTGCGAAAGCTTTGCTTGTTGTAAAATAATCTCAGCAACAGAGATTTCCCATTCCTTCTATAGCGAGAGCTCTAGGTAATCTCTAGTAAATAGTGTTTAATGGCTTATTTTTAAAGCTCAGGTTTCTCTGTTCCTTCTTTATCTGACTCGTTTTAGGAACAGAGCTATTTTTAAGTTGTATTCTCACTTGAAAAAAGAAGTTGTTCATTTAGTGTTAAATGTGCTATATTGGGGAGCCACTCATGCAAAATCTCATATAAACAGCTAAGTCCTTCAGTATCCTATCAACTAAGAAAGCATCTGATGAAGTGGGATTTTCTCCCATGAAAGCACATGTGATAAATAAATGTTAGTCTTTAAGTGCAACAGGACTCCTTGCTTCTTTTGCTGAACTAGACTAACACAGCTGCCTCTTTGGAACTTGCAAGGTTTTTTGGTAACTGTGGATCAGCATTGATAGCCGTTCACGTGGATAGCTATTGACAACAGTATGTATTATCCCTTGTATCCTTCCCTAAGAACTGATGAACCCTAAATTCCTGTTTTGTTTGGCTGAATTGCCTTCCTTCTCTGTACTTCCTCTCTAGTATACTTCCCTCAGGATTTTGCTCCCTACTGCCCTCCACTGCTTCCCTACCAGGTTGAGCTTTCACATGTTGGCACAGATCAGCCTGGGCATTACTCTGTCCTTCATTTAAATGGCATCTTCTGTCCCTTTTTTTTTTGCAGTGTGCTGACAGGACACAACCACTATGTGATGTGCTCCCAGTTCCACCCCTCTGAAGACCTTGTGGTGTCGGCCAGCTTGGATCAGACTGTGCGCGTTTGGGATATTTCTGGTGAGCTGCCCAGGTCGAGGGGGTATCCAGCAGCAAAGCCCAGTTCAAAACTGCAGTCGCTGAAAGCCAAATGGGGAGGGAACTGGCCAGTTCAGTGCAGCTAGGGGAGTGTGAAAAAGGTAACTGTGAGTCTGAGCCACCCACAGAGTTAGATCCCCCAGTCTTCCTTGGATATGGCAGTCAGTGTTTTGACCATGTGAGGGGTGAATATTGCTACTGAGGAAGGGACGCTGAACTGTCACTTGATCAGCTTTGCCTTAGTCATCAGGAAAGAGAAGTTGTAGCCTGAATTATAGGGTTCTATGGGACACCTTCATCCCTTGGAAAATGCAGGCTCCAGATTCGGCAGTGTCACAGAGAAAGAGATAAGTCATTCACTCTTGGACAGCCCTAAGACAGCTTCTGTGTTGACTGAGGACTAGAACTGATTTTTTTTGGTTGCCCCAGGATTAATGATCTCTTCCCCCATTTGCTGTTTAAGTTCATTTGCTTCTAAAGGGGTTGCAGTGTCTCTAGACACAAAGGCAGAGAACTGGAAGTCAAGAGTCCTGAATACTATTTCTGGCTCTACACTGCTGTCTGCATCTATAATTATACTTGCTCTGCCAGATGTGTAGGGAAAGCTAATTAACGACAGTTTGTAAAATACTTTAAGGCCCCCAAGGAAAAGCTGTGTTACTTGTAGAAGGTGAAGCAAATTCTAGAGCAGTAGATAAGTGACTGAAGGAGGGAAGGTAGGGTCTGGTTCAGAAACAGCACCAGCAGTGTTAATCCATTTTAATCTGTTCTAGAACTTGGTTTGTGGCTCTTTATCCTACTTGCCACTTTCACCACTGCAGTTTTGGTTGGGTGAGCTGCTCTCTTTGTAGTACACGCTCAGATGTAACCAGCTGTGTCAACAATAAGGAGCTGGGGACAGGCTTTCCTATTATTTAAAACCTGTCCCTCCTTCCTATTGCCAGCATGGGGAGCTTAACATCCATTCTGTCAGCAACCTCGCTGCTGCATTCACGCGCACATGCTCTCATCAGAGTTCCTGTAGCCAAATGGATTTGGAGAGGGTGCAGTTTTTTCTAGCTCTTCTGTTATGAGGGATTTCTAGAGAATATGCTGTGGATGTTAAGTTATTGATTCAGTTGTCCCTCCATTGAAACTCCACAAGGCTAAAATGCTAGTGGTAGAGCAGAAGGTGGGATTTTTGCAAGGTCACACCCAATCTGAATTCTGTTCTTCGTAGGACAGTAGATTGGTTCTAGCACAAAATATCTATTGGGAACAGCCTTTGCTGCATGAATGTTGTCAGTTGTGGAGATGTGCATGCATCTTACAACTTAAGGGGCCCACCCAATTTTCCCTCTAAGCCACTGATTCAGCTGAGCAAGTTATGGTGCTCGCTGCGTGGCAGTTTGGGAGGCGAACCCTGCCCAGTGTCCGTTTTCTCCTCCCCAGCTGTCCTGATCCCTTCCTCCCACCCTAACCCACCCGCATGCTCTCCTAATTGTTCACCCAGCCAGTCCAGCCCTGTCTTTCCCCCACTCGTCCCCTTACCTGGCCACTGGAGCAGCGCAGCCTGGCCACAGACTGCTCTTCCTGTGCAGAGCATGCTCTGACTAAGCATGCTCCAGGTGGGACTTTTAAAAGCTCCCAGCACAGGGAAGCTTTCTGCTGGGTAGGAGTCACGACTGCTGGCTGTGAGCGCCCAGCATTGTTCCCTGTGTGGGTGAGCGGTGGGGGCTGCATGCCTGCCTGCCTGCGCAGCTCAGGGGGAACACTGGGCCCACTCTGGATGTAAAAAACAGTCCTCAGGGGTGATAAACACCTGCAATGCCACTTGATTTTGGTGGGAATTATGGATTCTGAGCATCTCTAGGTATTGGGATGTGTGATGGTTTAAAATTAAATGGTTTGGTGGGTCTCATAATTTCCCTAGTCGCCAAGTATACAGAGACCTTCCTCGCATTCCTACAGTGGTTCCTCTTTGTGGCAATCTCAGCAGGGAGGCAAAGGAGTATAAGCACCAAAGAGGCTGAATTCTTTCACCCCAAGTGAGGCCTCTCCAGGTCAGGGTAACTGGAACAGAACAGTGTGGGGAAGCATTACTTGTTACCCATAATGCATTTATTCTGTGGTTAGAAGCCTTCTGTCTCTATGGCTGTCAGTCTTACATCTTTCTCCGGCACAGATTCATGAGTTAAAAATTGAAAAGACATTACTTTGATGATCTGCTGAGAGTGAGCGTGAATGCAGCCAGCATGAGCTGGCTCCTACGTGCTGTATCAAAAAGCATGAAATGCTATGTTATGATGATGCAATATCATGTGCTGTCAAGTGAAGTCTCTTGCTTGAGACACTAATTTTGATCCCAGAGTTTTACAGAATAACATACTGTCTGCTCTGTCTCCCTGTAACCATTAACCATGATGGAAGATACTTTTCTTTAACCTGAATCGAAGGTGCTTTCCTTTGTATTATGCAATAAAACAGCTTCCCTTTATTCTGTCTCTTCCATCTCAGGAGCTAATCTGTGTTGCTTCCCTGAAATCTTCTTGTTCTTTTAGGCTTCATTCAGTAGAGCCTAGGTGATTAGTTTCCAAGCAGGGAGAGTCAGCCTGGCGGGTTTGGGTGGTAATCCAGCATTCTGCTACTGACGAGAACTGGAATACAGTTTTTTTGGAGCCAGGAACATCACAAAGTTGATGCTAAGAGTCCCAGAAGGGGGCGCTGCAAGGCCCCTTAGTGATCTTTTAGTGACAGCTGACAGGAGCCCTCTCCCCATATGACTCCTCAGTACTGCCCTGTCTCAGTCACAGGGCTAAGACTGTCAGTGCCTGTGGGTTATAAGGGAAGGAAGGATCATAAGCTGTAAACCAGGGGTCTCAAACTTATGGCTTAAGGGCCTCATGCAGCCCCTAAGGTTATTTTCTGCAGCTTGCAACAACGCTATTGCTATCAATATTTGCAATACCATTGTATGAAGAGGTTTCAGTGGTGCGGCCCTTGGGCTATCGTACTACCCATCATGCGGCCCTTGGGGTGATTTGTAGAATGAAGCAGTTGGTCAGGACCTTCCTTGGTTCTCTCATGAGTAGGTGGTAGCTCCATGGCACGCTGCCTTGATTGGGAGCATGGAGGAGATCACAGCCTAGATACCTTGGGCCCTTACAGGTGACACGGTCTATAGTTTGAGTTTCCAGTTGGCTACCATGCCTTTTCATGGCTCTGGCCATTGCATTCTGTAAGGGGAATCCTAGAAACCTCATGATGCTGTAGGATTCCACTTCCCTCTCCATCCATCCCACAAGATGTCAGGTTCTGGTGAGGACCTGGCTCTCTTCACTTGATTTCTTTCCTGACCTGTCCATGGCACCTCTTAACATTTGCTCTTCTCTTTGAATGCTTTTGGGCATGCTAATAACAGGTTTCTTTCCCAAACTTTCTTAACAGCTATCCTCAGCCTGTCTAATATCTATTACATTGATGGCAACCCCTCTTCTCTTCTTCACCCCCTCCCCAGAGCAGCACAGGAAACTGGTACATTCTGCAGGTGTCCTGCCTTCCCTCTGGATTTGTGCAGTCAGCCCAGAAATTTTTCACCTGTCGTTTCAGTCCATTCCATTGGCCTGTTGATCAAGTATCTCCTCTTCTAAGATTCCTCTATTTCCACTTTCACAGCTTCCTTTGATTATGTGTATCTCACCCTCCTTCTCTGAGTCTGCCAGGAGAGACTTTGGCACAGCTACCCAAGCTTCCCACTGTCATTGGGACCATCTGTGTGCACATCTCAGGCTCAAGACGTGTAACATGCACTCTGAGTTGTGATTTACTATTTAACATGCTGCTCTCATTAGGTTAACCTTACAGATCTTGTCAAACCGCACTGTTAATTTCAGAACCATGTTGTAAATCTCCCCTTGTGACTAACACCTGAGAAGATCAAGAATGAGAATATAAAAAAAACCAAACCAAAACAAAAAATGACTGGTCAGACGACAGTGGTTTTGACCCTCTCTTGTGCTTTACCTGACTTGGGCAATGATGCTGCCAAGTTGATCAGTTCCGTTGCACTTTGTTCCTATTCAGTTTCCTGTCCTAGATCTCAGAGTCAAGTGTTTTTTGTATAGAAGTCAGTTATAAAGTTTTGCTTGTAATTCCTTTGTTTAAAAAATCTCTAGCCTTCTTTTCTACAAAGCTTAACCTTTCCTTGGGTGCTGCATGTTCCAATTCTCCCTGGTGCGTGTATTCCACTCTTGCTGGAGGAGCAGCTAATGTTCCATTTTGTTTGGCATTGTATAAATACGGAGTAGTAGTGACTTGCTGTGCCCTTGGAAGGAAAGGTTATGCAACAGCGTAGAACAGAGGTGGACAAAACTGGCTCACAGCTAAGTGCCAGCAGTTTTACTTTTGGATGCCAGAAGGTGCTCCTCCATTACTGTTCTGCAGTGGGACTAGGCAATGGGCTGCTAAAACTTGTTGCTGTGGTGACCAGAAACATAGATTAGTTGAGGCCTGGCATTGTAGATTTTATACATACAGGTGGTTGGTTCTACAGTGCCAATCCCTCAAGGAGAAAGTTATACATCTCGCTTCTGGGCAGCAGGAGTGGTTCCCTCAAGGAGAAAGTTATACATTTTGCTTCCGGGCAGCAGGAGTCAGTCTGAATTCCTCTCTATTTCCTTGAGTGCACCATGTCTGTGTGATTTTTTGACAAAGGCTTACCAGAAGAGTTCAATTTTAAGTCATGCTCTTAAAATATCTCAGCTTGATCTCTGGCAGAAACAAACTCCACAGCCTGTCTCCTTCCTTGACAATATTCTGTCTGCCACCCCCACAAGTTCAGGGATCTTTGACCCTGGGTTTAGCAAGCTATAATGGATTTATTTTAAAGCTATCCAGAATCTAGTAGGTATCCCTTCCTCAGACTGTAGCCATTTTAATACAGTGTTGATTTCAAATTGAAACTGAATTTGCTTAAGTGTGTTGAGTAACAACAATCAGAGAAGCTGCCAAATAATTGTGGCCTGATCTTTTGAGATACTAAACTTCCACTGTAGAAGAGATGTTGGTTGTCACCACTTCTTCAAAAATCAAGCCCTCTCTTTTTACTTGTGTCTTCCCAGATGAGCTGTATTTCTCCCTGGTGCCTTGGAGAATCTGCAGGCCCCATGGTCACCTTAAATACTAATCAAGATGCGATAGTTTCAGTTACTAGCTGTAACTGACTTGCATGTCCACACAAATGGGCCAAGTCCATAAGCAAAAGCTGAGAGCAAGAGCATCTGTTAGACTGGCATGGATGAAAGTCCTCATGAGTGGCACACTCACACTGGGAATTAACTACTGAGAGAGTGCAATCAGAGTGACAGTGTCCCTCCATTGTAGCCTCACTGCTTATTGATCCCAAGGAGCTGAGCTATGGCTGGCTGCCTGTTGGGGGCATTTTATTGCAAAGTTAGATGATTGAGCATCTGGTCTGAGCTTGTGCTTTTGGGAGATGGGGAGGGGAATCTGTGATATGTCTCTCTCATTTCCCCCCTTTTTTTTCCCCAAAATTCCTCTTTCTCTCCACCTGTGAATGGCACAGGAGGGTACTGACTTACATGTCTGGTACACTGTCTGGTAACCTTGTGTTTGCTTCCTCCACTCCTGCTTCTCCTTCTCCTTCCCCTTCAAAGGCCTAAGGAAGAAGAACCTGTCTCCTGGAGCTGTGGAATCGGATGTCAGGGGAATAACAGGGGTGGATTTGTTCGGGACAACAGATGCAGTGGTGAAGCATGTCCTTGAGGTACTGTGCATGCGCAGCATAGCACTTTGAACTCTGTTTTAAGATAGCCCCTGTTGTACAAATGATCCTCTGACAAGTTTGATAAACAGCACAAGAAGGAAATTAAGGAACTTGATACAGCTCTGTGAATTCATGTGTTCATTTGGGTAAGGCTTTTTTGACCCCCAAAGAGGTTAAAATTTAAAAGGTAGAATCAGTGGTGATCCATGAGGGAATCTCAGGCCCTTCTGCTGTACAGCTAGCAGTATTGCTAGCAGATCTGTAGCAGGTTTTTAACAAGGAAAACAATTCTGAATGGACTGGGAAGCCAGTCAAATTGCAGGATGGTGGGATAATGAGATTTCTGTCCATTGCTGCTGCTGGGCCACATCTGTGCTGGCAGATGTTGCCTTAATTCATCACTGTTGCTGCTCTGTGGGAGGAAGTGATGGGAGGAGTGGGAGTGTGCTGGAAGCTAAGGTATCTCTTCCTCTGTGTCATCTAATCAGTCTTCTTCAGCTTCCACCATTGCTGCCATTGGTGGGGAAGCTTTGTGGTGCAGGAGCAGCCTTGTACTGTAAGCATCTAGTATGGCCATCATGGCATGTCTGTGAAGTTCAGCCCACCAAAACGAAGGAGCTAGCTGCAGACCCTTAGAAGTTTTGCCGGAGGCTGCAGCTTGTATCCTGTTTCCTGGAGCAGTTTTTCTGGTTGCCCCATTTTTGTGTTCTGATGCTATGGAGTCCTGGGCTTGGTGTGTGACCTCTTTTCCCATCCTGCAGGGCCACGATCGTGGGGTGAATTGGGCTGCTTTCCACCCCACCATGCCGCTCATTGTGTCTGGGGCTGATGACAGGCAGGTGAAGATCTGGCGGATGAATGGTAAGAAGCAGCTCCAAAGGGAATTTCTTTGCAAGAGGAGAGAGCGAACAGGCTGGGGAGAGTGCGTGGAAGCCTGGTTTATTTATATATTTATGGCATGAGCCTGAGTGTAAATGTATATACTTGGAAAGTACTTGAGATAGACAACATTGCTCTTCCCCAGGCCCAAAGGTAGCTCTGGCATTTCCACTGGATGAATGAGATGAGTTAAGCCCAACTCTCCAGTCAGCCCTTAAAAGCCTCTCCCTGCAGCTCATCCACCCTTGAGGAAAGGCTAGACTAAAGAGATGAGCACAGCTCTGTGCCCCAAGGTCTGTCAGACTCAGACTGAGGGACCAAGAAAGGGAGCTCATCCCATTGTTCAAGGCCCTTCTTTATAAATGAAGCACTCATGTTCAAGTCTAGAGAATGGTCAGCAGAGCTGTCTCAGCTGATCTTTTCTGAGATATTTAGGTATAACTAATGTTTAGCAACTTTTGGGTGTGTTGGTTTGTATGTCAGTCAGTTGTGATGCTTCAATTGCAGTGCTCATCAGAAGCTTGCTTAGAGGGATAGGGCTGGAGAAAAGGTATAAGTCAGGGAAGGTTAAGGAACCCAGCAGGCTGGGATCCATTTGATATGAGTGTGTGTACCTCAGGAACAGCAAGTGTTTTAAATGTGGCCCTGTTTCATTTCTTCCACTCCTGGTTAGAATCCAAAGCCTGGGAGGTTGACACCTGTCGTGGTCACTATAACAACGTCTCCTGTGCCGTCTTTCACCCACGACAGGAGCTGATCCTGAGCAATTCAGAAGATAAGAGCATCCGTGTCTGGGATATGTCTAAACGGTGAGTGCTGTGCCACTGGGTAGGCTTTCGATGAGCCTATTCTTCTGTTAACTGTTGTTGCTTTATAGTTAAAAACAAAGGACCCCCCCCCACCCTCCAAAAACAAAAGTGGTCTTTAAATGTCAGTTGCTCTATTTGCAAAGAACAGGACTTCTCAACCATGAATTAACCTATCTGAGCCCGATCACAGATTTTTTGTCAAAAGGATTATCCAGATACGCTGACTACAGATGTAAAACCTTGACTCTGCTCTGACAGTGTGATGAGACTGTAATGTAAATGAGAATTAGGCTTTGTGTCAGCTTAGTCACTTTTTTACATGCTGGGGTGAAGGGAGAGAATCTTAGGTTAGAGAAATCAAATAATTTGCTCTGGGTCTCACTGGAACCTGTGGGTCCTGATTCTTTACTCCCTGTTGTAGTCCCTAGAACATGTTCCCTTTCTGAGCAAGCCATAGGAACTCATAAGTGCCAATGTTCAGTCCGCTACTCTAATTATTGGACACTACTTCCTTGTAACATGGTGCTGGGCATACCCAGGGCTGTGGACCGCTGTTATCTCTTCGGCTCAATAAAAGTAAGTTGTGCTAGAAATTGGACAGTGTCATCTCCCTGCCACGTGAGTCTGTCTTCATCACCAGCAAACTTCTTAAGGCTGTTCTCGCCCAAACCTTGCTTAGCAGGTAGCAGTGAATTCCAGCCTCCGAGCTCCTCAGAGATGTTTCTCTGCAATGCACAGCACCTATCCCTCTAGATTCACAGATGATATTAAGTCTGCTACTCCGTGAGTATATTACAGCTCATTAATTGAACTGAGAGAAGTACACTCCTCCCTTCAAGCACCACACTTAATCGGCTTATAGTAAGAGCAAACCAAGTTCGTTAACTGAAGAATATGGATTAAATCAGTCGTTTTCAGACTATGGGTTGGGACCCAGTACGGGGTTGCAGGCTCTCAGGTACTGGGTTGTGGTGCCCCCTGCTGCCACCACCAAAAGGCTGGAATGCATTGGTCAAAGATTTAAGTGTTGGATAACGGATGTAAATGATTTTTTTCAATTGGGTCCTGAGGGAAGAAAGTTTGAAAACCAGTGGATTAATTGATCCTAAGTAAAACAGATAAAGGCAAATGTGCTTACAAGCAAGTAAAGTAAAAACATGCCTTCAAAAGATTAAAACTTAAGGTAACAAGATAGAGTCTTTGTCCAAAATGGTTTCTGTCATGATTTCAGTTTACTTTTCAGCTTTTTTACTGGCTGATCTGGCCAGGACCCATCACAGAGATCAAAATGGTTGGTTGGTTTGTCTCTTAAGGTGAAGAATAAAGATGGAGTCTTTCTCTGTTTCTCATGCCCTAAAATAGATGTTTGTGCTTTAAGTAGGGAAGGTCTCCTGAGAATTATATCTAATATGTCTCTAGAATGCAGGGGCTATATTAATTTTCTTGCTCTTAAATTCAGGACCAAGATAACCCCTGCTGGTTTAACTCAATGGCTTTGTTTACAGTTTATAAGTGAGGGGAACACATATTCATTTGTCTAGGATAGACCCGTTCACCACCATTCCCTCAGCTAGCTTGCCTGATCTTAAAACATTTTTTAGTAAAGACATGCAGAGGGAATTCATAATGTCATATGGACGGTTAACACATGCATTTTTGTAAGTAAATTAATAACCAGTGTG
The DNA here is from genome assembly GCA_007922195.1 of Podocnemis expansa. Taxonomy (NCBI): domain Eukaryota; kingdom Metazoa; phylum Chordata; order Testudines; family Podocnemididae; genus Podocnemis; species Podocnemis expansa. The sequence continues at coordinate 180,753 of ML682024.1, read as the reverse complement.
GTGTTAGGTTTCAGATGATACCTCAAATGCCATACTTTTGTGTAGTTATTACTGCTGTAATGTGTAGAATGTAAACACAGCAGCACGTAGGGTCACATTCCCCAGGGCATGCCAGGCATGTTCTGGACTTTTAGCCACAAAATCTTAACTTTACAAACTGAGGTTTACTCCAAGGCTTTGCTTTATTTTGTTTCTTGTTCTGCCTCCCAGCACGGGTGTCCAGACCTTCCGCCGAGATCATGATCGCTTTTGGGTGTTGGCTGCTCACCCTAACCTCAACCTCTTTGCTGCAGGTAAAAGGAATCCTTCCATTTTGGGGCAGGTGGTGCTGAGAGTGTAGGGGTTATGGGTCCCTTGCACACACATCAAAGCCCTATTTGTGGTTAGCTGCTCTTTTCTGTTCTAGTTTACCTTAGAGTTGAAGTACAGGAGGGACTAAAATTCTTCTGATTTGCATTTCCTTAGTGTCTTGGTGCCACAGTCATGAGCCAGGAGCTAGGTGCTGTACACGGGGCACCTTCTGTACCCTCAAAGAGCTGACAGTGTAAGACAGGAGACAAGAAGTGAAGACGGACAGACGGGGGAATTCTTGGAAAAAAAAATCAGTCAGCATGGCAGGCATGGTCTCAGCAACCAACAGGCTAACTAAGGTTTTTGTAGGTGTCAGGTAGAGGCGAGTTTTAAGGAGGGATTTGAAAGTATAAGAAGGGAGTTCTGCAGACGTGTATGGTGAGCTCCTTGCAAGTTTGAGGAAAGCGACAAGAGAGCTCGGAAGTGCTTGTTTGAAAATGTAACAAATGAGTGATGGAGGCTTTCAGTGTCAGCTAATCGGAGGCTGGAGTTGACATTTTGGTAGCTGTCAGGAGGTCATAGGCCATGAAGGGTCTTGAAAGCAAAGGCGTGTAGCTTATGTTTGATGCAACAGAGAAAGGGGGAGCCATCAGAAGGATGGGAAGAGAGGAGTAATGTGGTCAAAGTGCCAGGCTAGGAAAATGATCCTTGCAGCACTATTCTGAATGGGTGTAAGTGGGGTTATGATTCTAGTAAAAAACCCTGGGTTATGACCTCTTCAGGATGGGGCCTACCTCTCCCTCTGAGTGCGTTTTTCCCTTAGAAAGCAGTTCTGAAACTGTGGGTTGGTCATGCTGTCAGCAGATGGGGTCACAGCAATCTCTAGTATGTGGAACACATCATGCTGTCTGGGATCCCAGCAGGAAATGTTTCATTAAAATTGCATCATGACGTAGATGTTCCCAAACTTTCTGTACTTAGAGCAATGGGGTCCTGATCTCTGACTGAGCCCTCTAGGGAGTGCTGTAATACAAATGAGATCCACCAGTCTTACCACTAACCCATCTAGTCACAGGAGATGGATTCACCTAAACACCTCTGTCTGTGCTGGAAGATATCCTTGCTGAATAGTCCCCAGGGAAGCCAGGACCTTGGCTTAACTCCTTAATGTAAAGGAAGGGAGGTGGGGCAGACCCAGTCTTCAAATAGGGACAACTGCAAATGGGGTAGGGAATTGAATTCACCCTTTCGGTCAAGGTGAAGTGACTGGATGCTGTCTGTCAGCTGGTTGTGCCCTGTGTATATTCAGCCCCTCTGAATTCCCATGGGTATGCTTTCAGCTACCCCAGAATGTTGACTTGTTTATTGAGGCAGAAGCATCTGCCCCAGCTGGATTTCATTGTGATGGCCAGTGCTGATTCCTGTCTTTGTTTCACAGGTCATGATGGCGGCATGATCGTGTTCAAGCTGGAGCGGGAGCGGCCTGCCTATGCAGTGCACGGAAACATGCTGTATTATGTGAAGGACCGTTTCCTTCGCCAGCTCGATTTCAACAGCTCCAAAGATGTTGCTGTCATGCAGTTGAGAAGGTGAGGCAGAATGTGTGCCAGGATAAGTCTGGGGCTTGGAGAAATACTGTTGCCACAAGCTCCCAGTTAATCCATTGCAGATGCGCAGGCTGTGTACTGTTGTCCTCATTTCACTCAGATTAATTTCAGACTGACTGATCAGTTGAGATGTAATCTTAATTTTTGATCTAAAATAGGCTAGATGGCTTGGGGATTAGATAACAGGTTATGGTGTCTCTGACTTCTAGGCTGTTCCAAATTGGTAGAGGCCTCAGAAGTTGCTGAATGACTGAAAACTGTACTATGTGCTGGGGGAGAGAGGCAGGAAGTAACTTGCTTTGGGGCCCTTCAGACATCTGTGATATCCTAAAAGGATGCATTCTGGAACATCAGCAGTACAAAGCACCAACCCACAGAGGTGTGAAATGATGTTCATTTTCTCTTCTCTTTTTGTCTCTTTCAGTGGTTCCAAGTTCCCAGTGTTCAACATGTCATACAACCCAGCTGAGAATGCCGTCCTCCTATGCACAGTAAGTCAGCCCTGAAAGGGAAGCTGCCCAACATTTGCAGTGTGCTGTGTTAGGGAAACATCCCTGGACAGGCTGGGAGTGTTATTTATGTTTAGAACTAACACTCTTTAGACTCAAGCTTACAGAACTGTGCCATCACCGGGAAAGAGGGGCAGGATGAGGACAGGTTCGTATGGGGTGTTTTGCAGCAGAGGATCAACTCTTCTGTACACAAAAAAGGGAGCCCATTACCTAGAGATCCACGTGTCCTGTACAGCACTCAGCATCCAAGGCAAATGATTTCTTCTAATTGGAAAGGAGCAGAGAACTACTTTTCTGTCCCAGAGACTGGTTTCCCAGCAGGCTGTTAATGTTTTATTCATGCTGATTTTTGTTCTTTTATACTTCAGTTCATTGTGTCATCTTCACCTATCTGCCACTTTTATTTCTTATGTTTCTGCAGCCATTATCCCTGTTTTGCTGATAAGGAAATTGAGGCATGGGGGTAGGGGGGAGTAGAGAAAGACCTACCTGGAGTTACACAGTAGCTTGATGGTTTTGAAGGACAGAACCCAGGAGTCCTAATTCTCCACCTTGTGTTTCAATTCCTGGAGCACACTGAACAGTAAAGATAAACTGATACTAGATGCAGTTGGGTTTAACTGTCTGAATACAGGCTAGGCAGGTGCCATTCCTAGGTTTCTGTTCCAAGCTCTGCCATTGGCTTGCTAGGGGACCTTGAGCAAGTCATTTAACCTCTGTGCTTCCATTCACCATCTGTGAAGCAGGAATGGTTTTGGCTGTCCTCACTGATGAGGTATTCGTCTGAGATGAAAAGCACAATGTGAGCATTTAGTGTTGCAGTTGCTCTGATGGAAAAGTACTGTGAAAGTATGGCATGTAGGCTGAACACTACCCCTTTCCCTATGCTACTGGCATTAAAAAGATCACTCTTCAGCCAAATTGTGACAGTCCTAGAAGTGAGCATTTACCTAGAGAAGCATCTTGCACCATGTGATGATGCAGCCCTTCACTTGCTGTGTGGAGCTAAACTGGTGTGCAACCTTTTCCAAAAAGGATCTCTCCTGTTTAACCTGATAGGTACCCCACAGTTCTTTTTACAGTGGTGCTGCTCTTTTAAAGTATTCTCTTCAGCCTTGGATGTGCAGTCCCTCTAGGTTCTAGGAGAGTCTCCCTTGCTGTTCATAGAAGAGCTGGTCCAGATTTTTCTGACAAAACATTGTATGCTGAAAAACACTGACTTTTATTAAAACCAAAACTATTCACAGGCAAGGGTCAGTTCTGATAGGTTGCCCAACCTGAAAAAGTGTTGGAGGGAAGAAAATCTCAGAATTGTTGAAACAAAATTTTGGGTTGCAATGACTTTTTGTCTAGTAATTTAACATAATTAGTGCTCACACAGCGTTTTAGAAAAATAAACCAAAAGGTTAAAGTCGAAAAAATTTGAAATTATAAAAGAAAAAGCAAATGCTTCCATGTCATAAATTTCAGAAACTTGTTCTTGTTTATTGCTTCTCCAAAATTTTTCAGATACCATGTTCTTGTCCTGATTTGAGATGGGAAAATGTTTTGAAATTTCAAATTCTCATGGGACAGGAAACCTGTTTTCTGCCCAGACCTGGTTCCTGAGCATAGGTTGCATTTGGAGCAGCATTTTAATGTTCCTTAGTGCATTAGTTCTTTCACTTGTTTTGCTTGGTTACCTTTCTTAAAATTTTGAGTAGACTAACTGTGAAGTTCTTTGTAACTAAATTCTTTGTTTAGAGGGATGGGTGAGTAGCAGGCAGTTGTGCACGTATGTATGTATATTTTTCTTTTTCCCTTTGTAGAGAGCCAGCAACCTGGAGAACAGTACCTATGACCTGTATACCATCCCCAAGGACACAGACTCTCAAAACCCTGATGGTAGGTGTTTAGCGTGTTGCATTTTTCTTGGTTAGCCTCCCTTTCCTCAATCCTGCCCCTGCTGCGTCTATCACATTGTTAAAAAGCTTTGTTCTCAGTCTTTTTGTTGTGCTCCCTCCCTACATTTCCCATTCAGCATGTGTCATTTGGCAGGCCTTCTTGCTCACTATTTCACATGCTATATTGACTTGAAAAATTCATGTTCATCCCAAACTTTACAGCTGCAAATATATATTTTATAATTCAATTATTAGGACCTTTCCATTTTCTCTTTCAACACAGTAGGCAGCCTGTCTGGCTTGTCAGTGGAGATTGATTTCATCCAGATATGTTGTATTCAAAGTGAGTTTATACCCCGTAACGTGGCTGTAAAAGTGACACTGCTGGGGGCCAATATTCATAGTCTCTCTCTGCAAATTCCAGATCAGATTTGCTCAATTTACAAGTCAAAGCATGATTCATAGTTTTTCTTCCACTTGGGATCTGAAACTCCAGCTGGGTTCTTTCTGCTTCTGTCGTCACAGCAATAAAGATTCTAGGAGGGTACTTAGCTGGAAGTGCTAAGAGTGATGCATGAGGCAGACTGGAATCCAGCTTTTGCTCATTAGTAATTTCACTGGTTTATGCAGGTCTAATGGAGAGAAGTGTCTCTTCACACAAGTCAGCTGATGTATCTCAGAGATGGGAAGCAACGTGGCCTTTTTAAGTTACTTAACTATGTTATATTGATTTTGAATAGTACAGATTGTTTCACCTTATATTTGTTTTGGTTGAAAATTTCAAAGTGACTAGTGGTTCTAGGCATGGGATTTGAGACCTGTTTAAAGAGTCCGGCCCCCCCCCCCCCCCCCGAAGACGAATGCTTAGCACATCCTGAAAATGAAGCCCTTTTAAAGATGGTCTCCAAAAGGATGCCCAAAATCTCCCCGATCACTTTTGAAAATCCTGACCTTTGACTAAATAAATAAATTAAATTAAATAAACAAAAATTAAAAACACCCCACACACAACTCCAACCCCCCGCCCCCCCCAATGCACATATACACAGTGTTACATTCTACCCTGGAATAAATATCCCTCATACCATAGTGCTTTTGTCTCCCAGAACCTCTGCCTACAATCACAAATTGCCCAGTTATTCATTCTCACTGCACGATCAATACCAAGCTTAGCACCATTGGTCAGCCACCTCCAAGCCCTCAGCTTGCTCCTCTGGGGAAAAAATGGGGGAAAAACCAAGTCAATAAATCTGGGCTTTCCTTCTAGGCCCAAATGAACAGATGCAGGGGAGATTGTTACAGTGTTGTACAAGAAAATCTGTAGGGGAATAGAAATTTTTCAAGCACTTTCCATTTGAGCATCTAAACCAATTACTGTTAGTGAGGAAAGTTTCTTGCACATAAAACTGGTGAGAGAGGCTGGTAATAATTTGGCTTTGGAGGTACACAGAGTCTGGAAAAGGCATGTGACTGCTAGTCACACAGAAGATACCGTAGCAGAGCTGGAAATAGAATCCAGCCTTGTGTTCTTAACCACAAGACCATCCTTCTTTACAGTGGGGAGTCTGAGAGACTTGATTCCCTTTCTTCTCATTTGGGGCAGTGATCTTTCACAGGCATGACGGGTAAGAAGATCTCATTAAGACTAGTGACTGTCTGGATCTTAAATATCCTTGGCCCGGCTCTGTTAAATCACAACTATCACGAGTAGTGGTGCTATTGATGAGGAAAGAGGGTGGGAGCTGAAGATCAGAGCAGTCACTTTGTTTTAGTGTAACAGCAGCAGATTTCGCCTGTGCTTAGCTATTCCTTTGCTCCTTGGTTAGCACACATGATGTGTGTTACTGCTTCAGAAACCTTTGCTGCCTTGAAATGTGTCGTGTAGTACAGTTGTCTCCATGTCTGTCTGACACACAGCACTGTGTTCAAATGAGCACTTTAAAACAGAGGGAGCAGCTGCACACTAGGGAAAGTTCATCCATTCTCCTCCTGCTCGTTATGCTGGGTAGCCACGGCAGGGGGCTTACATTGAAGCCTGGACCCTTGCTGCTCTCAGTTTGTTTGGCCAGAGAGGCTCTGCTCGTTAGCTTGATAGAGTGTGCTGTCGCCCAGGATGGCCTGCTTCTCCGCCAGGCCTTGGTGTTGGCTGTGGAGGCAGCCACTTGTCTTGTGCCTTGGCTAGAGAGAGAGGCTGGCACTGGCCATGAAAGGGTGGTGGAGGAGGAAATGAATCTTGTGAATAGCCTCCGGTTAAATCTGAATTAGTAGGAAGCAGCTGATCCAACACAGCCAAGATGGAATCAAACAAGACTGACTAATATGTCGCCATACAAGGCTGCCAGAGGTTTTATTCGCTGCCTGTGTTTTGCTCTCCCCAGCCCCGGAAGGGAAGCGTTCCTCAGGGCTGACAGCTGTGTGGGTAGCTCGCAATCGCTTTGCAGTCCTGGATCGCATGCATTCGGTAAGGACCATGCTTACCAGGGTTGTCTTTTTATCGACATATTTTGTCATTTGGAAGTGTGTGCATGCAGAAGGGGGAGGCAGAAACAGCTAATCAAATTTTTGCCAGTTTTTATGTAGTGGTAGGGCACTCTTGAAGTGATCTGGCTCAGAATTTAGGTAAAAAGGAAACATAATGTAGAAATGTTTTCATTATTTTAGATGTCAGTCTTCCTCATTTTTTAAAATGTCAGTGTTTTTCCTGAGGTGTCAGGGACCCAAAGGTTGGACTGAAGTGAGAGAATGAAGAAATGAAATTGACCTGACCTCAAGGCAGTCTCAGGAAATGAAACTGACTAGGCTAGCATCACTGCATAAAAGGAAATGGCTGCATCAAATTTTAAAATTTTTCAGTAGTTGAGGGAGTAAGCAACAAAAGGCAGGGCTGAGAAATGTTCACCAGCAACAGCTAGCCTGATTACCAAACCTGCTAGCCAGGGTGAAAAATGCTTACGTTGCCATGCGTAGCCTTTGCAATTTAAATCAAACCGTTGTATGCTATTTCATTTCTGTTTTGTTTAGTTGTATCATTTTTTGAGCCATTCCTGCTGAGTAGACATTGAAAGCTTGCTACATCTCTTACTTTAGTTATTCCTTCCTTACCACCTACAATCTCCAAATTCTTTTCCTGGATTGGCCTCCTCAGTGTTTACTGCTTCCTCTTTCCCTTCAACCCTTAATTTCTGTTTATTTTCTATACCCTGAGCTCTGCTTTTCTTCCACTTTATTTTCTGCATCCATGCAAGCCCTCAGACACAGTGCTTGGAAATCTTACAGAAGGTTGAACTTCACTAGCTAAAGAGATATGGAGGGTGTGATATTATTTCTCTTCTCCAGACATGGCACAGTGAGAATAAAGAAGACACCTGCTCTCCACCCTGTCAACCTGGAGTAGGGTAGCATGCCTTTCAAGATAGGAACCATTAATTCTGCTTTGAGGCTGCATTTTTCTCTATCTAATAACTTTTGATATATCTGAACTCTTCCTTCCCCCATCCAACATACCGCTTTGGTGTTTTAAGGAAGAATGAGCTCCCTTTTTTGACCCTTGCTCACACCCCATATGCTTCTGGCTTCTATTAGGGGGTAGGAATGCCCCTCTTCCAGACCCGTTCTCTAAGTGCTAGCCACCTCTTTCCCCAAACCAAATGTTGCCTTTTAAAACAACGAATAGAGCAGTTTGGTGCTCAGACTTGATATTCCTTGTGTAGGGTTAATCTTTTGGTTCTTCCTAATTAACCATCTCTCTTCTTAATTTTTCCCACCTCCTCACATGGCAGATCCTAATCAAGAACCTGAAGAATGAGATTACCAAGAAAGTGCAGGTCCCGAACTGTGATGAGATTTTTTATGCTGGCACCGGGAACCTGTTATTGCGGGATTCGGACTCTATTACCCTCTTCGATGTGCAGCAGAAGCGGTAAGGTCCCACCTGCTGGAAGATATTTAATGTTGAAATCCTGCCCACTTTGTGCCTTTTGGGGACAGGTAATGGTTATTAATGCACTGCAAAACCTAGCGTGAGCTACAAACTGTGTCATATTGATCCAAATCGCTGCTAACAACTGTTAGAAGGGATGAAGTATAAATGTAGCCATGGGCAGTTTATTGTCACCTTTCACAGGGAGAAATGGGCATGGCCCCTCACCTTCTTCCCTGGTCCATCACCTTGGTTACAGAACCATGGAGACTGGCAAAGAAAAGGATGCACAGATGTAGCTCAGGTCCCTGATTCTCCATGGTCTTGCATCTTGTGACATCATTTACATTAATTCGAAGTGAGCATGAAATGCGATCATCTCAGAATGTGGTGGTGCTTTACACTGACCATGCAAGGTAGAGGATGCTAGAAAATGAGGCCCTGCATCTGGCTGAACTACTAATCCAGTGCAGGACTCATTCTTGCAGTATATTCTCCAGTGCTGCTGCATCTGATTTAGTTTTTAAAAAAACCTGCTGACATGAAAACTGTCTCTTTAAACATCCTTGTTTGATACCAGTAACTTCAGAATCCCAGATTAATAATACTGAAGCATTTGCAAATTTTCTCTGCATTTCACTCAGTGCTGTGTGTTGAACCTGGTTCATTTCACTTCCTGAGTCTCATACTCTTATCTGAAGATTGTTGCCTCTGGGTTTCTAGCACCCCAAGAAGGCTTGGGTCAGCTTGTTATTTAAACAAAGTTGCACAGGAAGCTACAAGATGATCCCTCACTATCTGGAGCCTTGGGAGACAGACCTCTCCTCGATTACAGACGGCCCCTGACCCTTAGCAGATACTCACTAGCAACTACAGACTTAACAACAGAACCATTAAAGCAGTCGCATATCCCTGCAACAAACTGTGCTACCAACTTTGCCCACCTGTCTGCGCAAAAGACACTCTTACAGGACCAGATAAAACCAGTCAGTACATCTCTCTCCTGTGTTCTGTAAAATCTGCTTCTTAAAATAAAAAGTAATTTTTTGACTTATGTCAAAACAAATTGTCATTTTACATAGCTCGGCCTGCATGGCTTTGGGACATCCTCTTGCTAGGATAGACTTCGGAGGACCCAGTTCTCAGATATGCAACAGGCTCTTTACACTAGCCTGGTTTTGTAAATTTCATTTAGGTTCACTTTGATTCCTTTTTACAATGCTAGAGTTGTGTAAAGGGGCCTTTGGGTATCTGAAAATCAAGCCCCAGAGTACTTGAGAATGGGAGTCAATATAGCCTATGTATTTCTTTTAGCTGGTGAAGGATATGGGGACAGTTTCCCTAAAAGAGGCCCTTATGGGAACGCTCTCTCTGTCTGTCTCCCTGCAGAACCCTGGCTTCCGTGAAGATCTCCAAGGTGAAGTATGTCATCTGGTCAGCTGACATGTCCCATGTGGCTCTGTTGGCCAAGCATGGTAAGATACCATCATCCTGCTTACACCCATTTAGAGTTTTCAGCAGCCCTGCCTGCTGTCAGGTGTGTGCTGATTAATATACCAGGTCACACTCCAGGACCCAGGGTGCTGTAGCTGTGTCCATGTGAGACATGGCACAGCAAGCTGGTGCACTGTAGATTCACATCCTGGTTTGCTGTGCATGTATGGACAAGCCCTTAGATGAGCAGGGAATTCTGTATCCATTATGGTTATCTGGATTTCCTTCTCCTCCTCTCCAGCCATCATGATCTGCAACAGGAAGCTGGAGTCCCTGTGCAACATCCATGAGAATATCCGTGTTAAGAGTGGTGCCTGGGATGAGAGTGGTGTCTTCATCTACACCACCAGCAATCACATCAAATATGCTGTCACCACAGGGTGAGTCTACTGCTAGTCAAGCAGAGGGCATGCCTTCAGACTGCTCTCTGAAGGAATTGGCTGTGGTATGACCTCTCCCTAATTATGTCTGGGCTTGATTCAGTATCAAACTGTGCCTCAGGTGCTGAGTTTCTGGGCTGGGATCGCCTTCTCTGCAGCTCCTGCTGTCAGGAACATCCATCTGATGGCCCTCCTTGTTTCCTCTCACTTTAGGAACAGCCTCTTCTCTGTTCTTTCATGCAACTCCCCAGGTAGTTACAAGAGCTTGCTGTGCAGCCCCCACCATCAGCGGTTTTCTCCCAGAGACATGCAGACATCTTCCAGGGGATGGCATCTGCTCATTGAGGCCTTTGCCTAGTTATACAACGGGCTACGTAACAAGAACTAGTGAAGTCAGTGCAAACCAAAATTTTTATACAGACAATGCCCTGCTCTGGATATTGAAATAGAAGTACAAAATTTATATTCCAATTGATTTCTTTTATAAATACGTGATAAAAATGAGAAAGCCAGCAATTTTTTGCTGATGGTATGCTGTGACATGTTAGTATTTTTTCTTCAAAGCATCTAATGAAGTGGGATTCTCTCCCATGAAAGCTCATGTGGTGAATAAAGTTGTTAGTCTTTAAAAGTGCCCAAGACTCCTTGTTTGTCTTGCTGAACTAAACTAACATGGCTGCCCCTTTGGAACTGGTTCACATTTTTGTAGCTAATTTGTAAGCAAGAAGTTTCTAAATGAGGTGAGACTTGGGGTACACAAGACAAATCAGAGTCCTGAAAGGGGTACAGGAGTCTGGAAGGGTTGAAAGTCACTAATTTAGAACCATCTCCTGGAACTTGCTCTTTGCTCACTTTGGGCACTAACAGTTTTCTGATCTGCAGCTCCTACTGGTGGAAACAGCCTCTTCCTCTTGGTTGCATCAGCTCTCCCTCTCCTAAAACCACTGTTAAATTTGTCTCATCACTCCCCCTTTTTGTATTTTTGTGAGGGTAGAGTTGATTAAAGCCATTGCAGAAAATTTAAGTTGCCTCAGTTGTATCAGTTCTCATCCTAGCAGCTAGAAGTATGAAGTAAAGGGTAGCTCACCACTTACTTGCAGGAGCCTATACAGTTAAATAGCTTTTCAAGCAGAACAGGAATTCACCTGGAATTTTCCCTCCATGATGCTGGATTGAAAGTCAGTTCCTCTGTCTGTAGAGCAAAGCAGTCCTGCAGGCTGCCCTTTGGATACTCAGAGGTTCCTTTTGGTTCTCCTGTTGGCAAGGCCTTGTAGTGGTCCATTCCCTCAGGCTTGCAGTTGTAACCCACTCCAGTAGCAAGATTTTATACAGGGGTATCAGAGTCTGCGGTTTTCCCCAAGCTAATGTACCTTGTCGGAGAGGTGTTTGGTGTGAGAATGAGTCATATTATGTTACATAAAACATGACATGTCCTGGCTCAGGGATCACGGAATCATCCGCACTCTGGACCTGCCTATCTATGTCACCCGCGTGAAGGGGAACAACGTGTACTGTTTAGATAGAGAATGCCGACCCAGAGTCCTCACCATTGACCCCACGGAGTTCAAGTTCAAACTGGCGCTGATCAACAGAAAGTATGATGAGGTGAGGGGCCAGGGCACAGCATCTTTTCACCACCAGTTGCCATAGGATAATGCCTGCATGTGACATTCTCAATTCCTCTGCCTCACTTTCTCTTTTCTAGGTATTGCACATGGTGAGGAACGCCAAGCTGGTGGGCCAGTCCATCATCGCCTATCTGCAGAAGAAGGGCTACCCTGAGGTGGCCCTGCATTTTGTCAAGGACGAGAAGACCCGGTTCAGCCTGGCACTGGAGTGTGGCAATATCGAGGTGAGACACCAGCCTGTGCTAAGGCAGGGAAGTAGGTACCTGTATCTGTATCTCTCTGTGAAGTGCTGCCTGTGCAGATGGCAGCTTGTATATTGTGGTCTGCAGGGAAGGTTCACCTGCATTCTGGATAACTTGTGGTGGTGCAGTTAAGGTCCTTTGATCCAGTGGAGCCTGTGGAATTCTACAGTGGGGCTTCTTTTAACTCTCATCAGTGAGACTGAGATGTTGCTGCCATGGTCTATAATTCCCTATGGGTGACCATCTGAATCTAAACAGATGGCTGCTTGGAGCTGTTAGTGATGGGACCTGTAGTTTCCTCAGGCTGCACGTCTGTGCTGTAGAGGAGTGCTAGAGATCCTTTAATATAAACTGACTACAGAGCCCCTCCTCTGACCACAAGATTTAGGGGCCTATGGATCTGCAATGGACTTAGCTAGAGGAGGGTGTGACATAGAGGCACAGAATATACAGAGATCGTGCAGAGGAGTCAAAACTGGATTCCAGCTTTCTTGGAGCTATAGTCAGGAGTGGTGGTAAAATCCATGTGTGGTGAGTGGGCTAGGACAGAGACCCTGCTGCTTTCTTTTCTTATAATGCTGCTAGATCACAGTTGTAGTGAGCAGCTGTCAGGTACCCCAGAGACTCACTGAGTCTGTCTTTAATGTTTCTTCATAACACCTTGGTGAGGCAGGGCAGTGCCTTTATTTCCCATTGGGAGACCGAGACACAGAAAGACTTACCCAAGGTCGTGTGGCGCATCTTAGGTGGGGCAGGGAGCTCAGGTCTGGTCTGCAGAGTTCCAAGTCAGCACCCGTTGGACTGTCCTCCTGTCTCTGCTCTCACGTTTGTGCTCATGCTTATTCTGTTCTGTCAGATTGCTCTGGAAGCAGCCAAGGCCCTGGATGACAAGAATTGCTGGGAGAAGCTCGGGGAGGTGGCCTTGCTGCAAGGGAACCATCAGATCGTGGAGATGTGCTACCAGCGCACTAAGAACTTTGACAGGCTCTCCTTCCTGTACCTCATCACGGGCAACCTGGAGAAGCTCCGCAAGATGATGAAGATAGGTGAGTCCAAAGAGGGGAAGGTGAGAGGTTTATGGTAGCTCTTTGAGGGAGCGACCAGTTTTTTTATTTGTTTGCACAATGCTTAACCCGGTGGGATCCTGGTGTGTGACAAGGGGTCCTAGATGTTACTGCAATGCAAATTAATAATAATAATAATCATAATAAAGAGCTCCAAATAACACCCAGAGAGAGGAGAACGGACAGCTCATACAGGAGGCTGAGTACTGTCGAGGGGTTGTGACTATTTCTCGCTCATCCTCTGGTTTAGCTGAGATTCGTAAAGACATGAGTGGCCACTATCAGAATGCCCTGTACCTCGGAGACGTAGCGGAGAGGGTGAGGATCCTGAAGAACTGCGGCCAGAGTGAGTATCACAATGCCAGGTTGTTAGTCTGCTGCCTTCTGGGTTGTGGGGAAGCGTAAAGAGGCACTAAGTGACCGTTCCCACATCATTACATTGCCCCCCATTCACTGTACAGATCCACAGCTAGAGGGAGAGCAGGAAGAGCTTTAACTGCTGCATCTTGCTTGGGTGCGACCCCACTATCTGAGTAATGGTTTCCCCTCCCCTGTTCATTTGTGGTTGTGTGATCAAGTGTTTTCCAAATGTTAATGCTTATGATGCCCCCTAGAGGCTGCTCAGCATTATCAGTCTGCTTTAAAGATAGAGAAACGGAGCCACAGAGCAGGGGCATGTATTACCTTAGATCTCTCAGTGAATTAGTGACAGAGGTAGGAATAATTCTGGGACTCTCAGTTGCCTGCTTTGACTACTAGCAAGCAGCCCATCATTCTTTTACCCTCCCACCCCCCTCCAGTGCCACCTATGGGAGGTGATGTTCCCCTGCATACACTGCTAATCTTACCTCAGCAGGCCCTAGAAACTTGATACAGGAAGTCCAAGCTGTGCACATGAGTGGTCTATGGACTGTCTGGCACGTGATGGGCATCTGGGTGAATCGTGATTTCACAGAGGACACAGAAACACTGGATATGCCCCCAAACTATAATTTTTTAGATATTTTTTCCTTTGAAATTCACTAAATTTACTTGTAAAATTCATTCTGTGCAAACACAATGAAATTCAGTATTTGGCACTTACAGTGCTGTGACTTTTTTTTTAAAAAAAAGAAAAAGTGATTTACGTGGGCCTCTAAAATTATATGTCAACCTGCCATGTGTATTATGTTCTGTTTCAGAATCCCTGGCCTATCTCACAGCTGCAACCCATGGTTTGGATGAAGAAGCTGAGAGTCTGAAGGAGATGTTTGACCCAGAAAAGGAAACGGTTAGTAAATTATCTTTTGCTACCTGCCTGGTCACAAGCTTCACCAGAAAGAAGAGGATAACAGTGCAAGTTAGCATCGGTGTCTGGTGCTGTTGAAGTTGAAGTTGAAGTCGTAGTTGACACTGAGTTCCTTGAAGGAACATCTCCCTCTCCAGCCAGGGCTGAGACCAGTGCCCTGCACTACATGGATTAGAGGCTAACCCAAGGGTTTTCTCTCTGCGGTGAGTAGTCATGGACCCCTTTCTTTTTAGATTCCAGACATTGACCCTAATGCAAAGCTGCTCCAGCCTCCGGCTGCCATCATGCCTCTGGACACCAACTGGCCATTGCTCACCGTCTCCAAGGGATTCTTTGAAGGAACGATTGCTAGCAAAGGTAATGTTGTGTACTGGCAACGGTTGTGTTAACAAGGACAGAGAAAATGGCCCCAAAATTCAAAGGTGTTAACCTAATCCAGTGACTGTCCAACATTAAACAGGGTTAAATGAGGTCTGGGGTTTGCAGTATAAACCTCAGCCTATTTAGTACCATGGCAGAGCCATTGTTGAAAAGCTTTTTAGCTTTTTATTAAAGATACAGAGAAGAAGGAAAACAGTTAAAACATTTGAAAGTGAAAAGGGTTAAATGAGGCTTTCATCTGAATATCCATTCTTTCTTACTTTAGCTGGAGTGAGGTTTTGGATGGAACTCCTGCCCTCACCCACCTTGTTTGAAAGTCTCTGAGATGGTATTAATGATGGTCAAAACTGTCCTTTGGGAAAAAGAGAAGTTAGTTGAGATGGGATGGAGTGATATTTGTTGCTGTTTTTAAAGTCTGATTGCTGTTTCTAAGAGACAAGACAAAAACTAGCAAATGGGAAAGAAAAGAAGAGCAAAGGCAGATAACATGGCTTCTGTCTCTGGTATTAACATACACTTGCAACCTCATTGCTGGCAAATACAAGCCCAGAGTAGTGTCTTATCAGCCACTCCGAAACCTGGCAAATTGGTACCAGCATCAAGCTGTTCATGGCATTTCCTTTAGCTGCTTCTCTGGTTACAGACTTACAGCTGTGTTGCAAAACATATCATGACTAGCTAAGTCAGATTCTTCTCAGGCAAAATGATAAAGGAAAGAGATGGGAAAGAGAAGAAATAAGATTAAGGAAGGGTAGGAAAAGGATGTATTTGTGGGGAGGAGGAGGTGGTACCATCCCAGGGGGTAGCTGGGATTTAGGCTGTGGTACTTTGAGCAGGGGATTGGACTAGATGACCTCCTGAGCTCCTTTCCAATCCTAATATTTGTGATGCCATCTTGCTCTCTCTCTCTCTGGCCCAGTCTAGTCAGGACATCCCTGAGAAAGAGGATCTAGAGTGACAGCTATGATTATAAAGGTCCTCCGTTCTGCTTCTCTTATCTTCCAGGTAGCCAGCACTGCAGTAGCAGCTTACCTTCCAAAGTCCCCCCCCCCCCCCAAAGGAAATGATGAATGGGATAGCCTGTCCCCTCATTATTTTGTCTGCTAAGAAAGCCTAATTTCTGACACACCAATTTTGATTAATTGATTTTCAATCTCTTGCTCTTACTTACCAGACATAATCTTAACACAGATCTTAAATTATGGCAGGGGACCTTTTTATTTCAACTATTTCAGTCTTTCTGTGTGGCTCTTGTGCGGGCTTTTCCCATTGATATTTGTTGTGAGAGGTTATTGTGACATCTTATGAACTTTCACTCACTTTTCATTGCTGAGCTTGCCATCAGGGTACATTTGCAAGCCCAATTATCACAACAGAGTTGTCTGTAATTATGCTAGGATATCCATGTTTTAATTTCCTCCCCAGCAGCCCAGCTGTTCAACGTCCAGCTTCCCACAGGTTTCTGGCACAGGCTGATACCCAGTTAAAGATGACATTTAAACTGTTCCCAGAAAATCCCCTGGATGCAGTTCACCTATGCTTCAGATGTCTTTGGCATTTAATGTGGCACAGATCTGTGACAATAAGAGAGAATGATATCTGACCCTGTTGAAGGGGAGTGAATCAGTGATCCTGTCCCTTTCCCTAGGCAAAGGAGGGGCATTGGCTGCTGATATTGATATTGATACTGTTGGCACCGAAGGCTGGGGAGAGGATGCTGAGCTGCAGCTGGATGAAGGTGAGAACACATAAGCAGCCCTCAGTGTAGGGGGTGTGTGCCTGTCCGTCTCTTGTCTTTCTCTCCACCAGACTTCTGACTGTGGTTCTGTTGCAACATGCAGATGGTTTTGTGGATGCTACGGAAGGCTTTGGAGATGAAGCCCTTGGTAAGGGGCAGGAGGAAGGAGGAGGATGGGAAGTTGAAGAGGATTTGGACCTTCCACCTGAACTGGTAGGGAGCTGTGGAACTGGTAGGTGATCTTGAGAGGAAGAGGGTGTCTCAAGCACTGAGCTGCAGTGGTGCTTAAGAAGGGGAAGTAAGGAGAAGAACAGGAGGCCCCATAACATGACCCAGGTGTGATGTGTTCAGCTGACGTGATCAGCAGTGAAAGGGTTCAGGCCAACACTGACAGTGTTACCCTTAGGTTTCAGAGCCAACGCCCCACTGTGATGGCTGGGGCAGTTCACAGGCCTGAGTTACTGTTTCTTTTCCCTGCTTCCAGAGCTAGATAGCCTTCCATTTTAGAGGAAAACCAAGATTCGATAGCACAGTTTTCCAGCTGGGGCAGGACTGTGGAGGTGCTGAGGATACTGAGCTCTGGTTATTACATTGTGATGGCTGTTTGGCCTAGGAAATGCATGGGGTTGGGCGGGGAGGTGTAAGGCCAGCCCACACCCCTGCTGCCCTCTTCATGGCAGTTTCAGCAGAGGCCCAGGTTTGAAGTGGACATAGTGGCCCAGTTTTCCCTATGCCTTCTAGAAGCAGTTCATGAGGTAGGACTGGAACACACTGATAGGGCAGTCCAGGGGTGAGCTTTAACCATTCTGGGTCAGTCTGCAGAGCCGCACCTAGATACAGATGTGGATTCGGATCCAATCTGCATCTCCAAGAAATGGTGTACGAATATCCATATTGTATCTGGATACGGATGTAATGCGGATATCTGCATATTTGGAGGGCTCTAGCCCAGCACAGATAAAAATATGTGGACCTGTATCCAATCTGCAACTGCAAGAAATGGTCTGTGGATGGCCACATTGTATCTTTTGGATGTGGATACTCACAGATATAATGCGGATATCTGCGCATTTGAGGGCTGTAGGGGTCAGTCCCCCATTCAGCGCAGCACTGGCTAACCATGGCTTTGTATGATTTTGGCACTCTCAGACTAATCAGTGCCCTGTTTGCTCCCTAGGATGTCCCTGCTGGCCCAGCAGGAGGTGCTGAGGATGGATTCTTTGTGCCACCCACCAAGGGCACCAGCCCAGCTCAGGTAACAGGACAAACCTGCCATGTCTTGCTCTGAAACATTCTCTCTCTGTCACCTGCCTTTGCTGGCCTGAGTTCAGGATTCCTAGTCTCCACTGGCCCATTCCAGTTCCTGTTCACTTTCATGTGTTAGTTAAGATCAGCATCGGGAACTGACGGTGCTTTGGGAGAAGTGGCTGGAGCCCTCCCATTGGTGTTGAATAGGATGTAAGTGTTTTGAGGAGCAGACGGGACACACATGCACTTCCTCTCTTGTAATGTATTTCTCCTCTCCCTTAGGTCTGGTGTAACAATTCCCAGCTGCCTGTTGATCACATTCTGGCTGGCTCCTTTGAGACAGCCATGAGGGTAAGTTACACCAGAGGTTTCTAGTGATCCTGTCTGTTCCTTTGCCTTTGATCCCTTCCTACAAAGGCAGACAGGCAGAGGGGTGCCAACTAATGCAGGGTGTTCAAGGCCTGATGTATTGATCCTGCAGTAGTTTCATGCCCCATGCTGTTCAGTTTGAATGACGGAATTGGACATCCCTTCTTGGGTGATGGGGTCAAATCCCACCCCAGTGTGCTGAGAGCTCATCCCCATTGCCTTCCTGTGACTGCCTGATAAAGTGGGATTAACCTCACAAAGGAAGGGGAGAGTTTCTGGCCCAAAGCTTGGAGCTCCTGGGTTCTCTTTCAGACTGTGCTGCAGACTCATTGTGTCTGTTTGGATATCACTTCAGTTTCTCCATATGTGAAGTAGAGGTTCTTAGAGGCTGTGGGGGCCGATGTCTGCCAGGGTGAGATCCCACATGTAGGCTGTGGGTATTGCTGGGCAGGTCTTCTATAGTGACCAGCCCATAATGTGGAGCTTCTCTTCTCTCTCCTCAGCTCCTCCATGACCAGGTGGGAGTGACTGATTTTGACCCCTACAAGCAGCTGTTCTTGCAGACCTATGCCCGAGGCCGCACCACCTATCAAGCACTCCCTTGCCTCCCCGCTATGTATGGATACCCACATCGCAACTGGTGAGCAGTATGGTGGAGTTCAGCCCCTCCCGTTAGGCCTCTGCTATTTCCCCTTGCGCCAGTCTTACGTGGTTCTTCCCTTTGTGCTGCTTTTGGAGGGGTGGTGGTTAGTTGCCTTCAGGTTTGACATGCCAACGTGCAAGTCATTTTCAGACCCAGAAGAGGCCCAGCCCTTTCCCTGCCTTGTATTGCTTTCCTCTTCTCCTATTGTAAACCAGGGCCAGTGGTGAAAAAGCAACTTTGATTTTTAAATGGCTCAGTGTTACACAATGGAGATGTGGGTCTGCAAACAGTACCTCTGCTGACAGCACAAGCTCGAGAGAGAATTCCATTCCAGGGCAGCTTTCTGATGCTCATTAAAGCAGAAGGACTCAGTTACTTGACTCCCCGTGTTAGGGTTTGAACAGGATGAGGCAGCTGGTGTTAGTAGTCCCTGTCACCTGCTGTTGGTTTCTTCTGGCTGAGCTAGCCCGGAACTTAGAGCATCTGGAAGGGTGTCCACTGTCTCCTGCAGGGGTGGCTGAGGCATTATGGGATAGTGACCCAGATTTTCCCAGTATGCACCACCACAGCCAGTTACGCAGCATGAGAAACTTGGAGACTCCACCATGGTTACACAGCTGTGGTGGCAAAGGAGCGGCAGTGTGGACCTAGCTTAGCCAGCTCAGTGTGTCACTGGCTCGTAGCATTGTTGTGTGGATGGGCCAGCAGGGTTACATTGCCCCCTGTGGTCTGACCAACCTCATTGTTAGTTCCCATGTTCTCAGCGAAGCTCCTGTCCCTTTCTGCACCTCCAGGAAGGATGCCGGGTTGAAGAATGCCCTCCCGGCTGTTGGCCTGAAGCTCAACGACCTGATCCAGCGTCTGCAGCTCTGCTACCAGCTGACCACAGCTGGCAAGTTCGAGGAGGCAGTGGAGAAGTTCCGCTCCATTCTGCTGAGTGTTCCACTGCTGGTGGTGGATAACAAGCAGGAGATCGCCGAGGTGAGGGGCACATCTTTCCCTGGCACCCAGTCCCCTCTCTTTTAGGGAGCCAGTGGTGCCTGACTCTCTCTCTCTTCCTGGCTCAGGCCCAGCAGCTGATTGCCATCTGCCGAGAGTACATCGTGGGGCTGTCAATGGAAATCGAGAGGAAGAAGCTCCCCAAAGAGACCCTGGAGCAGCAGAAACGCACCTGCGAGGTTCGGAAGCTTGAGTGCACTCCAGTTATTGTGGTCAGGACTCCTGGGTTCTGTTCCTGGCTCTGGGACGGAATGGGCTAGTGGAGAGTGGGAATCTTGAATTCAGTGCCCAGTCCCTCTTGTGGATCCTCTGTGTGGCCTTGGGCGAGTCAGTGGGCCTCAGTTTATTGTCTGTGAAGCAGACCTTATACTGACCATTAGCAGCACTGATTATAAGCATTAGACTTGCTTATCTCTTGAAGACCCAGTCCTTTTGTCATTTACTTGAATGGAATCCACCTGAGTCCTGCACCAGGTGAGCAGCACTCATTTACTGCGTTCTGCTTGCCAGGCCAAGTCCTGCAAGGTCCATTAGTCCTATTCATAATCCCAGTGCTCATTTAGGGTGTGCAATGATCAACTTAACAGGGAAGGAATGTCTCTCCCTGGATAGTGAATGATTATGGTTCTCTGGAGATGTGGGTTCTGTTCCTGGCTCTGCAGATGACTTCCTGGGTGACCCTGAGCAAGTCAGTGCCCCTTCCTGGGGCTCAGTTTCACTATCTGTGCAGTGGGGATAATGACACATCCCTATTGTAAAGCAGTTTGAGATGTGCTGATGGAAAGGGCTACAGAAGGGCTAGAAATAATTATTAATCCTTAAACAGGGAGCCCGCTAGGTTTACTGTGTGGAGCATTATCCTTCTGCTGCTCCCTGCAGCCAGACTGTGTTGTGCTAGGGTGGGGTCTCTTCCTCTTTGCTCCATGAGGTGACTAACAAATGCTGCCCCAGGTGATGGTGTGTTCTCTCTCTGGTTTCTCCCAATGCAGATGGCCGCCTACTTCACCCACTCCAACCTGCAGCCCGTCCACATGATCCTAGTGCTGCGCACTGCCCTCAATCTTTTCTTCAAACTCAAGAACTTCAAGACAGCCGCCACCTTTGCTCGCCGGCTCCTGGAACTGGGCCCCAAGCCTGAAGTGTCACAGCAGGTAAGTGTTGAGGGCACAGCGAGGGGTGCTCTGCCTTTGCACCCTGGAACACAAAAACGCTAGAGTACCTTCACTCTGTATGGGAGCAGGCTGTGCAGGGCAAAGCCAGGTGGGGAGGTCATGGAGCGGGAGGGAGAGAATTTGGGGGCAGGTGTCTCAGCTGTGATGGTGGAGATGTATGTCTGAGGCAGGGAGATTGTGCTGGGTGTAACGGATGTTCCCCTGCTTTGAAAGCTGTGTAAGGTCCCCTGGGGTGTGTCTACACTACGGGCTTAAATTGACTTAAGGAAGCTTAAGTCAGCTTAAGCAAAACCCTGGCCACATTTGGAGTCCATTAAGTCAACTTAAGGACTTACTTAAGTCAGCTTAATAACCCTCTCTCTTTAAGTCAACATAGGCATTAAGTCGACTTATTAAGTTAACTTAATGCAATGTGGCCATCTAAGTCGACTTAAGAAGCCCTATGTAATAACCTGTGCATGCGTAAAGTCAACTTAAGCAAACATATTTTTTATTAGGACACTTTCTGAAGGCGACTTAACCAACTTTATTAAGTCGACTTAAGAGAAGGGGGACTCGCTGGGTATGTTTATGCTACAGATTTAAGTCAACTTAAATAAAGCCCTGGCCACACTGAGAAGGTGTTAAGTCGACTTAAGCGTTTGCTTAAGTCAGCTTAATAACTCTCATTTGAAAAGTTAACTCAGCAGTTAAGTCGACTTTATTAAGTCAGCTTAAGCCAGTGTAGCCCAGGAGTTGGCTTAAGTTGATTTAATGGGCATCCTAGCTATCTGAAACATGGGGATTGTGGGCTGGAGAGAAGGCACAACACAGTTGGGAGCAGTCCCAGCTGTGTGCAACACATCTAAACTCCCCATGTCGTGGTCATGGCCCCAGCCCTGCATCCTAGGACAATAGCCCAGGTTGCCTTCCCCTGACCCGATCTGCTGTCTCCGCCCGTTCTCAGCCTGACCACACATCTCCCCCCATTCTCAGCCTGACACCATATGTCTCCCTTTTCTCCGGCCCCTCCTGATCCAGCATCCTTCCCCCTTCTCTGGCCCAACCCTATGTGTCTCCCCTTCTCAGCCCGACCCCCCTGATAGTGTTGTGAAAACAAGCAAGGAGTCCTGAGGCACCTTTGAAGACTAACAATTTTATTTATTGGATGAGCTTTCATGGGAGAAAAGCCCACTTTGCCAGATGGTTTGAAGATGGGAGAACGTACAGAATGGTAGGAAATAAAATGCAGGGGAGTGTAAGACACAGGATCAGGTCACACTGTAACAGCAAATCAAAGCAGTTGTTAAGATTCAAACACTGGGAAACAGCACATAGAAAGAAAGAAAGTTGCTATTTCTTTTAGATTAGATTGTGTGAAAGCAGGATTAAATCGTGACTGGATTTTTTCCCCATTACAACAGGTGATTTGACTTCACCTTCCTCAATATGCTGTTTTCCTGGTGCTTGAGTCTTAACAACTGCCACACCTTGCCACTGTGCTGCCAGTTGCCCTGGTCCAGAGCTGGAGGAGTCTGGGCAATGCAGGGAGGGTGTGGAGTGCTGTGCTGGCAGATTGCTGGGCCATGTCAGGCTCCCTGAGCTCCCTTTTGCCACACACAGTTTGGGGGGTGGTGTGGTCAATCACTTCCTGTAGTAAAGGGGCGGCTGGGAGAGAGGGGCACTTCTGCTGTGGTGCACTGTGGGTGGGCTACCCACAGTGCACCACACCAAGGGTGACCAAGCACCAGCCATTGTGGATGTGGGCAGTCGCCTGGCATTTTGAGTGTGGCCGTTCTAACCCAGCTTAATAAAGCCGGCTTAAAGTAGACCTTATTAAGCTGGTTTAATAAAGCTCTGTAGAGTAGACATAGCCACTAAGTCGACTTAATAAAGTCAACTTTAAGTAGACTTTATTAAATAGACTTAACAAAATTGATGTAGCTTTTGAAGTGTAGACGTAGCACTGATGTGGACAGCAGAGGCATGTGATTAGGCTGGAGCTGTTCCATGTACTATGTCCTCCTCAGCTCCTGCCCCCTGCACTCACTGTTAATGCTTTCCCCTTCCCTCACTAGACACGCAAGATCCTGTCTGCCTGCGAAAAGAACCCCACAGATGCCTACCAACTCAACTACGACATGCACAACCCCTTTGACATCTGCGCTGCCTCCTACCGACCTATCTACCGCGGCAAGCCAGTGGAGAAGTGCCCGCTCAGTGGTGCCTGCTACTGCCCAGAGTTCCGGGGACAGATCTGCAGAGTCACCACGGTAAGGTGGCCGCTAGTGGCAGCTTCTACTCCCACACCTCTGGTCCTTGTCTCCTCCTGAGGAATTCCTGCAGTAGCTTCCTCATGCTCTGCCTGTAACTCTAAATGTTTCCTGTGATTCATGGTGAGTCAGCCAGGTAATAGCTCATAGGCAGGGGAGGGAACATGTGAGTGGCCTAGGCCTTGAAATTGAAATGTTGTTAGTCCCCGAAGCCCCAGTTTCTACTGCTAACAGGTTCAACTCAGCTCTTCAGCCTTCCCAGGGCAGGTGGAGCTGAACTGAGTGGGGCTCTGGTGAGACCTTTATC
Organism: Podocnemis expansa; assembly: GCA_007922195.1. NCBI lineage: Eukaryota > Metazoa > Chordata > Testudines > Podocnemididae > Podocnemis > Podocnemis expansa. Next base: position 157,336 of record ML682024.1, on the reverse strand, counting down.
TCCCAGCTCCCATGTGCTTTGCAAGGGTTGTAATGATCTGGCATTTAAAGAGCTGATGTTTTGCCTTGGTATCCTGTCTCAGACGTTTCATCCCCTCACTCTCCCTGCCACTGACACCCCATGCTGCCTACCCTCTCTCCCCATTTGAGTGGGGCAGTGCGTATGAAGTTGGAGAACTCTGAGCTCTTCCTCAGATGAGGATGCTGCACAGTGGCAGGTGCTGAGGTAAAATCCCCTCACTAACAGTCTGCATACGTTACACGGAACTTTTGGTGTAATTAGGAGGCAAACCTCCGCAGTGTCTCCCTTTCACCACAGTCTACGACTACTTCACATCCAGGGCAGACAGTGAGGATGGGCTGAGATCAGTCTGGCGGAGCCATAGAACACTAGTGCCTACAGCTGCAGGTGTGAGAATGCCTGTTTGTCACTGGAAAGCAACATGAGCTGCCTGGCCTTCCCTCAGCCTGCCCTTCCTCCACTTGCAGCTAAGCAGTTCATCTTTCTTTTCCTTGAAAAACCCTTATTGCTTTTTCAGAATAGCAGCAGCAGCAGCATGTCCTGCAAATAAAAGCTGAGCTGGATCTTGCTGCATATCGAGACTTGTGAGTCGTTCTACATTGAGCTTCTCGTGCACTACACTTTATTCTAAAATCACGTTATTCTGGAAGTTGTGCACTGAAGCAACCAGCGTTTTGGGGCAACCAAGAATTGTACCAGCAGGTCTGTGTAATCTGGGTCTGGGTCCTAGCCCCACTGATGCCATTTGGACTAGGATTTTGGTCTGTAGGAGAAAGCTGGCTGTCATGAAGCTGGATGTGGTTGAGATGAGGTTCTTGAGTTGTCTCTGTCCATCACAGCACAGTCAGTCTCTGCAGTGTGTACTGTGGTAAACTCTCTTTGCCAGGGGTTAAAAAGGGTAGCCATATTAATCTAGTTCAGAAACAGAAGCAAGAAGTCCTGTGGCACTTTTAAAGACTAACAATTTTATTTATCACATGAGCTTTTGTGGGAGAAGATTCCACTTTGTCAGAAAGTGTCTGATTAAGTGGGATTTTCTCCCACGAAAGCTCTTGCGATAAATAAACTTGTTAGTCTTTAGAAGTGCCCCAGGGCTCCTTGCTTCCTTTGCGAGGAACGTCAGGCTTGCCCTTGGTCCATCATGTTGCTGTCAGCCATTCACCATCTCCCTTTATTTCCCAGGTGACGGAGATCGGCAAAGATGTTATTGGGCTGAGAATCAGCCCACTGCAGTTCCGCTAAGGCTGTGCCCCACTCTGAAAAGATGGGAGCTTCCTCCTTCCCTCTGCATCTAATGTGTCCTGCATTAGGCAGCACAACCCTGAAATCTTCCGTCTTGCTCTTGCTTCTCCCTTTCTTCATTCCAGCTTCTGTCGGACACTGACATGGATCCTGTGCATCATTACTGTGAGCGTGCTATTATATGTGATATCTGCTCTCCCCCACCCCCTAAGTGTGACGAGTAGTAACTTGGGATCCTGCATCACAAGGTGCAGTTGATGTGACATTCACCCCCCAATCCCTTTAACTAGAGGAAGGAGAAGAGGACAGTCCAGCACAAGAACCTTTGTTGTGGCCCAGAAACTGCATGGAAACCTCTTGAGAATTAACGACAGTGCCAGGACCACAGTCCACCACCTCTGCCAGTCATGGGTTCCAGCCCACCTGGACTGAGACCCAGAGTCAGGGCACTGAGAACCCACCTTGGGTTGGACAGCAGGAAAAGCAGCCTGGTTCCAGTCCGAGCCAGGACCCTGCTTGGAATTGTGGCTAGGGTTGGTGAGAGTTGGTCCTGCGGGCAGTTGAGTCCTGATCCAAGGAGGCTCATGGACTTTCCAGAAAGGACCAAGTAAAATGATCTGGACTCCCAGAACTTTGGTTGATTTTTGTCCCTTTGCAGCTTTTTCTTCCTTTTCCTTCATGTTTACATTTAATAAAGTTTTAATTGGCCATCTGATACTGCCCTCCTGGTTCATCTGTTTTGATGGAGCCTAGAACTGGCTGATTGTTTCAGCTTCCATTGTATGTCTTATAAGCTGCAGATTTCTTTGCTAGAGTGCTATTCCTGAAGGCTTCAAAGGGACGGTCACTTTCAGAAAGCATTCTGGATTTGCTTTAGAGAGAGAGGTGAACTGCTAAGTCACTGGCAAATATTTTCCCATAAGAAATGCTCCAGCCCTGGCCTAGTCTTTTCTGGGGGTCATCCTGAACAGGGACTAGTGACCCATAGGAAGGGAGGAGGGGGCTATGGTTCAGTGATAACTTAGCTACTTGAAGGTCAAGTGGGCAAAGAGTACTGTTCATTTCATGGGTGTGAAATGAGGCATAGAAAGTTTAAGAGGTTCTAGGGCCAATGGAAGTTCTGTGCTTGAGACAGGAATCACTGGGTGAGGTTCTCTGGCCTGTGCTGTGCATGAGCTCTGACTGTCAGAACAGTGCCTTCCAATTTCATTTTGCTTGGATACAGATTTTTGGCATGTCTATACATGACAATTAATCCAAAATAGTGGAGGGTGAATTTAAAGTGGATTAGCTATACTCATGAACTTTGGGTATGGGCACTCTTGTTACAGAATAAATCAGGAATAGCTGTTTCAGAATAACTCCCTTTAAAGCAGGGGTCAGCAACCCAAAAGATAAGAAGACCTATTTTTAAAAATTCCTTCAATAACCAAGTGTTTTGGGAGCTGCAATTGGTGTAGCCTCCTGGTGTGGGGAGTTGGACCAGGGTGCCTGCTTGTAGGGTCCCCTGGTGGTGGGGGGATGTGGGAGCCGGGAACCAGGAGCAGAACTCCTGCAGGGTTCCCCAGTGTTGGTGGGGAGCCTGGGGCCTGGTATGAGATGCCCCCAGTGTTCCCCGGTGGCATGGGGTCCTGGAGCCAGGAGTGGACCACCTGCAGGGTCACCTGATGGAGAAGGGGGCCCAGAGCTGCAAGGAGACCATCAAACAGCTGCATGTGGCTCTAGAGCCACAAGTTGTAGGACCCTGCTTTAAGCCAACAAGGGTAGTGTTGATCTAATGACCTCCACCAATGTGCATGAATAGGCTGATAACCATGCACTGGAGCTAAGTTATACTTGCATCTTTTCACAGAAAGAAGCTGCTCCCTGCCACAGCCACTCCTGCCCTTTACAAAGGATGGGTAAAGCACTCTGGAGTATATCCTCCCCCACCTACTTGAACTCTGAGGCCATGATCTCTGGAGCTCCTTGAGTCTGCCTACTTAGTCCAGGTGTGGCCAAACTATGGCTCAGGAGTTGCATGCGGCTCTTAAATGAAAAATTGCAGCTCATGGAAGAAAGCCAGAGGAAAGCAGCTGCAGCCTAGGAGTTTTAAATCTGCTGCCAGGCAGGGGGGAGCCCCAGCCTGTGCCTAGCCTCCAGAGCAGCCATTTTGGATGCTTAGCCCAGGCAGGGCTTGAAGCAAGGGCAGCGAGCCCCAGCCTGTGCCTACTTGCCAGAGCAGCCAGACAAGGGGGCCGGGGGGTTGGGGAGGGGGTTGGGATGACAGGGAGAAGTGGTGGCATGGTCAGGATGGGGAGAGAAGCTAAGATTTTACTGTATAGATAGGCCTAGTTTTCATGGTAATCTTAAGTAATTATTAGAATCTGACATTAGTAGGATTAATATTTGCCCTCTTCTGATAAAATTAGCGTGCAATGAATTTTAAACTTCGTAATTTTGGAGTAGGTAAAATATGGCTATGTACCTCAGTGCAGCTCTCGAAGGTTTGATAATCAACTTGTGTAGCTCTTGAGTTCCATAAGTTTGGCCATCCTTGACTTAGCCTAACAGAGAAGGTGGTAGTGGTGGGGGGGGTGATTTGATTACATGCTGCAAGTACCTATGTGGAGAAAAAGTACTTAATAACAGGCTCTTCCACCTGGCAGAGAGAGGTTTTAAAACAATCCAGCAGCTGAAAGTTGAAAGTAGATTAATTCAGGCTGCAAATAAGGCAGAAATTCTTGAGGGTGATAGTAATTAGCCAGTGGAATTATTTACCACAGGTTGTGATGGTTTTGCTGTTACTGAAAACATGTAAATCAGGACTGGATGCCCCTCCAAAGATCTGCCCTAGGAATTATTTTGGGGGAGGTTCTCTGGCCTGTGTTCAAGTGAGACTAGAATTAAGTGATCACAGTGGCCCCTTCTTTCTGGCCTTGGAATATATGACATCAACATGGCCTTGTTCCCAAAGCCAACTTGTGTAATGAGCCAGCACATTCCTGATGAATAGATCAAGTTTCCAGCTTCTGAACTTTTGCAACAGATCCTCAGGACCATTGAGCAGTATGGGAAAGGTTGCTAGAATGAAGCATGGAGCATTTCTTCCAAGCGGAGGGTCTAGCTAATCCCAGATAAAGGCCTAGCACACTTCCCTGTGCTTGAAGACGCCTCAGTACTACTCCAGAGCATCACTGGAAAACAGTCTGAGTATGTGACTTTACATGGGCTGGCAGCTTAATGAGGGAGTACCATCCATGCTGTTGTGGACTCTTCCCCCTCCCTTTCTGTAATCCCAGGCATTTCCAACTCATGAAAAGACCCCATGAGCAGACCCTCATCCTTGCTTTTTGCTGCTTCTCTCCTATGGTCTGTGCAGACAGTGCAGGTCTACGTTGCTAAGTTGCTTTTAAAGCATTACCAGGCAGCGTTTCACTTATCCATTCTTAAGAGTTTATCAACTATCATGTGAGAACCCTAGTTATGTCCCCAAATGCTTTGCAACCCTAAGTGTTTCTAGACCACACAGCTGCTGCATTTAGTACTGATCTTTAAAATTACAGATTTGCCCTCCCCCACGTGCCCATTTCTTTGAAGAAGGCAGCTGCAAGGATCATAAAATTCATAAAATCCTTATTGTTTGGACTTTGTGGAGCTTGTTCATCTATAGAGCTCATAGCACTGGACAAAAATTGAATGACCATGTGGGGAAACTGAGGCAGAGAACAGTGATGTCACATCCCATGAGCAGTGGCAGCAACAGCATAAGGCCCAGAAATCCTGAGTCCCTGTTTGGCGCTTGAACCAGAAGACCCATGCAGCTTCCTCATCACACCTCCCCTGCTGCACAAACAACTTTTTGAGATGCTAGAAAAAAAAATGCAGACTATGAATTTTTATACAATTCTTTTACTGATACACATGAAATGTGAGCCCCATGTGCCCACACTGGGAGTGGTTCTGCAGCTCAATATTGGTCTGGCTGAGGGTACATCTGGAATGTTTTCAGAGATGTAGGTATGGGGGGGGGATGGTCACAGTTTCTTGGGCTGGTGTTGGCCGGGTGGGGCCTGCACACACAGTGCCACATGGCAAGCCTGTGCAATGCCCCCGATAAGGTTCAGGAACTCCTGGAAGTCCAGCTGCCCATCACAGTTCAAGTCAAGCTTCTTCATCATCCGGTCCAGGACAGCTGGGTCCTTTTGGTTCTGTGGAAGATCAAAGAAGCTTTTTACCAATACACCTGCAGACAGTGACAGGAGCCTCCTGCCCCTTCATGGAATTCAGAATCAAGCTCCTCCAACAAAATAGGTTGAATTCCATAACCCTCAGCAGTCAGCAAACCTGGTTCCCTGGATAGATCAGGAATTAATTGCCAAAGGGCAGCTCAGGCGAGAGAGATGCATTTAATATCTCTGGCTTCTAGTGCCAGTGAGTTCCAAAGGCCATGGCTCCCTCACCCCTCGGGCTCTGCCTGAGAGAGAGAGCTGGAGACACAGGCTGTAACAGGGATAAAGGAGCTGGAATCTGTTCCCTTATGAAAGGCACCAAAGGCCAGTTGATTTCCAAGCAACATCATCAGGCAAGAACCCCCAGAAGCACTTTTATCCCCCCACCCCATGTCCCAGCCAGCTCCTGAGCAGAGCAGCCAGAAGCTTTGCCTGCCATCCCCAGGGGTTGGGGATCCCAAAGGAGTGAGACTGGCTGGAGTGCAGATGTGATGTTCCTCTAGCTGATGATGTAGCTGAGCAAGTTATGGATGCAGCTAGCAAGTTCTCTGCCACTTCCCCCCGCTGCCTGTCGGCTCTCCGAGTGCATCTGTAACTTGCGTAGTTGTGTCATCAGCTTAGAGGGAACACTGCTCCTTGTTAGTTTTTCCAGGCTATGCTGATCCTTTCCTTACACTGTGGATCACTTTAGCAAGACACACTGCCTAAGAGGTCTCTTCTGCCTTCTGCTCAGAGACCTTAGTCAGCATTAGCGCCTTTGAGGCAGCTCCTTAGGTGGTGTTGCTCATTTGGAATCAATGAAGTGACACTGATTTACACCAGTTGAGGATGTGACCCTTTCATTTGCAGGCCCCAGTGTGGCAGTCCCCCCCTATTTCAACAAAGAACTTAAGCACATACAGTTAATCCAGTGTTAGGAAAACCTCAGGAGTGGAGGTTGTTTGTAACTCTGAACAAATCATTAGAGTTATTCTTTCAAAAGTTTATAAGTGAACATTGACTTAATAAAATCTTAACTTTACTATGGAGAAGAAAAATGCTGATTTTAGCTATCTTCATTTAAATAAAACAAGCAGAGAAACAGTTTCCTTACCTAGTCATTTTTTTAAAAATTTCCTTTTATTTTTTAGTAGTTTAACACAGCACTTCGCTGTATTACTTTCTTTTGTTTTTCTCTGCTGTTACCTGACTTTACATTTCTAGTTCCCATAAGGTATGTGGCTGATCAGGCAGTTCATAACTGGTGTTCAGAACCCTTAAGTTCTGCTGCACTTACAGTTAAGCATGTAGTTAAGCTCTTTGCTAAACTGAGGCTTTAATGTGCAGAAACTTTGTGGTATTTCCTCTCATCCCAGTTTTTTTTTTTTTAAATAAATTTCATACTCTGCCTTACTGTTTCAAGAATCATTGCCATGAAAAGTTCTAACTATCCACTGTTAGTAAAGAGGATGTTCTATGGCTAGCACAGAAAATAAAATGAAAAGTGTGTAAAATGCTGTCATGCTGAAATGAATTATTTTTATCCTTTAATCAATTTCTCAATTGCGCTTCATGAACAGGCATTAGAACCAAATGTTCTTAAGTGAGTCCCCCTGTCCCCCGCTGGCTTCTTTGCTCCTCCGAGTCCCCCCATCCCCTGCCGGCTTCTCTGCTCAAGTCCTCCAACCCCTTCCCTAACCCCCTTTCCGCACTAGTTGTCCATGCCCAACCCAGCCAGGGCCCCCCTTCCCTCTTACGTGGCTGCCAAAAGGCTCCATGCTACAGGGTGGGGCTCCTACTGAGGCTACTCAGAGCAAGCTCAGGCAGGTGATTTAAAATCTCCTAGCCTGATGCAGCTCCCTGGAAGACTGTCTTTTGGCTGGGAAGGGGCTAGAGCTGCCAGCTGTGCATGGCCAGCCATGCTGCCTGCCTGGGTGAGTGCCAGGGGCTACGTATCCACGCTCCCACGCAGCTTAGAGGGAACACTGGGTGCAGCTCACCTGGGTGAAGGAAGCCAGTTCGCTGTTCATGAAGCTGAGGAACTCCCTCTTGGAGAGCGTACAGTTGTCACCTTCACGCCCAGCATAGCGCTGGAACACGGCCAGCAGAGATTCGATGCAGCGCTCTGTTTCCGTTGGGGACACGGGAACCTTTGACTGCAAGGATGAAAATGTGTCACTGACAAACCCTCCCAGTGGCAAACTCTGGGTGCTACTGTTGGGTTTCTCCGCCCCACCTAAACCCCTCCTGGCTCTGGTGCTTACTTGGCGTGTCTTTAAAGGAACACTAAAATAGGAGGGGAGAGGTGCCCAGGGGCTAGTCAGGGACTGAGAATACCTGGCTGATACAATGCTACTACTGGAAGCAAGGTCTAGTGCATTGGCTTTCAAACTTTTTTCCCCAGGACCCAGTTAAAAAAAAATCATTTATATCTGTGACCCAACTACATCTTTTGAGCAATGCAGTCCAGCCTTTTGGCAGAGGCATCAGGGGGCACCGTGACACAGCATCAGAGGGTCTGTGACTCAGTATTGGGTCCAGACACTTGGTCTGAAAGTCACTGGTCGAGTGGTTAAAGCAGAACGCTGGGACTTAGGAATCTTGGCCTCTTTCCCAAACTCTGGGCAGGGACTAAGCCACTGCCCTGCTCTAATCACTGAACCAATCTTGACTCCCAGCTTCTATTTCCCATGCCCAGAGGACGGGCACAGGCTGAGGGTTAGAAGTAAGTGCGGCTGTTCAGGACAGCTGTGCTCTACCGGTGACAGGCACACACAGCTTTATTACTGCCCCAAAGAGTCTGGTGCAATCTCTTTTAAGGCACTTTGTTCCCTTTTCCTTTGGGCACAGTGGTTCCCATGCACTTCCTGCCCCCCTCTGACCCTGATGTGGCAAAAGACACAGAGAGAGAGCTACCAGTCCAATGCAGGGATGGAGTGAATTGCATCAGTGCTGTGTAAGAGCCAGCAAACCAATATTTGCCCCACAAATAGTGTAGTGGCTAGCACCTCTGCTTAATATGCAGAAGCTCCTGGGTTCAAGCCCCAGGGGGCTGGACTTGATGATCTCATGAGGTCCCTTCCAGCCCTAATATTCTATTCTAAACCTACAACAGGTCTGCCCTATGGGGACTACCCAGGTTCCTTGCTGGGTGTGTCTGCATGGAGGTTGTGCAAGAGATACTCTGTAGGATACAGAGTGTCCTGTTTTCTCACCCAACCCTCACAGTTAATATTAATAGGCTTCTGCTGCCAGTCTGGATGGGGGCCCAGAGAAAAATGCACTCTTCCCCAGCTCTGTCGTCTTTGTCATGGGAGAGGTTCACAGGGAAAAGAGAAATGGAAGCAGGGTGGGGACCCGAGTGATGTGCTCCAAACTACAAGGATGGGGATACTTGGGAGACAGGACAGTAAAGGGTGAAATGCAGGACTGACTGGCTTGGGGGTAGCGAATGTGTGACCAGGACTTTTCTCTTGATGACAGACTGCTTCCTACCTAGTCTCAAGGCAGGATGGCTGCTTTAGAGGATCAAGCAGTGAGAAAACAAGCCTGTGGAGCAGAGGAAGAGGATACCATGCCTGCTGCCTGTAGGCCATGCAGCCTACGCTCCCCTCTCAGTCCTGGCTGGCATCCCTCCAGACTAGGCGTGAAGCAACAGGGCTGCATACAGGGTAAGGCAAGGCGGTGCTGCCAGAACCTATCCGGGGCTTGGACAAAAGGCCCATGTTGCCTGTCTGCATCTGGCCTCCCCCAGGGTGTCTGTCAGGAGAAAGTTTTGCCTCTGGCCTCTTTGGCACAGGGTCTGTGCTTTCCCCAAAGCAAGAAGAAGAGGGGAAAGACAAGCGAGGGCTGGAGCAAGCCAGGCCACAGGGATGTGGGGGCTGGGGTGATCATGACACAGTTGGAGAAAAGGCAGCTAGGCCTGAATGACTCAGTAACAGAGAACCCTGAGCAATGACTGAACTATGTGGGAGGATTTGGGGTGGGATGGAGAGTATGTGGGGTGGTGTGTGAAGTTCCAGAGGGGTAGTCCTGTTAGCCTGTTTCAGCAAAATGAACAAGAAATCCTCTAGCACCCTAATGACTAACCAATTTATATGGACACAAGCTTTCATGGGTTAGAACCCACTTCCTCAGATGCATTAAATAGAAATAAGTTTGCTAGGTATATAGACACATGCAAAGAAGGGGGACTCATTACATTATTGCTGGTGGGTGATTTCTGCCCCTCTCCAGTCCTGAGTCTCTGCCTTCCTTGGGAATCCCTTCCTAACCTCCCTGCTGCTGAATTTTGCCTTTTTTGGTTGTGCGAACTAGAAAAGGAGCCCCACCCCAGCTTCCTTAACCCAACCCCATCTGGCAGCCCAGCATCTTCCTTTGTGGTTGCGGTGGCACTCTGCAGCCAGGCCTCGGGGGTGGGGAAGGGCTGGCCCTGGCTGCTATGGGGACCGGAGCAGAAACACAGGGGGGAGAGAGGTGGGGTGAAGAGGGGAGGAAGGCAAGAGAAATGCAACAAGCAGTTGTGTGGCACTTTAAGACAAACAGATTTATTTTTTTCATGCAAAAAATAAATATGTTAGTCTTAAAGTGCCACACAACTGCTCGTTGTTTTTTTACTGGACTAGACTAACACCGCTGTCCCTTTGGAAACTGACAAGAGAAATGCAGCCAGTTTGAAGGCGTCTCTGGGTAGGGTTACCAGATACCAAAGCCTGCAAAGGAGGACGCAGGTCGAAAACGTAGGATTAATGTACTATTCTTCTGTTTTTGGGGGGCCCTGGAATGCTTCCCCGGAAAAGTGGGGTGTTCCAGCATACTTCAACCCCTGCAAGTAGAAAGCCAGACAAAGTCCTGTATTTTGGAAACGCCTGCCGGCCAGAGGACGTGAAGCTAAAAAGGAGGCCAAGGTACCAGGGGGAGATGGTCACAACTTTCCTCGCGGCTGGCCGGAGAGACCCGGGGCCCCATGCAGCATGGGAGCACCCCCCCTGCACCCCTGGGACAACTGGTGCCCCGCCCCGTCTGCAACCTCTTGCGGGGCTAAGAGCCGCTGCGCTGCCCGGCCGGCAAACCCCCCTCGCCGCGGGCTGGAGCCCGGAGCCCGGAGCCCGGACACTCACCATGGCTGCAGGGAGCGGAGCGGAGCGGCGCGGCGCGGGGCAGCTCCGGGTCCGGGTGCTCTGAGCCGCGCCCAGCCCGGCCGCCGCCCTTGGCTGCTCGTCCGCCCCTCGCCCGCCCCCTCTCGCCTGCTTGGGCGGAGGCTCCGCCCGGCTCCTGCCCCGGCAGATCCCGACTTGCCAGCCCGGCAGCAAGCCGCACCCCGGCCAGAGGGGGCTGCCCCTGGGGTGGCCTTTCCCTCTTCCCTTTGGGCGCCTCTCTCCCGCCCCAGGTGTCGGTGCCCCCATCAGCTTCCCCTCCAGGGCTTGGCTTTGCTCCCAGCCGCCTGGCCTCTTTCTTTTCTCGCCCGAGCTTTCCCCTCTCCGCTGCAGGGGCAGCCAGAGGTAGGCAGATGTCAGGCCAAAGGAGGAATAGAATCGAATCGAATCGTAGGGTTGGAAGGGACTTAGTGAGATCAGCAAATTCAGCCCCCTGGGACATGGCCTCCTTTTTACCTTCAGGTCCTCTGTCCAGCAGGCATTTTAAAAATACAGGATTTTGTCTGGCTTTTTACTTACATGGGTTAAAGTGTGCTGGAATGAATCTGGAACACCCTATTTTTAGGGAGAAGCTCCAGGGCCCCCTAAAAACAGAAGCATGTTCCATTAATACAGAGGGGCACCAAACTTATGGAAGGCAAGAGCCACACAAGTTGATTATTAAACCTTCAAGAGCCGCACTGAGGCATACAGTCATATATTTTTACCTATTAAATTGATTTGCTGATGTTCTTCCATGAGCCACACTTTTTCATTCGAGTCGCATGTGGCTCCCAAGCCACAGTTTGGCCAGGCCTGCATTAATACTACATTTTCTCCATGTGTCCTCCTTTTCACGCTTTCCTGTCCTCCTTTCTGTGCTTTAGTATCTGGTAACCCTATCTCTGGGTTACCAGTTACCAAAGCACGAAAAGGAGGACAGGGAAGTACAAAAAGGAGGACATAGGAGGACGCATACACATCCGGAGCCCTGCCCGGGCCCCCGTCATCCACCCAGCTGCCCCAGCTACTGTCCCCCCAAATGCTTGCCCCATTGATCACTCAAATTCAGAGAAATCTGCCTAGCCCCTAGTTATAATGTGAGATTGAGTGCAAGAGCAGCAGCTCAAGACTATCAAATAAGTAGCATAGTGATTAGCACTGCTGCTTAATATGCAGAAGGTCCTGGGCTCAAGCTTCAGGGGGTTGGACTTGATGATCCCTTCCAACCCTGTGATTCTATTCTAATGGCTTAAGTATTTTTCATCTTAACGCTTAAGAAACCATGAAGCCAACCACTTTAAGGAGTCACAAAATTAAGTATTTAATGTTTATATCAAGGTGCAAGGAGAATCACACTGCAGAACTCCTATACAGAGTGATATTTTTACATTGTGAGTTGCAAATGGAAGCAAACCTCCAATAAATTTAATGTAGTACTTATGGACAAGATTAAAATCAGTTTAAACACAGTAAGTTCCTTCACAGAATTCACTCTCATTGTTTGACACACAGAGAGGCAGGCCCTTGACTGCGTGAAATCTAACAGAATTTGAGGTGTTGGCTTCTAAAGGAAAAGTAATCTCTATCAGCAGTATTCTCCCCATGACTTGAAGTTGGGGGTGTGGTGCAGGAGGTCCTCACTAATTTGGTATAACACTGTTACTAGCTAACAACTGGGGGGGGGGGCAGGAGGGGTGTACAGAAATCCTTGTCTAGCCTCAGTTTTGAGCCTCACTGTGCAGTATTAAAAAAAATCAGAGGCAAGCTCTTTACATTTTACACATACAGGAAAGGAGAAATCAGAAGTGAGAGCTGCTGTTTTTCATGTGCAGGCCTGCCTGAAACATAACCTTTTACCTAAAATGCAAATTTCCAGAGACATTATATCCTCTCCAAATTCCCAATCCCACCAGCAGCTGCAGCTGGGCTGAGCCAGCAGGGGAACACATGCTGGAGCTGCATGCTTCTATTTTAGAGCACTGCCCCAGCCTCCAGCAAAAAGCTGGACAAAAGGCACTTTTTCACTAATGCCTGGAGGATGGAGGCCAGCAGAGCAAAAAGGAGGACATGTCCTCCTTTTGCCGGACATCCGGTAACCCTACCGAGAGGGGGGATTACCGGATGTCAGACAAAAGCAGGCCATGGCCTCCTTTTTACCTTCACATTCTCCATCCGGCAGGCATTTTAAAAATACAGGATTTTGTCTGGCTTTTTACTTACAGAGGTTAAGGTATGCTGGACTTCCCCAAAACACCCTATTTTTAGGGATGAGCATTCCATGGCCCCCTATAAGCAGAAGAATGTTACATTAATACTACATTTTTCCAATGTCCTCCTTTTCGGGCATCTCTGTCCTCCTTTTCACAAATTTGGTATCTGGTAACCCTGCGCAGAGGACCCTTTTGCTGAACAGCTTGGGGTTTCCCTTAGGTCAGTGGTTTTCAAACTTTTTTTCCTTGGGACCCAGTTCAAAAAACTCATTTATGCCCACAACCCAACAACTACATCTTTCAGCAATGCGTTCCAGTCTTTTGTCAGCAGCAGCAGCAGCAGCAGGAGGGAGTGCCACGACCCAGTACCTGAGGTTCTGAGACCCAGTACTGGAGCCCAACTCTAAGTTTGAAAACCACTCCCTTAGATCCTCAGAGGTCCCAAGGATCCTAACTGCCATAAATTGCAGTCCACAAAGGTATTTAGGCTCCCAGCTCTCATGGTTGTTCATGGGAGTTAGGCTCCTCCAGAACTTTGAGGATCTGGACAGAATGCCCATGAAGTGCCATGGGAGTTGGGAGCCTTGAATATCTTTGGTGGATCCAGACCTTAGTCTCCATGCTGCACCTGGAGAGTGCTTGGACCTTCGGGGTGTCAGCTGGGCAAGAATCCAGACCCTCCATCTCAGTTAGCTGCAAGAGAATCCCCGTCGACTGTAGGTGGTATAAGGTTTCTGATACGTAGATGAGCAGCATTGCTTGTAAGCATCAAAAGGCAGTGACTGCACACACATGAGTTCATTACAACTCTTGTCTGCCCCACATAAGTCTTGGGAGGCTGACTGAGTCAGGCCATTAGGTCAGTCCTCCCCTGGCTTCCACAAGGAGAATGGTAAGAAACTCCTCTTGTGTAGGGGGAGCCATTCCCTACAGTAGATCCTTAGCTGACAGAAGACAGTCTGGGCCACTGGTGTAAGCAAGAACAGCACCAGTAAGTCTGTGATGGCCTGGATGTAATTGCCATCAAGACTTGGTCTGATGTTTAGCATTTGTTATGACTGTAGCACCTACAAGCCATGGCTGAGAGCAGAAGACCCTCCCCCCACCCGTGTTGGGCACTTCACAGACAGCCCTGGCCAGAAAGAACTGCCTGCCTAATGAACTGTAGCATGGGAGGAGAAACTGAGGCACACAGGGAGCAATGTGGCCCAAAGTCAACTTTGAGTCAGTGGAAGAATTGGGGTTATTGCCCAGGCTAGCTCTCCTGGATTCTAATCAATTGCCTGGGCTGCTAGGACTTGCTCACCTGCTGACCCTATTACTAGTCATAGGTGGGGGGCAAGGTAGCGCTTAACCTAAGAGCATAAGAACGGCCATACTAGGTCAGACCAGTAGATCTCCTAGCCCAGTGTCTTGTCTTCCAAGAGCAGCCAGTGCCAGCTGCTTCAGTGAGAATGAACAGAACAGGACAGTCATCCAGGGATCCATCCCCTGGCAATCAAAGGCGTAGGGCCACTCAGAGCATGGGGTTACATATCCCTGAGCATCCTGGCTAACAGTCACTGGTGAGCCTATCCTCCAGGAACTTGTCTCATTCTTTTTTGAACTCAGATATACCTTTGGCCTTCACAGCGTCCCCCAGCAAGGAGTTCCACAGGTTAACTGTGAAGCAGCAATTCCTTTTGTTTGTTTTAAACCTGCTTGCTCAGAGATTGCACCAGTGTTGGTGCTGTGGAGCATTGTCTTCTCCCTCATGGGGCAGGTCTACGCTGCTCCGCTGTTTTTAGCAGCAGTCGAAAGGAGATGCACAAATTACCTAAAATAACTTGCATATTTCCCTCCAACTTCCCTACACGTAGAACATCCACTATGGTGAGTGGATCCTCCCTTCAACTCAGTGCTAGACTACCTACTCAGGTGGTCTTCAGGGATCAATTTCCTGATCAACTGATCAGGCCAGAAGGTTGATTTAACAGCAGAGCTTTTGTCGCTGCCAGTGAAAACTAGCCCATTGTCTTCCAGGACTGGGCCTTGCCTCTCTGACTTGGATTACTGGATGCATACCTGCCTCGCAGGCAGCTTCTGCCAGCACTCTAGCCACTCCCTGTTCTTGGCACAGAGCTGCTGGCTCGTCTACGTGATTCCACATGGCAACATCTCACCATCCAATGTCTCTTTTCCATTTGTCTCACTAATTCAACCCTGTGCAGAGCAGCCAGCATGAGGCTCATATGCAACTTATCAGCCTCACAACAGGACATAGGGGAGGTCTGGTCCCTCTGGATAGTTGCGAATTTCAGCCCGAATGAGTTCCACTTCTCCCAGACCGCAGAAGCTTTTAATAGGTTTGTTGTATCACTTGACCAAGGGTTTTGCAAGAATGCCCCTGGCCGTGCAACCAGAACAGCTTCAGCCACTGCTTTCCGGGGATTGCCATATGCATATGAGTTGGCAATGTAGCTTCCAATCAATCAATCAGTCAATCAGTCAATCAATGGCAGTCGGATCCCTTTAGGATGCTTGACGTCTTGGTGTTTCTCATTTGGTATCAAACCATCCAAACTGTGTCGGAGGTGGAAAGGGTAAGATGTTCCCAACAGATCAAGGGATCCACAGTGGGCCTGATTCTCCACTCCCTTGTTCCATTGTATATCAGCTGTAACTCCCGTGAGGTCAGAAGCTCCTCACTGGGTGTAAACTGGTTCAATAAAGCCATGCCAGGTAATGGCAGCAGAGGATCTGGCGCAGCAGAGTTTTCATTCATGGAAGAAGCGAATCAGGCCCACTGACTTGGCTGCAGTGCAGCTACCCCAGTCTGACTGGGTTTAGCTTCCTGGTTCATTGAGCAAACCCAAGAGAAAATCAAATCACTGCAGAGAGCTAAGCAATTCTAGCTGGAGTGGAAATCTATCTGGAAATAGTAACTGATGTTGTCCAAGTTACTGGTTAAAATGCTGTGATGCTAAATCTGATTTCCTGCCCTGTGATCAGTAAATACTACAGCAAGAAATTCAGACCCTAGTTCAAAAGAAACAGACTGAGTTGCTCCCAGGCAGCTTCCATACAATGCAGCTCTGCAGCAACTTGTATTTCTGCATTCCTCCGAGAAAAAAATCAATAGAGATTTTGAGTATTTTAAACACGGTGTCTAGATAGTCAGAGCCAGGTTTTCAAAAGAGCTCAACTCCCAAGTAGGCACCAAAATAAAGAGCCCAGTTTTTGAAAAGTATTGGGCACCTACCAGCTCCTGCTGAGAACAAGGTGTGTGGGTGGGAGGGTTTGCCATTGTTCTCAATGAGAACGGTCTGCTGCTTATTTCTCTGGAAAATCTGGCCCAAAAACCCAGCCCAAAGCAGAGGGGGATGAAATGTTTTCACCGTTTTTGGTTTTGTTTTTTTTTTGGTGATGTAAAATGGCCTTTTGACCAAATAGAAATGTCCACAGAGTGTTTTCATTAAATTCTGGGGAAAATTTACCCATGCCCAAAGTGTCTGGTTGATCAACTTGGGAGGAAAATTCCCTGTCAAATCTTCATTTTCATCATATTTTTGGGAGGGAATTTTCTCCCTCCAAATCTTTTTTTTTCATTAAATTTTGCAAAAAGAAAAAAAAATCAGAATCTGAAAAACTGTGTGGGAAAATGTCAGTGCATATGAATACTGAGTAGTAAGCAACGTTCCCTCTAATTTTTTGTAGGCTGCGTGCGCAAAAAATTTTTCATGAAAATTTTCAGAACCAGTGTCAAAATATGTGTGCACTCCAGTGAGTGTGGTCAAACTTGTGAGCACAACTAAACAACTGTGTATGATGTAAATAATATCTACATTTTATTTTGATATGGTGATGGAAATGATTTATAAATTACAAAACCTTATATGAAACATGCTACTTAAAAACTGAATTGAATTAAAAATATTAGCACTGTTGAATTTTTTTGTGCACACTTTATTTTGTTGTGCGCATGGGTTTCACAACCTGTGTGTGTATGCACACATGCACACATACACATAGCTTAGCTGGAACATGGGTAGTAAGTCATGCTTTTTGGGGGAGATTTTAAAAAAGCACTAATCCCTGGGCTCCTAAATCACTTTAGGCAGTTTCAAAAATTCCACTTTTTGTACCTTGGGCCTACATAAAGGCAAAACTAGAGCTATTTGAGTTTGCAATTTCTTTTTTTTTTACACAAGATGAATCCCAAGGTAGGAGAGATTCAGGTCTAGATCTATCTGAAATACCAGATTTGGAAAAGGATGTTTTGCAGATGGTTCTGGGTTTGGTTAGTATAAAAGAATATTTCCAGATAGGCCATCTGTGCTAATATAGGTTCATTACACAGGTGTGACATCAGGTGTGGCACAAAAATTTTTGAAAAACTACTCAAGGAGCTCTGGATTCACTCATTGGTTCATGAATATTCACAAGTTCATTTGAAAACTATATGGTGTTGTGTTTCAAATTAATTAACAGTAGTAAGGTGTGCTATGGTAGAGAAAATGTTGGGAACTACTGGCCTAGCACATCCCACAGCAGTCAGTATTAGGCAGGACCCTGATAACCCAAAGTTTGTTCCACTGGATCAGAACATTGCTCCACTATGTCCCAGTACCTGATATTCAGGGGACGGTGGGCTCCCATTCTGTACATGTGTGAGTGAGCAAGGAATCTCACATGTCATGTGTGGTAGCCAGTTCGCATGCTGCAGTGTAAGATTTGATCGTTCCAGATTGCTTGTTCCTGTAGTAATTTTTTTTTTTCTGAATGCAGCAGGGGGCAGGGTCTGATGTGAAAACCCAGATCACATTTCAGACAAACTCACAAAGGCAGAGTATGGGTAAATCACCATTTCCTCTTCCATCATGTTGTTAAATCCCAGCTCCCTCTGCTGGCTGAACAGATCATGTCCATCTTGTCTTTCTCACACAAGAAACTGATTATAGTGGTACTGACTGAATCCTAGGTCAGTGGTTCCCAACATTTTCTCTGCCGTGGCACAACTTGCTACCTTTAATTAATTTGAGGCACACCACCATACAGTTTCCAAATGAACTCATGAATATTCACAAGCCAATAAGCCAATCCAGAGCTCTTCGAGTAGTTTTTCAAAAAAAATTTTGTGGCACACCTGCTCAGAGCTGATGGCACACCTGTGTGCCATGGCACACTGGTTGGGAAACACAATGAGATGAAAAGGTTTGTGTGTACCGATCAGAGGTATAGCCATAACTGGTTTTTCTTTTTTTTTTTTTGTCAGGACCTGTCATTGAGTTGGGTGGGCACAAGCAGGGCTGGCCCCACCTACTACCTAGTTCACATACATGGTTGGCCAGCCCTGGGCACAGGCCTTGCATCACAAGCTAAATGGAGGCTCATAAACATGTGGGTTGAATTGCTTAAAATATAATTGTGTGGGCCTGCTTTCAAAGTGGATGGGTCGTGGCCCACCCAGGCCAACCTGTAACTACACCACTGGTATTGATGACCCTGAGAACTATGCTGGTGGGAGTTTTAATGCCTTATAGGGGCAGTCAAGCTGGACCGATCAAAGGGCAGGGACCTGATGAAAAGCAGTGCAACAGCTCTGCAGGTTGCAGTTTGAGTGACCCGCCAATAACATATCCTCATACGAAAGTTAAGTTATAGAAGCACAAGCCAGCATCTCTCTGGTGAGCAGTACGTAAAAACAGAAAACTTACTGGATTTAACAATTTAGGGGAAATCTGTAGTGCACCACAAAAATAGAATCCCAGGATAGACAAAGATGATAAGGCCCAGTTTGTGCCCTACGTCATGATGCCAGATGATATCTTCTGGAGGAGTAGTCATGTTAGTCTAGTTCAGCAAAACAAACAAGGAGTCTAGTGTCACTTTTAAAGGCTAACAAAAGATATCAACCAGGTTGTGTGGGGTTCAGTGTTGCTAAATTTTGTGATTTTATTGTGAGTCTTACGAAATGCCTTGCTTTCTTTAAAACACCAGCTACAGGAGTCAAGTGAATAGCTGAGAATCTCAACTTTAATATAGGGAAAAAGGTAGGTTTGCATCCCTTGTGTTTGCCAAGAGAAACTTGAAAGCTCAAACCTGAAAGCCTGTAAGAACAGAGACAAAGAGAGACCCAAAGATGTGTTTAATTCTCATGATTTTAAAGACAATCTCATGATATTTTGGGACCAGACTCATGTGGGGCTGCCATCCTGTGTGCCACAAATTGTGGCCCTGATCACCCCCCTCTGACTTTTTTCTTATTTGCAAACATAGGAAGTAGGCAAAGCATATTACTGCCTAGTATTTCCTGTGAGATGCCTCTAATTAATGCGTCTGCACTGCTGAGAAGTTCAGGGATGGAGGATAAGTGCTGGCTGGGAAAACCTCAATAGACCCATTTTCCACTGAAATCACAATATGCTGAAAATGGTGAACATTTCCCTGAAATTTTGTTTTGTAGACAAACTGAAACTAGTGGAAGTTCTGAGAATGCTGAAATGCCCCCCTTCATCAGATTATTCAGCCACAGCCTGTTGTGATATCTCCAGAGCAAAACTTCCCCATTGGCTAGTTTGCAATGACTTTTCATTTTGACGCATTTCAATCAGTGGCATGCTAGATCAAAATACAATATAAAATACATTGGAAAAAGTCAAAATTTGAAGCATTATTGCTGAAATGCAGGTCTTTTGGGGTGCAAATTTTCTGAAATTTCCCTGCATTGCTCTGATTTGGAATGAAGCTGGATTTTGAAATCTCAAAATCCTTCGTGAAATCCTTTGTAGAGCATGTGTCTGCTTCATGGCTTGACTAAGAAGAGACTTTCTGCAGGAGTGGGGCAGGGAGACTGTCTCTTTTCTTCCATTCTCTCAGCACAGCCCTATTGGTGCCCAGCTAATCAGGGTGTTGATGGGGCAGAGGGAGAGTAGCTGGCTGCTTTAGGGCCCTGTCAGTGGGGGTCAGGGGTGAGACTGGGGGGAAAATGGGCTAAAGGCTGGGGTAGGATGATGAAAAGTAGTACGCTCTTGAGGACCTGAATCACTCAGCCCTCTTCTCCTTTGTCCTCCCAACCTGTCCTTCCATGAATCCTGCCCCCCACAACCAACCACTGCCCATCCTCCAGTCTGCCTCACTTGGCATCTGCCCACCTAGATCATTCTGCAGCCCATCCTTCCTTTGGCCCCTTTCTCCCTAACTAACCTGCTCATCTTGTTTCCTGTTGCATCTTGTTCTCCCAGTCCCAGCCTCTCCCCCATTACTTCAACCCTTTCCTTCTATGAGTTTTTTTTCTCTCTGGAATGCCTTTTCTCAGGCGTGGGAGGACAAGAGGGACTGACAAATCACTCTCGCTTCTGGTTTGGCTCAGCTGTGTTCACAACAGTCAGCTGCCTGTCTCAGTGGAAGGCACTTGGGTTAGACTAGTACAGCCGAACACCATTTAACATCGGAGAATGTGTTTAATAATCCGTAGCCTGAAGGAGGGAAGTGGCTGCTGAGCTCTTTACCTCTGTTGTAAGTGAAGATCTGATGTTAAAGGACTTGAGAACCCTGCTACGGGCTGCCTGGCTGGCCTATCAATCTGCTGCTCTCTTCCCCCCTGCCCTTGAAGGCCTTGGGGTGGGGGAATTGCTGCTGGCTTCTTCCTACAGGACCTCATCACTGACCCGCTGCCTGCAGGCTTCCATGTCCTGCTAGTGCATCATTGACCAGCAGGGGCAGGGTAATCAGGACTGTGTTTGATTAGAGTCAATAGACTTTGGTTCCTATGTCACTTAGGGTGAGTTTTCAAAGGAATTTAGCTGTTTGAAGATACTGATGGGCACCTAGTGGGATTTTCCAAAGCACCTAGATTGATTTCAATGGGAGTTAGGAACTTCAGAACCTGGCAGTGGATGGCTCTGTGTGTCTTTCATTTGATGCCTGCATACCTGTGAAAATCTAGGTGTCTCTGAAAGTTTTACTGTGACTCACTATCAGGGCTGACCATCAGCTGTGTAATTGGCTGCTCTCTGGGGGTGGAGTTAATTCAAAAGAAAGGGGTGCAGGTAAGGCTTGTCTTAAATGGTACACATGAGCTTCAGAGCAGTGACCAAGCTTCCTACTGCATGTTGTTCTTTGGGGCAACAAAAAACAAAGTTGAGAGACAATGCCAGTAAGCTCAGTTGTTGTTTATTGTGACTTTCCATGCAATACATCAGTGTGAAAAAGTGACCTTTCTAGCTGCAACAGTGCTAGTCCTCTGCCTCAAGGCTGGCGGATAGTCAAGAGTGGAGATTTGGCTCAGCCATGTGTGATGCAGGTTGTAACTAAATGCACCCCACATGGTGTCTTCTGCAGCCTGCATTTCAACCTGTACTTTCCCAACTGAAACTGTCTCCAGTCTCCTGCATGACCCAGCATGTTAGGTGGACACTGGATACATATCAGTTTTTGTCTTGTACGACAGCAGTTAACGGAGAGGATAGTCAGACCCAGGACCACGACAATCTAGTCACATTGACAGCTAGATACAAACCCCCAATAGATCCAATAGATACATCAACCACATAGGGAGGTAATTATGATCTAGACAGAATAGACATGTATGGATAGATGAGGGATGTGGTTGTAGAGAGATAGATCATGTAGTGGACACCTAGATATAGTGGTTAGGTAGATATGCTTGAGTAGATACAGTAGAAATGTGGCTAGATACAATAAGATAGATATAATATAGATGGAGAGAACTTGGAATACACTTTACTTTAGCCATGCTCATAAACTTGTGAAGCCCATGACTGATGTGAACCAAGAATAAACTGACAATTAGCTCTTTGTGTTGGACCCTTCTTTGCTAGCACTAGCTGACATACACCTGAGTATATAAGGAATCCTGAGAAGCCCAGAAGGAAAATGGAGGGCTGAGATTTCAAAAGCTCCCAGAAAAGTCTGATGACCAGTAGCCCACATGTTCCCCTGAAGAAACTTGACACTGCCTTATTTTCTGCCTTGGCTCCTACAGCTGTTCTGGGTGTGATGGGGCTAGGTAAAGTTGCTTCTCCACTGTCTGCTCTAGCAGGTAGACGTAGAGTGGATTGCAAGGTAGGGAGGCTTGGGCTTCACCCGGATTAGTCTCCCTCAGATCCTCCTCTAAGTTCCCAGGCTGAGGATAGCTTTGCTCACCTTCTTGGGGCTCCTCTCCCAGCCACAGATCAGGCTGCCTTGCCTGATGGCTGCTCCTCTCTCTCTCTTCGTCTTGAGGCTCCTGCGGCAGAGGGCAGCTCTTGTCAACCCACTGAGGCTCAGTATCTTGCTGGCAGTGACTCCCTTCACCCCACAACGGTTGCTGATGGTGGCTCCCTTCCATTTGTTCTTTCAGTTCAGGTGGTTGTTCCTGGCTTCCCACTTCTTCTAGGAGCTGGGACTTTGGTTTTGGCCTGAGGCCTCCATTGCCCTCTCTGTGCTGTGGTTCATAGAGCAGAGGCTGGCTTCCAATATGCTCAGATTCACTGGTAGTCTCGGGACTGCCCTCACACTCTAGCAGTGAGCTCCCCAATGGATGAAGCTGGTTTCCCTCCCCTCCAGCGGGCAGAGGATCAAGGGTTGCTTGGTATCTCTTGTACTTATCTGTTGATTCAGGATGATGTGGCTCATGCTGGGACCCCTCTTCTTTCCATGATTCAGCCTCACTACATGGAGGCCAATTTCCCTCTACTTCTGGTGGCTCAGGTGCTAAAGACTGACTGTCGCTCCTGCTTTTGTTTCCTGGTTCAATCTCATGTGTTTCGTAGCAGCTCCTCTCATCCACTCGTGGCTCAGGCTTACGTGGCTGACATTGGTTCTGCCCCTCCCTTTGTGTTTCAGGCTCATATGGCTGGCAATGGCTCCTCTCCTCCTCTTGTCTTTGAGGTTCACGTGGTTCATGGAAGACACTCTCTTCTTCATTTGGTTCAGGCTCATGTGACTGATGGTGGCTCCTTTTTTCTTCTTTTGGTTCAGGTTCACAAGGCAGATGGTGGCTCTGCTCTTCTTCTCTCAGTTCAGGATCACATGGCTGATGACAGTGCCACTCCTCCCCTTGTGGTGCAGAATCATGTGGTGGATGACAAGTCCTTTCCACTACTCTTGGTTCAGGCTCATATGGCTGACAATGGCTCCTCTCTTCTCTCAGTTCAGGCTCACATGGCTGATGGCAGCTTCTCTCCTGCTGTTGTTGTGCAGGACCAGGTGGGTGATGGCACCTCCTCTCTTCTTCTACTGTTTCAGGCTGATGTGACTGACATTGGCTTCTTTCCTCTTCTCTTGCTTCAGGCTCATGAGGCTGACATTGGATTCTCTCTTCTTCTGTTGGTTCAGACTCACGAATTTGATGGCTGCGTCTCTCCTCTTTCTGCGGTTCCCACTCACGCGACTGATGGTGATTCGTCTCTTCTCCCCGTTCAGGCTCACGTGGCTGATGGTAACTCATCTCTTCTCTTACTTCAGAGTCACGAGGCTGATGGCATCTCTTCTCTTCTTTTGTTTCAGACTCATGAGGCTGATGGTGGCTCCTCTCTTCTCTCACTTCAGGTTCATGGCGCCCCCTCTCTTTTCTCACTTCAGGCTCATATGGTTGATGATGCCACTTCTCTTCTTCTCTCAGTTTAGGCTCATGGGGCTGATAGTGACTTCTCTCTTTTCTTGCTTCAGACTCATGAGGCTCATGGCGGCTCCTCTCTTCTCTCACTTCAGGCTCACGTGGCTGACGAGGCCACCTGTCTTCTTCTCTCGGTTCAGGCTCATGGGGCTGATAGCGACTCCTCTCTTCTCTTGCTTCAGAGTCATGAGGCAGATGGCGGCTCCTCTCTTCTCTCACTTCAGCCTCACGGGGCTCACGGTGCCTCCTCTCTTCTTCTCTCACTTCAGGCTCATATGGTTGACGAGGACACCTCTCTTCTTCTCTCAGTTCAGGCTCACGGGGCTGATAGCGACTCATCTCTTCTCTTGCTTTAGACTCAGGAGGCTGATGGCAGCTCATCTCTTGTCTTGCTTCAGGCTCACATGGCTGATGACAGATTCTCTCTTTTTGTCTCACTTCAGGCTCATATGGCTGACGAGGCCACCTCTCTACTTCTCTTGGTTCAGACTCATGGGGCTGATGGCGACTCCTCTCTTCTCTTGCTTCAGAATCATGAGGCTGATGGTGGCTTCTCTCTTCTCTCGCTTCAGGCTCACATGGCTCATGACAGCTTCTGTCTTCTCTCACTTCAGGCTCACAGGGATCATAGCGCCTCCTCTGTTTTCTCACTTCAGGCTCATCTGGCTGACAAGGCCATATCTCTTCTCTCGGTTCAGGCTCATGGGGATGATAGCGATTCCTCTCTTCTCTTGCTTGAGACTCATGGGGCTGATGGCATATCCTCTCATCTTCTGTCACTTTAGGCTCACGGGGCTCATTGCGCCTCTTCTCCTTTCTTACTTCAGGCTCATATGGCTGCCGAGGCCACCTCTCATCTTCTCTCGGATCAGACTCACGGGGCTGATGGTGACTCCTCTCTTCTCTTGCTTCAGAGTCATGAGGTGGATGGGGGCTCCTCTCTTCTCTCACTAAAGGCTCACGCGGCTGACGAGGCCACCGCTTTTCTTCTCTTGGTTCAGACTCATGGGGCTGATAGTGACTCCTCTCTTCTCTTGCTTCAGACTTATGAGGCTGAAGGCGGCTCCCCTCTTCTCTCACTTCAGGCTCACATGGCTGATGACAGATCCTCTCTTCTTCTCTTAATTCAGGCCCATATGGCTGACGAGGCCACCTCTCTTCTTCTCTCAGTTGAGGCTTACAGGGCTGATAGCGATTCCTCTCTTCTCTTGCTTCAGACTCATGAGGATGATGGCGGTTTCTCTCTTCTCTTGCTTCAGGCTCATGTGGTTGACAACACCTCCGCTCTTCTTTCACTTGAGGCTCACGTGGCTGATTACAGACTGTCTCTTTGTCTCTCACTTCAGGCTCACAGGGCTCATGGCACCTCCTGTCTTCTCTCACTTCAGGCTCACGTGGCTGACGAGGCCACCTCTCTTCTCCTCTCGGTTCAGACTCACGGGGCTGATGGCGACTCCTCTCTTCTCTTGCTTTAGAGTCATGAGGCTGATGGCGGCTTCTCTCTTCTCTCTCTTCAGGCTGATGTGGCTGATGACAGACCCTCTCTTTTTCTCTCTCTTGAGGCTCACAGGGTTCACGGCACCTCCTCTCCTCTTCTCTCACTTCAGGCTCATAGGGCTGACGAGGCCACCTTTCTTCTTCTCTCAGTTCAGGCTCACGGGGCTGATAGCGATTCCTCTCTTCTCTTGCTTCAGAGTCATGAG
>ML682024.1:73896-132222 GCA_007922195.1 Podocnemis expansa | reverse complement strand
TCATGAGGCTGATGGTGGCTCCTCTCTTCTCTCACTTCAGGCTCACGTGGCTGATGAGGCCACCTCTCTTCTTGTCTTGGTTTAGGCTCACAAGGCTGATGAGGCCACCTCTCTTTTTCTCTCGGTTCAGGCTCATGGGGCTGATATTGACTCGTCTCTTCTCTTGCTTCAGAGTCATGAGGCTGGTGGCGGCTTCTCTCTTCCTCTCTTACTTGAGGCTCGCGGGGATCATAGATCCTCCTCTCTTTTCTCACTTCAGGCTCTTCTGGCTGACGAGGCCTCCTCTCTTCTTCTCTCAGTTCAGGCTTATGGGGCTGATAGCGACTCATCTCTTCTCTTGCTTCAGACTTATGAGGCTGATGGCGGTTCCTCTCTTCTCTCATTTCAGACTTACGTGACTCATTATGTTGTGCTTCATTTTCTCCTGGATGATAACGGTTCCTCTCCTCCTCAGTTGGTTCATACTGAGATTCATCACGGGAATTCCTTGCAACCTCTCGTGGTTCAGGCTCATGTGGCTGATGCTGTCCGCTCTCTCTCTGTCTTCTTTCTAGCTCATGTGTTCCTGAGTGGGTCTTCTCATTCCTTTGTGATTCAGGGTTCCTAAGCTGATGGTGGTTTCTGCTGTTCTGTCTAGGTTTAGGCTCACGTATATTGTACTGGCTCCCCTGATTGCCTTGTGATTCACGCTCATGTGGTTGATGGTGGTGCCTGTCATTTTCTTTAGGTTCTGAATCACATGTTCCATAATGGCTCCTCTCATTATCTCGGTGTTCATATGCATGTGGCTGAAGGTGTCTTTTTTTAGCTTCTCTGGCTCTAGGCTCATATGTTTTGTAATATCTCTTGTCAGCCCCTTGCTGTTCAGGCTGATATGGCCAATCTTGACTCCCGTCAGCCTTTCTTGCTTCAGTCTCAGTGAGTCCTGTCCTTGTTCTTTGTAGGAGATGTTCCTCTGGCTGCAGGTACCTATAACAGGCCTTAGCCACTCTAAACACCAGAAGCAAGAATTCATTGAAATCAACAGCCCCATCGCCATCACAGTCCAGCAGCTGCAGTACTGCCTCTATTGTCTCAGGATCATAAGGATTCTGTAGGAAAACCAAACCCAGGGGAATTGTATTATCCAGCTGGCCCTTCCTGGGCAGATTCAGTTTGGTCCTCTCTGCATCCACTCCCCAGAGCTTCTTCCCCTCATGCCAGTCCTCTGTGCTCCAACCTCCTACTCATTCTGTGTATGGCAGCCTACTTGCTAGCTGATTCCTCTCCCTGTGAGAGACACCACATCCTTCCCTGGAGCTTATTGTCCTCTATCTATCCCTGGCATGGAATCTCAACTCATTTCCACTTTCTTTCTCTCCATATCTCCCAAATTCCTTCCCATCCCTGGAATAAGCTCTAGAGGGGTGACACCAAGTGTCACCATCACAGGACCTAACCAAATCAACCACTCTATCAGGTATTCATTCATCTGCATATCTGTGATATATGACGTCATGTGCAAGCAAAGCCCCTTCACCTTATCCATTAGCTAAACTGGACTTTCTTTGTGCAAGAGCGTAAATGGACACAAATCAGGCATCAAAAATGGTAACATTAAAAAACTAGTAGGGGAGTACTTCAATCTCCCTGGACATTCTGTAACAAATGTGAAAGTTACTGTCCTTCAGGGAAAAAAAAATTAAAAAAGCAGACTTCAGTATGAACCATCAGAGCTAGAATTCATGTGCAAACTTGACATCAGCACACTGTGTCTGAATAGGGGCTTAGAATGGCTAACTCACTACAAAAGGTAATTTCCCACCTTTAAACATTCTTACGTTCTCCTCAGTTGTTGTTTAAAGGCCCACATGCACACAGTTTAAATGAAAACAATTTGTTTGGTTTGTTGAAATAGACTAACAGACTGCCCCTCTGAAACTGTTTGAATTGAATTTGTGATTCACCCTTCTCTGCATCCGTATATACATCCTGCAGTTTCTGTTTCATGAATCTGATGAAGTGGGATTATGTCCACAAAAGCCTACTCAATAAATAAATTTGTTTGTCTTTAAAAGTGCCACAGAACACTTTGTACTCCTGGAGTACTCCTTCCCACAGTCCATCCTCCAGACTCCTGCTTTGTGTCCAGTATTAGTCCTGCCCTATATAGCCCCTGTTCTGTCATTGTCTGGATTCAGATCATTTGGACGCATTTCTGCCTTCTGGACTGAGTCTCTCACAGACTAAGAGCCTCAGGATGCCTTTTTCCTGATAGAAATGTATGAAGTTTGAGATTGGAATTGATAATCCAGTTGATGTTCCCTCATTTCTTACAAGACCATGCGTGGAAGGTCTGCATGGTTTGTGCAGAAGGACAATCAAGGCACTTAGTTTAGCAGCAAATCTGACTGATAAATTTGCAGCAGTGTGGGGGGGTTTGGTTGAAAAATGCCTATCTGCCGAAACTGAAACTTTTCACAGTGACAAGTCCATTCTGATTAAAAGTTTTGTTGTAGGGTTTCCTGGATCCAGGGTAACAAACAAGAAGTTCTGTGGATTTTTTGAAGACTAATGCAATTATCTCATGAGGTTTTTATGGGCACAATCTCATGGAAACTTATGAGATAAATATATTTGTTAGTCACAGGCCTCCTTGTTTGTGTTGCTGAAATAAACTAATACAGCTACCCCTTGGGAACCTGGGTCCAAGACAGAATTTCTGTTCAAAAACTGAAACAGCGACCCACCCTGGAATAGCCAATAGGTTCAGGGTTAGGGCTCATTCCTAGAACAGGAGGTTCAAGTTCCTGTTCTGAATCTGGTGGAATAGGGATTTGAACTGAGGTATTGTACAGCTACCAGTTGTTAGAGAAGATGGATGGTCTCTCTCTCTCACTCATTTTTTTTTCCTTTGGACAAGTCTTAGTTTCATTCCACATAGGAAGGGAAACAAAGGGGGAAACATCAACATTTTTCCTGAAACAGAAATTTTGTATTCTGGCCAACCCATCACTCAAAGGTTGAAGTCTGACACGTGGGGGAGTTAGAAAAGGTCAAGCTTCAAAACAACTTTTAAGTGTGGAACAGGCACTATTCCACTAGTCAAATGGACTGTTGGTGGGAGTCAGAGCAGGTTTACCTTCTTGCCTATGTTCAAAGCTGCATTTATGAAGTTAGGTGGGCAAGCTGCTAGATTTTCTCTCAAATCAGTTGAAGGAGCTAAGAAATGCAGATGCATGCTTTTACACATGCCATTTTTGCCTGCAAAAAGAAGCCACCCCCTTTTGAAAAGATGACCTACAGGATTTGCTTGTACTTGGCATTGTTAAGCCTCTTAGTGGCAGGGTCCATCATAGCATCCATACTGCTCCCCAGGACAAGAGCCTTCCTATTCTGCTACTATTTTGGTTGCCACCATTGATAGTGCAGCAGAAAGATGTTTCTGCAGCTGCAGTCCCTGGCCTCAGAACTTGTAAGTTCTATCCTCAGCTTATGGCTAGGGCCTTGAAGGCTCCTCTTTTTGGCAGTGCTCACCACAGTGATGTCAGTGAACTCCCTCTGGATGAACTTTTTCATCTCTCTCTTGCTTATGGTGGAGCAGTCCTTGTCTTTCTTCTCATACGTGTAGAAGACACTGATGATGGTAGAGATGCTGTCCAGGAAGTGAGGCATTTTCCTGTAGATATAAGCAAGCCTGAAAGGAAAAATGAGCATTAAGCATGGGATAAAATTTCCCCATGTGAGGCTCTTGTTCTGAGCATGGATGGATGGGGAGGACTTTCATTGACTCTTTGTATCAGGTCCACAATGTGCAGTTAAGGGGTACAGTTCTCCAACTGTAACCTGTGGGTTATGATCAGATCCTCTTCACTTTAGCTTGTGAACACACAACCACAAGCATTTAAATGCCAACAGTTGCTAGCTAGGACAGGAGGGGATGCAGGTTCTTCTGATTCCTGACCCATTGGTTAGTATTTAACTTAGTAAGGGTGC
Organism: Podocnemis expansa; assembly: GCA_007922195.1. Classification (NCBI taxonomy): domain Eukaryota; kingdom Metazoa; phylum Chordata; order Testudines; family Podocnemididae; genus Podocnemis; species Podocnemis expansa. The sequence continues at coordinate 128,247 of ML682024.1, read as the reverse complement.
ATACATGGACAGTAGAGTGTTAATAAATGGCTAGCTATCACAAACAGTATCTGTTACAGGTGTCCTTAAATACTTGACTAGAGACTGTTACAACTACAGTTGTAATCAACCCACATACCTCTTGAGTTTTTAAATAATCTATCACATTTGATTAACCATTTATGGAAACATTTGGTTGTCCTTTAATCATAGATACCTAGATTTTAAGGCCAGAAGGGACCTTTAGCTCATTCCGTTTGGTTTTCATCTTGTTGCTCTTATAGTGAACTCAATAATTTATGTTTTATGCCTTTATATACTATGTGTGTACATGTGCTTGTCACATAAAGTATCACACACAATTTTCTAGTGCAAATGAACCCATCAAAGGGTGGTTCCTGGAAAAGGGGACAGGATTTGAAAGGTACATTTTCATTGCAAGTCAACCACTCGCAGCTGGGGCTGTAAAATCATGCTGTAGGTGTGCTGGTGGGGGCTGGAATCTGAACCCTAAGACCCCCATGAGGCAAAGGGTTACAAAGCCTAGACCAAACCTTGAGCTGGGGTGTCCACATTACAATTTTACATCCCCACAAGCACAGCCCATGGACACAGCCAGGTGTGGGTGTTCAGCTGCAGTATAGACATCCACTTATTTACTAAATAGGAACAGAAATGAGTTTTGTTTGCACTTTTCATCTGAGGATCTCAACATGCTGCACTTCACCATGAAGGAGGGAAGTGTTATCAGGTCTCAGAAGATACAGTGCTTTCCATTTACAGGGCTCACTGGGGTCTGAAGACCTCTCCACCTCACTGGGATATCAACCACTCAGAAAACACCACACAAAATGCTTGGAGGCTGGATTTGTTTTCACTCAAAGTTGGCTCAGACTTGGATTGGTAAAATAACCAGACCAAAAAGTTGAACACAGCTCTAAATAGTATTCCCATTGTCAGGATCGAGAAAAAAACAACAAGCAGTTGTGTGGCACCTTAAGATTAACAGATTTATTTTTTGCATGAGCTTTCGTGGGAGAAGATCCCACTTCCTCAGATGCTTCGAAGATGGGTGAACTTACAGAAAGGAATGAAACTAAATGCAAGGGGGTGTAGAACATAGATCAGGTCATAAAGTAACAGCAAATCAGAGCAGTTTACAGGCTTAAAGAATGGGAAGCCTGAAGTCAAATTACCCTTTGTAATGTGAAAAGAACCCATAATCTCGATTGAGTCCTGCTTTTACAGAATTTAGCTGGCATATTAATTCGAGTTCAGCTGTTTCTCTTTGGAGTCTTGATGTCCCAGGTACATCTCTAACGACAGTTGTTAACAAATCCATCATCGAGTGATTAGGAAGATGGAAGTGCTCAGCAGCTAGTTTCTTTGTTCTTTGATTTCTGATATCAGCTCTGTGCTCATTCAGTCTCTTATGGAGCGATCGTCCTGTTTGTCCAATATATAAGGTGTTGGGGCATTTCTTGCCTCCCATTCTTCAAGCCTGTAAACTGCTCTGATTTGCTGTTACTTTATGACCTGATCCTATGTTTTACACCCCCTTGCATTTAGTTTCATTCCTTTCTGTAAGTTCACCCATCTTCGAAGCATCTGAGGAAGTGGGATCTTCTCCCACGAAAGCTCATGCAAAAAATAAATCTGTTAGTCTTAAAGTGCCACGCAACTGCTTGTTGTTTTTTTACTGGACTAGACTAACACGGCTATCCCTTTGGAAACTGACAGGATCGAGAAAGCAAGACAAGAAGACTTGCACAAGGATGGACACACATTTCCTTTATACCACAGCTGGGAGTAGCTCCAAGGAGTCCTGGCATATGGATTCCTGCTGTAGAACCACTAGACTGGACTGCCTGTCTGCAAAGGCTTGCTTTCACATAAGCTTATGCATATTACCCCTTAGTATCTAATTCAGATCTTCATTTCTTTTGCTTAGCGCTCTTTGCATGAGATTAACCTGTTTATTTTTACATTTCTGATATCGAGAGAGAGAACACTGGAGGGGAAATGGAAGGAGGGAATGGGAAGGGCACTATCTGGAACAGCGAATGCAAAGGGGCTGTGGAACTGGCAATACACTGTACAACTGTTTTTTTATATTCTTGGGGTCTAATCCAAAGCCCACTGAAGTCAATAGAAAAACTTCCTCTGCCTTCAGTGGTTCTTGGGTTAGGCTCTGGGGATGCTGCTTTTAAAAGAAAAAGAAAGTCATCCATCTTGGCACTTTATTGACAGCACCAGGCCTTGTAGCTCCAGGACACCTTAATTTGGTAGGTGAGAGAGCCACGGGTGATGGGGCAGAATGGAAGAAAGGTAGAAGCAGCTTGAGATAGGACAAGAAAACCAGATTTTCCCAGGAAGAGCTGACACACCATGTCTCAAGGGAAACTCATTCTGATGTGTCTTACCTCCAGGATGCAAAAAGATCTGGTTAATTGTGTCATGTCAGACTGGGTCTGGAGAACTCTACAGGGGGCAGAATGGTCTTTCCTCACCACACTGTTCATTCCTTACTGTACAATAATAACAAAGATGCTCCATGCTTATACAGTCCCCTGCATCAGAGGCTTTCCAGGCATCTTTTTAGGTGGAAAAAGGATGACACAGAGAAGGGAACTGACTTTCTCCCAAAGTAAGTTCCTAACTGAGCAGGGAGTAGAATGCAGGTGCCCTGGCTCCAACCACTAGTTCATACTCTGTTCTGTGCTGATCACTAGATATGCTGCCTTTTCCTTATGCATACACATAGAAGTTTGCACACTGTGATCCATATTCCACCCTCTTTGACACCAGTATAAACCTGGAGTAACATCATGAATGAGAGCAGAATCTGCACCAAAACGGTGCATGAGAATCTGTGTATATCCCACAGAGGACAGTAACTTTGAAATGCTGCTGTTATCACAGTTTGCCTTCAGATTAGCAAATTGTAGAAATGTAAGGTTGGAGGGGACTTCAAGAAGTCACTCATGGCCCTGGGCTGAGGCAGGACCAAGTAAACCTAGATCAACCCTGACAAGAGTTTGTCTAATATGTTCTCCCCTCCAGTCATGGGGATTCTACAATTTCCACAGCAACTTGTTCCAGGGCTTAATCATCCTTATGATTAGAAAGATTTTCCCCTGAACATTTAAACTAAATCTCTGTTGCTGCACATTAAGCCCATTACCTCTCATTCTGTTTTTACTGGGCAAGGAGAACAATTGATCACTGTCTTTTTCAGAACAAACATTTCATGTATTTGAAAACTGTTATCAGGCCCGCCCCATCTTTTCTTCTCTAGATTAAACATGCCAAGTTCTTTCAACCCATTCTTGTATTTCATGTTTTCAAACCCTCTTATCATTTTTAATGCACTGCTCCAGGGTCTCCCCAATTTCTCCACATTCTTCTTAGAGTGGCACCCAAAACTGGACACCATACTTCAGCTGAAACCTCACCAACCAAATAGAGAGTTGTCTCTCATGTCTTACATACTACGCTCCTGCTAACACATCCCAGAATGACATTAGCTGTTTTCACAATAGCATTGCATTACTGACTGGAGTTCAACATGTGATCTATTAGCACCCCCGAGATCCTCTTGTACAGCACATGAAAAATCTGCAAATCTTTGTAAATCAAACCAAATGGCCCTTTACTAGACAGCAATGCTAATGGCTCCCAAACAATATACCACAAATTATTCTGCAGGATTGACACTATCTCCCAGACTTAAACCCATTTCCATAAAATATGCTCTCTGTACAGGTAATAAAATGGTTTAAATTCTGACTTACCCAACTCGCTAACGGGAACACTTGAGGTTCAGTGAAGCCGTTGGGAGAACACTGAGAAGCTGGGTTCTTTTATAGGGCTCCTAAGAGAGCTGGAAAAAGGAGACACCCTCTTTGAATAGTGCCCTGATTCATCTTTAGCCAAACCCAGCTGCACCTTTATGTCCTCAGATGTGTTGTTTTAACTATTATCCTCTTCATCTATCATTTTAGCCCAGAAATAGCAGTTACTGTGTGACAATTCTCATGCTGGTCGGTCCCACCTAATCTGAATTGCAAGGTGATTTTACAGGAGAGCAGTCTTTTACATATTTTTACAATGAAAAAATGCATTTAAAGTCGCCAAACTTGGTAAACAAGGCTCAGTGTAACAATGGGATTTTCTGTATCATGTTACAGAGGCAGAAGAAGCATTTGTTCCTAACACAGGCTGAAATTCTGCTCCACATTACAAAGCTGGGGGGCTTGAAATAAGGATAGGAGTGGATGGAGTTAATTGAGCTACAAACTGGGACTGTCTAAAGTGTGGGCATGATATTGCAGAAATGGCAGAGATTGGTGTTTACTTGCGTGGGTACGTTTACATTGACACTGGAGGTCTACACTGATTGCAGCAAGTGTAGACACCCTTTAGCTAGCTTTAAATTTGTGGGTGCAATAGCACTGTAGCATGGGTTTCAGTGTGGGCTCAGGACTTTGAATACTACTTGAGCAGCTAAAACATGATGAAGTTTGTGCCATTGACAATACTTGGGCCTGATAGCTATACAAAATAATAAGTACTACTCTTGGCAGTAAGTGTTTGAGAATGAGGTCCTGGTTAATTAGAGATTATGGGCCAAAGTGTCTCCTGGTATAAACTGACACAGCTCCACTGAAGTCAGTGGTGCTGTACCAGTTTACACGGGCAGTTTGCTGCAAGTACTTGAACTTAGTTATTTCCTGCTCATGGTCTCACCTGAGCAGTTCCACTTGAAACCTGAAGATTGGCACATGTCAATGACAGGAGATTTCAGCCCAGAGATTATTTTTTAGAAGCATCTAACCTATATAATATCATGAGGCGTCTTGTCTCACATTGGTGCAAGCTAGGAGTAAATCTACCAAAGACAGTGAAGTTACAGGATAAATGCAGCATATATAACACCAGAAACATGGCCATTTGGAACTGAGTGAATCACAGATTTCTTAGTTCACTGGCAATTCTGAAATAAAAAAAATTGCTTTGGGTTGAACCAAAACCAGTTTTTATTTTATATTGAAAGTTTCAGTGAATTGAAAAAGTAAACCCCTCCATAGTTCAAAATGAAATGCTTCATTTACAGTTTGAATATTTTTAATCCTTCAAGTTAAGACAAAATAAAGGAATTTTGGGAGGAAAAGATTCTTGAATTAAAAAAAAATCAAAACATTCATATTTTTTCTGTTTTTATTATAAAAAGATTTTTTTTTCAACCAGAACAATATGTTGAAAATTACAAGAATTTGCAAAATATTTCAGGGTTGTGAATTCTACGTTGTTTGCCCCCCAAACGTTAAAGACAAAAATTTTGCCTAGCTCTAGGACCAGTATGTCATCATTTTTTGCTATTTCTGGTTCAGCACACTATTCTCAATTATTGACTAATGGCAGCACCGTTTTCTTAGAAGTTGCATGGCAGCAATTGATTTAAAATGATCAACCTTTTTGTGTCAGAGTGTTTAACATAGTGAATGGCACTTATGTGTATGGGGATTACTGAAGTATTTGGAAAAATCTGTAACAATCAAAATTATTAATGATTCTCTATCTGAAGTTTACAGCTATGGGATCAGACATATGAATGTGTTAATTTTATTTGTGCCCAGAGTTTGAAGACCAGTACTTTAGAAACCATGGAGATCTATCTATTTTGACCCCAGTTTTAATTTTCTATCTACAATAACTAGCTATATATACCATTGCCATCATCTTGGTATATAAGAAACCTTAATCACCTTTAATCTCATGCTAATATCAATGGGCAAGAGCTCTATGCAGCCCAAGAGCTTTTCTCTGTCACCAACAGAAGCCAGTACTGCAAAGTAAAAGATATTGCCTGAATCACCTTGTCTCTCCAACATAAAAAGTGACAGAATAGCATCATTAGTTCCACATACAATCACCTGAATTAGATTTTCATCAGAAGAAAGGTAAAGAATATAGCTTTAAGTTAAATAGCGGCAACAGAAAATACCATTATAATATTAGGGAATGAATGATTGAACCTAGGGGTAAGATGAACTTCAGAATCCCTCCTGGTAAGAGTTTTAAAAATTCATTATGTAAGCAGTCCTATGGAGGGAAATCTTCACTAAAGATTCAACCTCCAATAACTTGCCATTTGTCCTTATTAGACAGTATTTTTGGCAAACAGTTTCAAACAGAATGAAAAGTTTTCAATGGTATTTTAAATACAACTTCTCAGATTTTAGCTGAAAAAAGAAAAAAAAAAACCCAAACAATAACCATGAAAACAAAATAGCTTTTAGTCGTATGTCGTCTCCTCTCCCTGCCCCCAATTTTGTGTGATTTTGATACAAATGTGAGAAATGCTGACCAAAAGAAAAAAAAGTTGTAAGAAATGTTCATTTATTAAAAAATAAGTTTCAGTTTAACTGTCATCCATGTGCTACTTTCAGTTTCATGTTATTTAATCTTTAATTTAAAGAAATACACCTCAGCAAGGAGACTGATTTGTGCTTGACCTTCAGTTGCTAATTTAAGACACATTTTTCTGTGATATTTTTTAGTCTTTTGATATCTTTTTACATTAGAATGACAGGAATAGACCAGAAAACAATAGGGCCCAAATAGGCATGTTGATGCAGTCTTGTCTCATTAGGCTGTTTTGCTGTGAAATGTAGTAAGTTGGCTGGGCATTGGGTTTGTTGCTGGCCTGCATTGGCTGCTGCGTGCACATTTTCCTTCTGGATTTCTTTGTTCACCCTGAAAGCCCTTGGAAGTCAGTGATAATTTGTCATTCACTAGCCGTTCAGTCCTTAAATCCCCAGAACCAGTAGAATGTTTCTGCTTTGAGCGGAAGTATAGATAAGTGATTTTCCAAAGGGATAGCTGTGTTAGTCTAGCCCAGCAAAAAAGCACAAGGAGTCATGTGGCACTTTAAGACTAACATTTATTTTTCGCATGAGCTTAAGTGGGAGAAAATCCCACTTCGTCTGATGCTTCAAAGATGGGTGAACTTACAGAGCTTCAAAGCATCTGACGAAGTGGGATTTTCTCCCACGAAAGCTCATGTGAAAAATAAATCTGTTAGTCTTAAAATGCCACGCGACTCCTTGTTTTTTTTAGATAAGTGATTCCAACAAGGGCCCAGCAACCTGGATTCTTTTATTCCATTTCCAGGTCTGTCACCAACTTGATTTGTAGTCTTGGGTGTGTCTTGAGGTTGGCTCCCCTCTAAGTGAGATAATAATGAGCTGATTAGGTGTTGTGAGGTTTAAGAAATTAGTGTTTGTAAAGTCCGTGGAGATACTCAGATACATACATGTGAGAGGTTATTACGAATGAGTCTTCATTTTTTAACCTTTCTTCTAAGATAAAATTATACTTGTGAAATTTATACCCCACCCGTGGGGTAATGATACTCTTGGGAAACAGTAATTTTATGGTAGATTAGGGTTATTATTAAATTGAGACTATTACAGAGTTGTCAGAGCATGTACATTCAGTCTTACGTAACAGTGTTTCTAATCCCACCTGTAGGAGGGCAAAAAACCCCACAGACAACCAAGTACTGTTAGGACAGGGGTCAGCAACCCAAAAGATGAGAAGAGCCATGTAGGGTGTAACCTCCTGATAGGGAGTGTGGGGAGCTGAACCAGGGCACCTGCTGCAACATCTCTTGGCAGTGGGGAGCCCAGAACCAGGAGTGGGTCCTCTGCAGGGACATCTTGTGGCAGGAGACAGCCTGGCATGGGCCATTTGCAGAGTCCCCCATAGCATGGTGAGGGGCAGAGCCAGGAGTGGACTGCCCACAGCATCCCCCAGTGGCAGGGGAGGAGGAGGAGGCCCTGGAGCCAGGATTGGGCTGCCCATAGGGTCCCCTGTTGCTGGTGGGGGCTCTAGAACCGGGAGTCCTGAGCCACAAGGAGGCAGCAGCCAAAGAGCTGTGTGGCACTTAAAGATTAACAGATTTATTTTTCACATGAGCTGTTGTGGGAGAAAATCCCACTTCGTCAGATGCTTTGAAGATGGGTAAGCTTATACGACTCCTTGTAATTTTTGCGAGACTAGACTAACATGGCTATCCCGTTGGAAATAGCCAAAAAGCTGCATGTGACTCTGGAGCTGTAGGTTGCAGACCCCTGTGTTACGGAGACTAGATATCCAGAAAGTTTCATGATGCCTTTCAAGCTAATGAGAGACATGATTTGTTTAACAGACAGTGAAATCTTTCTTTCTTGCTACAGATTTCAGACAGTCACCTTAGTATCAGAATAATCTGTAGCACTGTGTACATACAGTGTATAGGACTTCACATTTTCAAGAGCACTCTACATCAGTTAGTAAATGTTAGCAAACTAACCCTCACAAACACCTTTTAAGTGTCAGCATCACTATCCAACATTTAAAGATGGGGAAATTAAGGAACAGCAGTTCAGCATGATATTTTCAGAAGCAGCTACTGATTTTGGCTGCCTTCAGTTTTGGGGTACTTGACTTGAGAAATCAGGGTGTAAGTGACTTGCATAAGAAAGAATGGGTGTTTAGTTTACTTGGGATTAGAACGCAGAAGTTCCAGACTCCAGGGCAACTAGAACTAAGGTCAGGTCTATACTGCCTGCCATTTTCAGTGGGAGTCAAAAAGTAGATGTAAAAATAAAAAGTAAAAGTAAAAGTTAAAGTAACTTGTGTGTCTCCATTCAACTACCCTAAGCCCAGCAAGTCCACTTGTGCTGAGTCCAAGGGAGGGATCTCCCTTTGACTTAGCGCTCCTCCAGTTGTACAGGTGGTGTTCAGACATGAGCTTCCCTATCAAATGAGTGTGTCCTCACAGACCCAGTCAATTGATTGAAGACCTGCTCAGTTGATAGGGAGGCTGATCTCTGAATATCATCCTGGCAACTGGAGGAGCACAGAGTTGAAAGGAGGTCTCTCCCTTTAACTCAGCACAGTGCATGTGCTGGGCATGGCAGTTAAATGGAGATATGCCAGTTATTTTAAGTAACTTGTGTTTCTCTGTTTGACTGCCTCCGAATACAGCAGGCATAGACTTACCCAATGTGACAGCATAGCTTTCTGTTGCTATCAACTCTGATAAACCTTAGAAGAACTCACTGAATTAGCAAATAGTCGAAAGATTTAAAATATGTGCCTTTCTCTTCTCTTAGCTCTCAGCCAGTCACTCGCAGTGAGATCTCTCAAGAACTGCAAGAACCTGGACAAAATTTTTAAAAGCAGTAAAATGACCGAGGAACCTAAATCATATTTTCAAAAGTGACTTAGGGGCAGCTTTTAAGAGCTCTTTGGATGCCTGAAAATGCAGATAAGCACTGAAAACACCTAAGCAGATTAGGCAGCAAATCCCCATTGAAATCATGTAGCTATGAAAATACCCACAGGATCTAAAGTCCAGATTTTCACTGTATTTTGGTGCTCCAAAATACTCAGAATATCTGGGCCTAAGTCACTTCTGAAAATGGCTCTCAAGATCCTAAGTCATGTAGGTGCCTTGAAAATGTTATCCCATGTGTTTTAAGAATACTAAGAAGTTGACTTGCACCTTTACTGTGCTGAAATGTTCACCTGCACTTATGTAGACGTGCTTCTGCCTCTTCTGAGAGATCTGGTACTGGGATTTGATAGGGGCTATATAAAAGAAGAATTTTCATTGGATGGACTCTTGATATTTAAGGATGCAATTGTTTCTAGTTTTGTTCTGGTGCAAAATTGGTGAGAGGGATCAAGGAATCCCTCAGCCAGGTGACATAGCTGCAAAGGGCACAATCTCACCTCTTTTGATCCTAGTCTGCCAGGGTCAGGGGTGTCTAGCTATGATAACAGTACTGGATATCCTAGACTGGTTGGGGCATTCCTTGCCCTAGTTCTGCACAGGTCATTGGCCTAGACCAGGCTGAGGGAATGCACATGACATCACCTGTGCCCTGCAGCCCACCAGGATTGCTAGTGCCATTGCAGCAGGGTCATTCAGAGTTCCTTCAGCGACCGCTGCTGGGAAGGGGGATGGCCACCCACAGCCCCAGTGTGGGCTCCGGTTGTAAAAGCTGGAATGAAACACATAGATTTGTTTTGCAAGGATTTATGACACTGATGAAATGATTGGATGTGACAAGGGACAGCGTAAAGGAAGGATTATTTGTCATCTATTATAGGGCAAAGAGGCAAGTTATTTTACAGTGTTCTAAATCAGAGGAAATCCATGCCTTGCGCTGGGTGTACACTATGCTTCAGACCTTTTCCTCTTTCTATGCCTACCAGGCTTATGTGATTTTCCATAAGCATTCATTGCAGCTATATTATTCAGGTTGCACTATAATGGTCTCCTTTAAAAAATATAACCCGCATATTACAGATCAGATGGCTAAGATGTCATTATTAGGAATAAAGGGTATAATTAGGAAGGATGAGGTAGAGGCTACGTCAGTTGTGTACAGAATATTCTTATCCAGCTATCTTCTGTTTACATCTTTTGCTCACAATTAAAAAAAAACCCTAGACTATTTTTTGTTCAACTCAGTGTTTATTTGCACTCTTCAGTATTTCTGCATGTGATGACTCTGGCAAAGAATGACAGATATTTTGTTTTTATTTTTAATGGATGACATGATAGGCCAGATAAGAACATGAACACAGGGAGAGTCTAGTCTCTAAACCGGACCTCAGAGTTACCAAAAAGCAAAGGTTCATTTTTAAAGCAGGCTGAAATTTTTTTCAATTGGATAGTCTTCTCTAAGAAAATTTAGTTTGTCAAAGTTGAAATTGTTTTGGGGAAATGGGGATTTTCATGAAATTTTAGACCAAAAAATGTCAAAATAAATAGTTATGACTTTCTCATTTCATTTTGATACTATAGAAATGGTTCATTTCAATACGGAAATTTTTCATTTTGATTCATTTTTTATTTTTTCATTTTTAATTTAGTGTTAGCATTATATTATATTATATTATATTATATTATATTATATTATATTATATTATATTATCAAACTAAATGTTCTGGTATTTCCAAATTGCAATTTTTCATAATTTCCATTTTCCAAAATATTTCAAATATTTGATTTTTTGTTTCAATTTGGAATGAAAACAAATTTCAAAACACTGGAATTTCCTGTGGGCTGAACCTATGTTTTCTGACCATGTCTATTTGTTTTAGACATTTTGTGACAGGAAACAGAACTGCCACAGATTGTTAAAGTTATGCACATGATTAACTGTGTTGCCTGTCATCTTGTATCCTGACTCATTGGACAATGATGGCTGGCTTCTGTCCAACGCAGAATCTCAAATCTGAATCCTAGTGAATGTAGGGAAAATTCTGTATGTGATGTTTATGCCATTGGTCAGTTTTTTTAACGTGCAGATGCACCCTAAGTAGTAGCTGGGCAAAATTCTTCCATACTCTAATGGTGCCTTTGTCTGCAGTGACTGGATTCTTCACAGGGGGAAAACACTTATCTGAAGTTTTGGTCTTTTAGACAAGACTAGACAGGATGATTTGTGGCTAAGTTTTCTTTCTTTCTTTCTTTCTGCTTTTATACCATGTTCATCATCTGCACATGTGATAAAGAGAGATCCTTATTATTCACTGAAAAAGAGAGAGGGTCGCCTCAGAAGCAGGGTGCGAGGAGCCGATGTAGTGTCAAAAACAGTGTCTTGGCAGATTCTTTACTGTCTCTGTTTCTGGCAGCTAGGTGCCAAATGCAGAAGCTGTGACCTCCAGAAATTGCCACAGTCACAGTTTCTGTCCTCTCTCTAATTCTGCCAAATGGATACCCAATGGCAAAACATGGCAAAACCTGTGAATCTCAGAACTGCCATACATGGGAAAAATTGGGTATTTGACGGTATTGTTTTCAACTGGCTGGCACAGATGTGTGCATGATGAATGTCTGGTTTTCAACAAAGTTAATGTAGTTTCTTTCCAAATAAGGCAACATTGCATTTGGAGTGATTTGGTGTAGGAACAGTCCTAAAGTTAGGGAACTGTTGAGTCAAGTCTAGAAGGGAGAAAAAAACATCCAAGTTTTCTGAGTGCAAGTCTTGCTCCTTTCTCCTTTGGGCAAAACACTTCACACTGCAAATCTTAGAGTGCAAACTCCATTTGAAGGTGTTTGCATTTTGGTACTACACCAGCAGCAGCTCAAGCTGGGGGCAGTCTTCAGACTGCAGAGGTCTCTGGAGCCTTGGGAGGCTCCCAGCCCTAGGCTATGTCTAAACTTACAAAGTTAAGTCAACTTTGTTTAAGTCAACTTTATTAACTCGACATAGAGAGTCTACCCTAGACTCTTAAGTCAACTTAAAGCAGACTTTGTTAAGTCAACTTAGAGTCTACACTAGACTCCTAAGTTGAACTGGTGGGCTAGAGTGACCTGAGAAGTGTGCATTGTAGGAAGTGTGCTAACATGGCACTGGAGAAGGTCCCCCCTCCCCTGACCACTCCTATAAAAGAGGGAATAAACTCATCACCTTCCCCATTGTGCCTGCAACATGGAGCCTGAGCAGGTCATGGACCAGACTCTTCTCCTGTGCTTTGCAGGCAGTTGCATCACACCTGCCAGCTAGTGGGAAGGCTTCTTCTGCTGTGGGGCAGGCTTTTCTGGCATCCTGACCCTGCAGAGGCAGACAGCAGCCTGCCCCCCACATTGCTGTCGCTGCAACCCACAGCACTCACAACAGTGCTCTCTGTACCTTGTTGCCTTCGGGCACATGAGTCCAACAGTGAGTGGTGGGAGCGGATCATCCTCACCATCTGGGATGATGACCTGTGGCTGCAGAATTTGAGGATGAGCAAGCAGACCTTCCTCTAGCTGGTCCACCAGCTCACCCCAGCTCTGCAGTGCATGGACACCCGACTATGACCCGTTCTGTTTGTAGAGAAGTGAGTGGCCATTGCCGTGTGGAAGCTGGCAACCCTGGATTCCTACCACTCTGTGTCCCAGCACTTTGGCATCAGGAAGGCCACCGTGGGGACTGCCCTCATGCACGTGTGCAGGGCAATCAACTGGGTCCTGCTAGCCCACCTTGTCACCCTGGACAACCTGCATGAGCTCCTCAATGGCCTCACCGGACTCAGTTTCTCCAACTGTGGGAGCATTGTGGACACCACACACATCCCCATCCGAGCCCCAGACCAGAAGGTGTGGACTATGTCAACTAGAAGGGATACTGCTTTGTCATCCTGCTGGGTCTCTTGGATGACCATGGGATCTTCCATAACATCTGTGTGGGTTGGCCTGGGAGGGCACATGATGCCTGCATCCTGCACCACTCTGGCTTATACTGGCCCATGCAGATGGGCACCTTCTTCCCCAAGCACACCATCACCCTTGAGGATGTGCAGGTGCCCGTCCTGATCCTGGGGGATGCTGCATACCCCTTGATGTCCCATCTCATGAAGCCATACACAGGCCACATGGATGCCAGTGGAGACCTCTTCAGTCAGAGGCTGAAGCACTGCTGCACAGTTGTGGAGCATGCGTTCGGCGAAAGCATGCTGGAGGGTCTTCCTAACCTGCCTGCAGCTTTGTGAGCTCAGCATCCCAGAGGTCATCAGCGTGTGCTGTTGCCTGCACACCCTCTGTGAGCTGCAGGGGGAAGGGTCCCCGCATCGCAGAGGCTGAGGCCGACTACCTTGCTCGTGATTACGAGCAGCCCAAAGACACCCTGCTCTGGATGCAGTGGGCCGAGTGGCAAGTACTGGTCATCTGGGACATCCTGAAAACCCACTTCGTCAGCAAGGAGCACTGAGGGATGGGCCTGCCACCAGGCCCTGTCACGTCACCTCCTACACCCACCTATGCCTGTCCCCCACCCCCGCCACCCACCCATCTCCCCCTGTCCCCATGCCAATAAAAGCCACAACACCCTGTATAACTGGCCACAGGGTTTTTATTTACAGGGGGAACTGGGCGTGGGGGCTGAGGGGGATATGGGGTGGGAGTTGTGGGGGTTGGGGGCTTTTGGGGGAGGAGGGGTTTGAGGAAGGAGGAGGGTCAGGATGCGGGGCTGGGTCTAGCGGCCACTGGTAGGCAGGTGCCAGGCCTGCAGATGTCTACCCCGTGTCCTGGGCCCTTGCCATGGGAGGGCTGCTGCTGGAGTTCAGGGCAGAAACCCAAGGGACTCCTCCAGCTGCTCCAAGGCATGTATTTGGCTCTCCGTTAGGCTGAGTATCTGCTCAAGCAGCTCATGCTCAACCCTCCACAACCCTTGCTGAACCCTCCTGCTTCTGCTCAGCTGTCAGTTGTGCCTCAGGCTGCTTGGCGATGCAGATCAGCTCCTCAAATTGCTCATCCCAGGAGTGTGGTGCCCTCCTCCTCCTCCTGATTGGTGCTGGTAGGGCCCTGGGAGTGCCACCAGGCAGGGGTGCAGAGTCTGCTGGAACGAAGCAGAGAACAGAGTTCCCCCCATTAGCTGTTGTCCCCTAACCATTGCCTGCTTCTCTGTCCCTGTCCTTTGGGAGGGTGGTCTGGGAGGGAGGAAGGTCTAGATGCCAGAATAAGTCGATTTAAAGCCATTCCTCATCTACACTGACTTATTTCGACTTAATAAAGTTGAATTAACCATTAATTCAAAGTTGAAGTAGATGATATTAAATTGAAATAACCTTTCCTTAATTCAACTTAAGGAAAGGCTGAAATTGACTTAATAAATGCCCAGTGTGGATGGGGAGTAGGTTAAATTGACTTAAGCCTCATAACCTGTAATTGTAGATGCACCAGTATTGCAGGTGTAGTGCCAAAAACTGTGTTTTGGCAGATTTTTGTTGCTGTCTAATCAAAGTAACAAAATCTGTCGAAACACGGTTTTCAGTACTACATGTTTCATGAAGCCTGCTATTCCTTGTTCTGGCCTGTCCCATGAACCACTGGTCATTTCACTACTTTTCCTCTGTAATTAAATCCAGTCACCACTGGGTGGCACATGAGTATTGTGCAATCTTGTGATTGTTGCTATGTCACTGTGTAATTCTCAGATCCAGTTATACAGCAAATTGTGTCATTCAAATCCATCCAAATGATAAAAGGCTTACTGGGCTGAGAAGGTGGAACAGAATTGCATCTGATATGGTTGGGGTATGTCCACACTTAGAATTTAATTAAGGAGGAACTCCTTAGTTCCAGTTGATGAAAGCTGACTTTGAAGTGGTCAAATAAAATCATATCATAGGGCTGGAAGGGACCTCGTGAGATCATCGAGTCCAACCGCTTGGGAATTGAGCCCAGGACCTTCTGCATGTTAAGCAGAGGTGTTAGCCACTACACTATTTGTAGGACCCAAACCTTGTTTGACTTCAAAGTCACAGTCAATTTGAACCTGTTAGTTCAAAGTGACCAAGTGTGGCCACGTCAATTTGAACTCACTGTTTGTTTGAATTGACATGGGTTGACCTACCTCTGAGGGTGCATAGCACCCTGGAAGGAAGACCAGCCCTCCAGCACCTGGGGGCAGCAGCTCCAAAGGGGCCTCTGCCTCTGCATCTGCCTCTGCCTCCACCCAGCCAGATTGGGCTGGGCAGGCAATGGGGTTCCTGTCCCGAGACAGGGACCCCCCACTTGCCGGCAGAGGGAAGGGATCCCTGCACAGGGCTGGAGCCGTGCTCCCTGCACTTGGGACAGGATTCCCAGGTGTGGGGATGGGACCCTGAGGCTGGCTACAGCCCTGCTTGTGGTGCTAGAAAGGGATTCCCATGTGTGACTGGATCTGCGTTCCCTGGGCACAGGGAAGGGATCCCAGCACATGGCTGAAGCCACGCATGCGGGGGTCCCTTCCCTGCACCAGCAAGCAGTGCTGAAGCCACGTGTGGTGGTTCTGTCTCTGCACCTGGGTAGCACGCCTCCAGTCCCGTGTGGGGATCCCTTCCACGTGCTGGCAAGTAGGGCTGAGGGGCACCCAGGGGTCCTGTCCCTGCACCTGGGGATCCCGTCCCGAGCACAGGGAATGTGGCTCCAGCCCTGTGTGGGGATCCCTTCCCTGTGCTGGCAAGCAGGGCTGAGGGGCACTCATGGATCCCCTACATGCGCTGGGGAGTGCAGCTGGAGCCAGGTGGAGGGAATTCCTTCTCCTCTCACCAGGCCAGCTGTCAAAGGCATGCCCTGACCCCACAGTACCCAGGGAGGGGAAAGCATCCCCTGCCAGGCTCTAGCCTTCTGAGCCCCATGGGGAAAAGCATCCCCTGCCCACCTCTAGTGGCAGTGCTGCTACAGCTGGGCAGGGGATGCTTTTCCCTGTGCCACGCTCAGAGGGCTGGAGCCCAGCAGGGGATTCGGTGATAGCATGGCCCTTCTTGTAGGCCATGTTGCCTCACTTCCCATAGTGCCCCTCCTCCAATTCGAATTAGCATGGACATGCTAGTTTGAATTGGATTTTCTAGTGTGGCCATGTTAATTCAAATTGACTGAATTTGAACTAATAATTATTAGTTTGATTTTATTAGTTTGAATTCAGTCAAGTTGAATTAACACTCTAAGTGTAGACATAGCCTTGGGGAAGTTTTGGACTGGTTCCTTAACACAGGAGCCAACAGAGTAGCCGTGTTAGTTTAGTTCAGCAAAACAAGCAAGAAGTCTAGTGGCACTTTTAGGCTGTCTACACCTAAAACCTTAGTTCAGACTTGCTTAGTCTGAACTAAGTAGTTAAAAGTTAGTTTGAACTAAACACGGTTTTTTAGTTCAAACTAACTTTTTAGTTCAAACTAAAAAATGTGGCAAGTTCAAACTAAAAGTTAGTTCGAACTAAAAACCCGTGTTTAGTTTGAACTAACCACTGGTTCTAATTTATTTAGTTTGAACTAGCATGTCTCCATTGGGCTAGTTCAAACTAAACTTTAAAATAAGGTTGAACTAAGCAGTTAGTTTGGACTAACCAGCTGAACTAACTAGTTTGAACTAACCTTTGATGAGTTCGAACTAAATTTTTTTAAAGACTAACATATTAAGACAGGAGGTATCTAATGAGGAAGGAGGTCACTTGCACTAAAGACACTGCATCTGTTATTGATATATAACAGTATGGGTATGTCCACAAGAGGGTTTTATTTCAAAACAATGACAGTTGTTTTGAAATAAAAGATGTCAGGTCCACACGATGTTTCTTTATTTTGAAATGACAGAGCCCATCATTTTGAAATAATAAAACCTCCGGTGAGATTGAAGTAACTCTTGTTTTGAAAGCGTTGTTTTGAAACAACATGGTGCTGGGGAAGGTGCAGGGGAGCACAGCAAGTGAGGGTGGGTGAGAGGCTCCGGTCCCGCACCCGCCACCCTGCTGGGGCTGCAGCAGCCCGGGGGCTGCAGCGGGATGAGCAGGTCATGCACCTGCCACCCCACCGGGGGCTCTAGCCACCCAAAGCAGGCGGCAGGAAGGTGCCAGTCCAGCACCTGCCGGTGCTCTAGCCTCCCAGAGCAGGTGCCGTGAGCTGTCAGAGTGCCCCTGTCCTCCAGTCCCTGGCCGGCTGCAGTAATAATGAAGAGGACAGGTCACTAATTGAGAAGCAATTTGGATCACTCAGTAAATTGGTGGAAAGGAAACAATATGCATTTTAAAATGGCTAAATGTAAATATCTGTATTTAGGAACAAAGACCATTGGCCAGTCTTACAGAAAGGGGGATGCTATCATGGGAAGCACTGACTCTGAAAAGATTTGGGTGTTCTGGTGGATAATGAGCTGAACATGAGCATCCTGTGTGATGCTTTGGCCATGGGGCTAATGAGATCTTGGGAGGAATGAACAGGGGAATCTTGAGTAAGGAGCAGAGAGGTTATTTTAGCACTGTATTTTACATTGGCGCAACTGCTGCTGGAAACTTGTCCCCAGTTCTGGTGTCCACAGTTCAAGAATGATGTTTATAAATTGGAGAGGGTTCAGAGAACAGCCATGAGAATGAATAGAAGATTAGGAAACCTGCCTTTGAGTGATAGACTCAAGGAACTCAGTTAATTTAGCTTAACAAAGAGAAGGAGAAGGGATGACTTGATCATGGTCTACAAATCCCTATATGGGGAACAAATATTTAAGTAGTTCAGTTTCTTAGAGAAAGGTCTAACATAATGCAATGGCTGGAAGGTGACGTAAGACAAATTCTGCCTGGAAATAAGGTGGATATTTTTAATGGTGAGTTTAATGAACCACTGGGACAATTTACCAAGGGTTATTGTGGATTTGCCATTGCCAACAGTTTTTAAATCACAGTGGGTTGTTTTTCTAAAAGATCTGTTCTAGGGATTATTTGGAGGAATTTCTTTGGCCCATGTTATAGACAGGATAAGACTGGGTGATTCCAGTGGTTCCTTGTGGGCTGAGAATCTCTGTGAATCTAGAAAGCATCTCCTCTCTTGTATCAAAGACTCCTGGGCCCTCACGCTACAATAGCCTACAGCAAATATTTAAGGAAGGGAGAGCCTGGTACTCAGGTGATGTGAACTGGCTTAGCTCTATGCAAAGCATGGGCACTACAACCACTGAGAGGTTGGCCCCTGATGTGTTTTATAGCCAATAGCAGGAAAACATTGCGGGAGAG
This sequence comes from Podocnemis expansa, assembly GCA_007922195.1. NCBI lineage: Eukaryota > Metazoa > Chordata > Testudines > Podocnemididae > Podocnemis > Podocnemis expansa. Next base: position 109,737 of record ML682024.1, on the reverse strand, counting down.
CTTCAGAGCCATAGTATAGAAGCTGTGTAGATGAAGACCACACTCTGGTCACCAGGAGTAAGTGTACACTAGGATTACCAGGATTTATATTTCATTTTTTGCCTCAGTTACAGGGGGAATTATTTTGGCATTTACTGCTTTGGTGGCCGGCAGTGAGGACATGACAGTGACTTCTGATAATGACAGCAGTGCAGGAACTGAAATGATTTAGGGGCTTGTCCTGCAGCATGTTTTCTTGGGTCTTGAACAACCTGGTTTCTCTGCTGTGTCAATGGAAGTTGTGTCTAGCCAGGGCTCAGGTCCCACTCCAATGTCTGAGGCTCTTGGTCATGTTCGGTGCTCAAGTTCTGCTCTGGTGTCTAAGGCTCCAGAGTCTGACAGAGGCTCAGGTCTCAGTTTGTGTGTGAGGCTCCAGTGTCTGACGGAGGCTCGGGTTCCTATTTGGTGTCTGAGCCTCCTGGGCCTGATGTTGGCTCAGATTCTGCTATGGTGTCTAAGGCTTTTGTGTTTGTTTCCTAGACTTTGCCTCTCTCTGGGATGCTGGGCTTCCACTGGGTCCTGGTTGCTGGTTCTGGCTTAATTCCCTACAACAAGCCTTGGCCACTTGGAACACCAGCACAAGAAACTCACTGAAGTAAATTCTGCCGTCACTCTCTGCACCCAGAAACTGCAATGTTCTGTCTATGGTTCGGAGACCATGGGACGTCTGCAAAGAAACAACATCCAGATCAAAATCCTTCATATCCTGTCCAATTACAATCAACAAGACGGCTCATCTATAGTCTCCCGTGTCTACACTCATGGCATCATGTAAATTAGAGATGCTGCACCCAGCTAACATGAGTATAAATAGCAGTGTGGACTCTGATGAGTGGGTTAGGCGAATAGAGTAGAGGGCCCCACATCCCTGGAGCCCCACAGCTCTTTCAGTGCTTAAACTCAACTGTGCCCCCCCTCCCCCACAGTCTACACTACTGGAAAGGCTCTGGCTGTGAGGAAAGTCTCTGGCAGTGGGGACTCAGTGGGGAAAGTCATTCTCCCTCCCCTGCTACTGGAGACGTTCACTGCAACATGTAGTTTCACATTTAGGGTATGTCTACATTGGAGGCTCAGTGAAGTTGACTTAGAGCATCCACATTCAAAAGTCCTGTGGACTGCCCACATCTACACTGACAGATGCTAAGGTGACTTAGGAGTGATGCCTTGTGGGTAGCTGGCCCACAGTGCACCAGAGAAATGCCCTCCCTCCCCCAGTCACTCGTGTAAAATGGGAAGTGACCACAGCACCTTGCCCATGTGTTTGGCGAGATGGACCCTGAGGAGGTCAGGGACCCCAATGTGTGCCAGCAATCTGCCAGTGGGATGCTCGGCACTGGCCATGTATTGACCAGCCTTCTTCAACTCTGGAGCAGGCTCCAGAGGGCAACTGGCAGTGCTGGGATAGGATGCAGGAGGCGGATCACCACGCCGAACCTGGCAGCTTCCATGCTAATGCTGATGGTGCCCTCTGTGCACTGTCGTATGTGGGCATGGGAAACCAGCAGTGACTGGTGGGACTGGAACGTTCTCACCATCTGGGATGACAACCAGTGGCTGCAGAACCTACGCATGAGGAAGAGCACCTTCCTTGAGCCGGACAAGAAGCTCACCCCCGTTCTGCAGGGCACAGACACCTGACTCCGACCTGCCTTGCCCATGGACAAGCGAGTAGCCATTGCCCTCTGAAACTGGTAACCCTGGACTCCTATCATTCCATAGCCCACCACTTTGGAATGGACAAAGCCCATCGTGGGGGCCATCCTGAGGCAGGTCTCCAGGGCCATCAACAGGGTCCTGCTTGGCTGCATCGTGACCCAAGGCAACCTGCAGGACATCCTGGATGGCTTCACTGGACTGGGGGTCCCCAACTGCGGGGGCATCACGGAGGGCACCCACATCTCCATCTAAGCCCCAGATCACCAGCCTGCAGCCTACCTGAACAGAAAAGGGTTCCACTCTGAGGTTGTGCAAGTCCTTGTGGACTTTCACTGGCATCTATGTTGGTTGGCCAGGGCAGGCGCTGGATGCCCACATCCTGCAGAACTCTGGCCTGTACCTGCTCATGCAGGCAGGCACCTTCTTCCCTGAGCAGAACATCACCCTCAGAAACATGCAGGTATCCATCATCATTGTGGGGGGTGCTGCCTACCTCTTGCTGCCCTGGCTGATGAAGCCCTCCTTGGCCAACTTGGATGCCCTACATGGTCAGCCAGCAAGGACCTCTACAACTGGATGCTTGCTGCACGGTCATCGAGTGTGCCTTCGGCCAGCTGAAGGCATGCTGGAGGGCCATCCTGACCCGCGTGCAGCTTGGAGAGATGCTCATTCCAGAGGTCATCAACTTGTACTTATCTTGCCCAACCTGTGTGAGCTGGGAACAGGTCACCACATCTGGGAGACCAAGGCCGAACAGCTTGCTGCCGAGTTCCAGCAGCCTGACGATGCCCTGCCACCAAAGCAGTGGGCCCAGTGGAGAGCGGTGGTGCTCCGGGATGCACTGAGAGCGCACTTCCTCAATGAGTAGTGCTGAGGGGTCAACCTGCTAGGACTGTCCCCACCCCCCATCCCTGCCAACCTACCCCCACCCACCCCATCCCCAAAACTATAAAACACCACTGACACTGAATAGTGGTATACAACCTTTTATTGGTATGGGGAAGTGGGGGGGGGGGTGGAAGCTGAGGGGGGTGAGAGGGTGGTAGCTGCCAGGCTTGGGGGTGGTGGTGGAGGGAGTGAGGGGGTTTGGAGGGTGGAGCAGTTGGGGGTATGTGAGGAGAGCTAGGGTGGGGAGCCAGTGCTACCTGCCTCAGAAGGGCAGGTTTTTGGCTTGTCTCCATCCACCTCCTGTACTGGGCTATCAGTGATGAGGATGATTGGGCTCTGGGGCAGGAGCACCTGTGGTGGACCAAGGGTTCAGTCACCTCCCAAGCTGTTGTGGCGGGGGGGGGTCTGCTGCCCTAGTTGAGCATCTGCTGGAGAATCCCCTGCTTGGCCCTCTGGTAAACATCCTCCCATTGTGTCAGTCCCTCAGGTCTGCATTGACTTGCTATGTGATCCAGAGCAGCTCCTCAAAGAGCATGTCCCGCAAGTGAGACCCCCTTCTCTTTGTTAGGGCTGGGTGCACCCCTGGAGTGCCATGTGTCACAGGTGCAGGATCTGCAGGAGTGAAGCAAAGAACATAGTTCCTCCCATTAGGTAGTGCAGTGTGCAGCCTGACAGCAGCTGCTGTCCCATGACTGTCCCCCTCAGTGACATCGCTGGGAGGCGCTCTGGGGGCCTCAGCCCCCCTGAAACTCAGGGCCAGCCCATGAGTGGCATGCCCCAAAACTGCGTGGGGGTGCACTGTTGCTTACCCACACAGGGAGCACTGCCGGCAGCAGCGGCTTCTACCTGGCCAGAAGACAGAGCCTTCTGGCTGGGAGGGAGCTGCCCCAGGCTGAGCCCGGGAGTTTTTAAAACTCCTGCCCTTGCCTGAGCCTGCTCTGAGCATCAGCCCCTGCCACGGCCCCGCTCTCCCTCTGGCTGCCAGGTAAGGGAGCCAGGGCAGGGGGAGGTCCAGGGGCAAGCACACCGGTCTGGCAGGAAAGGGCGCAGGGGAGGGTGCTGACCCAGGGCAGCAGGGACCAGTGGCAGGACCGGAGGTTAGGGAAGGGCTCGGGGGGCCACTGGGGTGGGGGGGTTGGGAAGGGCTCAGGGAACAAGTGGAGGAGATAGGAATGGATAGGGGCCCTGGCGGCCAGTGGCCCCCCCCCTCATATTTATGTCTAGTAATGACCCTGGTCCCCCTGATTCCCAATGCCTGTCCTTTGAGACAAGGACCTCTTGGTATGTGTTGCTATGCTCTGCTGCACGTCAGGTGCAATGCCCATGGCAGTGAGCCTCAGAAAGCTCTGCCCCCAGGGGGGTCTCTCCTGAGGGCACATGCCAATGGTGTTGGGTGCATGCTGTCTGGCCTTGGCACTCCCACCTACAGTCCCTCCCACCCAATCTCCAGACATGCCCCTGCACCTCTTGATTCTGAGCCCTCCCTGCCACACAGCCCTCTGCCCCTCTGCCCCCGTGGGAGGACCCCAGTCCTCATCCCGGATCCTGCCTGTTCCTGTGCCATGTCTCCCATGCAGTTGCTGTCCCACATGGGTGCACTGACATACCTGCAGCGTGGGAGCACTCACCAGCAGGTGCACCAGATATCTGTCTTGAGGTCCCCTTGCTTGGGTGTCCTGGGTGGGGGAAACCTCCTTCTGCGTCCCCGGGTCTGGTGTTGGGGCAGGGAAGAGCTCTGGACAGGTAGCCTCTGGGGCTGGCGTGATGCCTTGGGGCTGGTTCTTTGGTCTCTCACTGGCCCAGCACCACATTTTCATCCACCAAGTTCTCCTGGTCATCATCAAGGGAGGTGGGGCTCAGAGGGGTCGATGAAGTGGGCTGGCAGGCTACTGTTCTCCTGCTCCAGGAAGGCATCCATCTGGCTCCACTCAGAGCATGTCCTTCTGGGCCTTTTGATAGCCCTCGTGGAGGTCCTTTATTTTCACCCAGACCTGATGGGTGTCCTGGGTGTGCTCCTTCACCACCAGTGCCTGGGAGATTGTGCTGTACACCTACCAGTTGAAGTGGCTGCCCTGCAACTGAGAGTGCATGGTCTCATTCCCCCAGATGTCCAGGAGATCCAAGATCAACTCAGGGCTCCATACTCGGGCCTGCTTCCGGCTCTGGCTCTCTGTCTCCATTGCTTGCAGACAGCATCCCTGGCCTGCTCTGAGGAGGAGGGTGGGCAGGGCTTTGGCCTTCACTTAAGTTGACTCAGTAAGGTTGATTTAAGCGTTAAGTTGACCTTCTGGGCTGGTGCTATAAAGCTGACTTAAAGAAGTGCTTAAATCAACTTAATAAATTCCTAATGTAGGTGTGGCTTTTGTTAGGTAGACCTAAGGAAGGCTAAGTTGACCTAAAGCTCCAGTGTACCAACAGATAAATGCTTGGACTGGTGACTGGAAAGCTAGATAGATTGATGGACAGCTGAAGAGATGGGTTGATCAACTTGATAGGCAGTCTGAAGTACAGATTTCTTTTTATCTTTTATCTTTTGACCATGGATTAAGTACCATCTAAAAGTCAGCTTGCACATGTGTCTATGCTGGAGGAAGAACAGAGCTGAGAATACAGCCCAGCTCTGGGAAACCTCAAACTATTGTCATTTTTGATTATTTGTCTGCCACAATCACTGGTTGGACAGAAAAAAAAAAGGTATTCCTTTATGACACCATGACACTATTTATGACAGCTCAGCTCTGATGCATCAGACAATATATTTCTGGCATACCTCAGTCCTGGGTCACTATGAACAACAACATTCAACATCAGTAAAGATAACAAGTTTCCTGTTACCCAGACTTACCCGGTCCAGCAAAAAGAAAAGAGCAGTAGAGTAGTTTGGAGTGAAGTGGAGATCCTATATAGAGTTCTTAATAATACCCTGTATCTTCCAAAGGAGACACCTTCTCTCAAATATCCTGATTCATTTCTAACCAGCCTGGCTACACCTTTATCCCTTCTGTTGTGACTCAATTGATTTTTTTACTCATGTCTTTTGTACTGATTTGATGCAACAGCAAATGTAGAATGTGTCCAGCGCTAGCCCCACCCTGTATGCATTGCAAAGGCATTTTACAGAAAGGGTATATTTAATTTTTCTTGTGGATTTTTAGGTGACACCAAAAAATGTCTCTGAATTGCTGTTTAACAAACCTGTTTTGCAAGGATCTGTTTCTCAGGGTGTTGGACTTTAAAGCACGTGGATCCCTCAGAGAAGCAAAGGAAGAAGCCACCCACAGCATAAAGGAATATGGTCTATGGTATTCTCTTGGAATTCTTAAGGGATAGTTTTCTGTCCTGTGATACATTGGAATCAGATGAAATGATCACAATGGTCCCTTCTGGACTGGGAATCTCTGGAATATTTTAGGAAAAGAAATTGTGAGATTGAAGTAAATGGAATCATTTTTATGAGAGGGTTAAACACAACTACTTTCTTCCCATTACGCTAGCGTTTCCCAGTTCTGAGTGCAAAATGCGAAAGGACTAGTTCCTGAATCTGGCTGAGGCTGTAGCTGCCTTGCTGTTAGTGGTGTGTGTGTGTGTTGTGGCAGGTTAATATTGTCAGTGTGTTGGGAGCAAGTGTGTTGCTAGGAAGTTAACACTCTATCTGGGGGTGTTGAGGGCAATAAGTATGGTTAGGAATGGCCCCATGTCTGTGTGGTGGGGCTGAGTATCATAGAGAAACTCTTCAACTTTGAACCCATTTGAACATTGTAGATTTGAAAACTTGCCACCAACATGCTGAAGAAGGAGTAGAGAAGGGCCAGAGTTAAAGAGAAGCAGAACCATCAAACTGACAGGCTGCCCTTGTCCATCAGGCAGTTTTAAGAGAAGCTGAAATTTCAAGTTCCTTACTTGTCCTCTTCTGTTTTGTGATGAGATCAGTGTTTTGCTGAGGGCACACTACTGTAATGGGTTGCTGAAGGCAGCAAACACAGCTCTTGGTAGGAAGTGTTTTCAGTAGTGTTTTCTGCAGTTGGATCTGGGCAGATGGATCAATGCACCTGCATGTGTGAGAGTGAGAATCAAGTCCTTTGAGAGAGAGCTCTTAGGTACAGGGTCCTGGCTTGCAATGGCTGGAAAGTGCCTACGGCACTACATAAATACATAATGATGATAAGTTCCAAAGGGGAGCTGCGTTAGTCTAGTTCAGCAAACAAACAAGGAGTCCTGTGGTACTTTTGAGAACTAATAATAAATAAATAAGTAAATTCGTTAGTCTTCGAAGTGCCATAGGCAGGATCATTGCTGCTCCGGGGGATGACCCGGGCCTGGGCCTGGCCTATGCCCCCTGGGCGCCAGGCCTGCTCCCTTGCTCTGATCCAGAGGTGGGGCCCTGGGCTCCCGCTGCTGACAGCCTGGCACCGATTTTTGGCTGGGGACTGGGCTGGGTGAGACAGCGGCTGCTGCGTGTGGCCCAGCCAGGGAGATGCAGGTGCTGCCGCGGCTGGCCCAGAGCTTGCTTCCCAGCTGGGAGACTCAGGTACTGCCATGGCCAGTCCAGACCCGGATACCCAGCTGGTGACTGGGTCTGGAGAGGCAGGGGGTGCCACAGACATTCGGGGCACTGGTGCCGGGACTCAGGGCACTTGCTCTGTGTGCCAGGCACCAGCGATGCCTCTGGCCATAGAACTCCTTGTTTGTTTTGCACAATGATGATAGTCATTCATAAGAACGAGGAGAGAGTGTGGGATGCAAAGAGAAACTTTTGAATGGGGATCTAAATCCGATCCATGCATTGTACCCTAGACAGGGCAGCCATTTTAAATGGAGAGCAAAATTGCACCCTCATTTCTAGAACTTGCCATAACAGGCAATGTGGCCTAGTGAATCAGAATAAGGCAAATGAGACCTGCTTTCTGGCCCTAGCTCTGCCGCGGACTTCCACCAATAATCCTCTTTTGGTGCCTGCCCTTCTGTTTCTTCTTCAGCCCTTTGTCTATTTTGATTGCAGTTGCTTTAGGGCAGGGCCTCTGTCTTGCTGTGTGTTTTTTCAGCTCTAAGCCCAGTTGCACAATCATCTCAGGAAGGGTGGTTAAAACTTAGGAACTGCTGTAATGCAAACAATAAATGCAAAGCCAGTGAGAAGTCAGTGGAGGCATGGGAGGGGCTTTGGCCAGTGTTATAGAGGAGTTATTTGCAGTTTATCAGTGGAGAAAGAGAGACATTTCATGATGCACTAGGGTTGATTGTGGAAGGTTCTTCTCTGACTGCTGCTCACATCTATTCCCATTCAGGTGTCTATGTGCCTCAGTGCACGGTCATTGCATTGGAGACAGGCACTTGCAACAGTGCAAGGGCAGATAGTTCCAGGATAGGGTTACCAGACGTCTGGCAAAAGGAGGACATGTCCTCTTTTTTTACTGTTGCATCTGTCATCCAGCAGGTGTTTTGAAAAAACATGATTTTGTTTGTCTTTTTACTTTAGGGGTGCTGGATAGAGCCCTGCAAATATGCAGATATCCATGGATATCCGCATCTGTGGATACAACATGGATATCCGTGGACCATTTCTTGCGGATGCAGGTTGCATATGGATCCATGTATTTGTATCCGTGCAAGGCTTTAGTGCTGGAATGCTGGGGTAAGCATTCTGGGCGGGCCCCCTAAAAATAGTTGGCTCTGCTGTGGGCGGGAGTGAACCCAGCCACCCCTCTCCCCTCCTTTCTGGGCACCTGGAGGGGCCCCACACCTACTTTCCTAAGCGGTGCATGTGTGTCTCCTCTCTTTCTTATCTTGCTGGGCCAGCGCCATAATTTGTAGCCTCCAGCGGCTGTCCCTGTGGGCCCCTTCCCTGCCCCACCTGTAAGGAAGCCTGGGAAGGGTTGGGGATAGTCGAGCAGTCAGGGCAAGGGCCTGGAGCCGGTGCTTCCTGGGCAGGCATAAAAAAGCTGCATGTACTGCAAGCAAAGCCTGGGAGCTTTTGGAGGCTGGGATGGCTTGTTCCTCATGCAGCCCTGGCATTTGCCTGCACTGCAGCTGGGGAAGGCAGAGGGGATGCCCCGCGTGGAGGTGGGGCCAGACGGGTGCGGAGCTGGGCTCCCTACTCCCCACCAGGCCCTGCTGCATGAATTCTTGTGCAGCTGCTGACGTTTGCCTCGCCTGGCTCACCTGTGGCTGGTGAGGATGTGGAGGGGGGTGGAGGAGCTGGGAAGAAGGGGTCAGTATGGTGGGCTGGCTAGGGAGGTATGGAGGCAGTTGGGATTTCTTCGGCCTGAAGGGGGGTGAAGAGGTGAATGAACAGCTGGGGTGTTGGGGGTGAGGCTAGAGGGGGGACATAGGGAAAAAAGAGGAATCTGATGGGGGCAAGCATTTGGGGGGCAGTAGCTGTGGTGAGGGGCAGGTGTTTGGGGGGCAGTAGCTGGGGTGGTGGGGGAGGCATTTGGGAGGGCAATAGCTGGGTTGGGTTAAGGGGGTCTAGATGTGAAGGGGGCTCCGTCATGTAGGTGTCCTCCAATGTCCTCCTTTTCGTACTTCCCTGTTCTCCTTTCCGTTCTTTGATATCTGGTAACCTATTTCAGGACCATCACAATGGACGGAGAGAAGGAGCTGAAGGGGAGGCAGGGTCAGTGCCATCTATATATCACACAGGTGGGTGGGTCAGGGTGTGTTGGTAACAGACCCTGTAATAACCCTTGGGGAAGAAGGGGTTAACACTCTGGTCAGTGAGTCCCAGGACAGCCAATAGGAATGAAGTGCAGGTTTTTGAATTGGAGCAGCAGCCTTGCCTGTGCCTGTTTGGATGCAGCAGAGCTCCTGGAAGGATCAGGAGGAGGCCAGAGGGGCCTGAGGAAGAATCCAGCAACATCCTTACCAAAGATAAGTTAAGTTTGTTACTGACCAGGCGTGGGTGGAACAGGGAATGTTTACTTTGATGCAGTCAGGGTATTTTCTTTGTTTTTGGCTTGTTTCTTGGATTTCTCTGTGCTGAGCACATGTAACCCCCCCCCCCCCGTAACTACCTAAGTTAATTCCCAGAGAAGCAACTCTCTGCGTTTATTATCTGTTCTTTTTGATTAAAGATTTTACCTTTTAAGTAAGTTCTGGTTCTGTGTCCTGGAAGGGCAAGACGTTTGTGTGCACATGCCTTAGACTGCACAGGCAGCTACTAGAGGGAACCGTGTTCCAGTTCAGCTCATAGGCAGCTGGGGTCCAGTCACTTTCCTGAGAGAGGAATAAACAGGATTGCAAGTCCTCACAGGGAGGAATTCCCAAGTGCGCCTTCCTGGGTCTCAAGAGGTTTTTTTGCATTTGGGTGGTGGCAGCGATACCACTCCAAGGCCAGGAATTGGAGGCCTTGGAGACTTCTAAGAGCAGGCTTTAAGGCCAGTGGCTTTTCTGGCCTGTTGCAGGCCTCCACTTTCTGCACTCAGAGTGCCAGAGTTGGAAAACAGCCTTGACAGACCCTACGGGACAGGCTAGAACAAAAAGCTTCCAGATGACCATGTGCTGCCACATGTAGACACCTGAATGGGAATGTGCGTGAGCAGCCGATCTTGAAGAAGAGCGTTTACATGTAAGTAATCTTCCAATACATCCTTCTGTCTTTTCCCATGGAGCAAGTTATGTGGTCAACCCATTTTTAATGTCACTCCCTGGACAAGCTTTTGGGGATTAGATACATATGGATGAAAGACTTGTTCCAGCTTCATTGATTTGTTCTCATTGTAACTGTCATGAAAATCTAAGACTCAAAATTAATGTCTCCCAAGGATATTATTAGCATCAAGGTGGGGCATGATTAACACCCTGTGGAACATGGGACTAATTTAGGTACGTTCAGAACGCTCTCATTCCACTGGCTTTTCCCCACATGGGGCCTCCAGTGTATTTTCTTGTTTTTCATCTGTCTTCCTTGTGCCTCATTATCACCAGAATGGTCATTCTGAGCAAGGACTGTTGATTGACTAGGTTAATTTATAACTGCATCTGGTTCCAGGCCCTACTGCCAAACTCTCACTAACTATAAAGCAAATTTGACACAAGACCATGGGTCAGATTCTCTGCTGTGTTCTGCAGGCATTTATATAATGCCCTTTAGGGTGCCATGTCCATAGTTTTATAGAAATAAGTCCTCTCTGTAGACACAGAATGGTTACAGCATGGGTAAAGGGAAGATAAGCTTTCCCAACACAGCCCCACCACTGCACTTGGTGGCATCACCTATGGGGGAAAGGGCAACAGAATCAGAACTCAGGCCAATCTGCTCCAAAATACAGAGGCCTGTGCATAGGCAGGGAAACACAATGGTGGCTCTGTTGTTCATGTTGTCCTTATGCCCAGAGTAGTTTGACTGAAGTCAGCAGGAGTCATTGTGGAAGAAGGTACTGCTGCATGTGAATCAGAGGCTGGCTATTAGGTAGAGGACTGTAAGTTTGTAAGGAGCTGAGGACACCTTTTTGTTCTCTGTTTGTCCACCACCTAAAATGGTGGGGCCTTGATCTATGACTAGGGTTCCCAGGTGCTTTAGTAATGCTAATAATAATAATAATAATTAATATTATAATAAATCAAGTAAGCTGCTTCAGCAGAGAACTGTGATGCACATACTGAAAAGCAAGTCAACAAAATGTTTTTAGCTCAGGCCCAGAGCCTGGATTATGAATCCAGGCAAGGGTTAATGTGCATCACTGTCTTGCCTCTTGCCCTCTGCTGGAGAGATCAGAACTGCTTAACAGTCCATCATAAGCCCTAAAATGCTCCTTTAACTGAAATACCCTGGGACCATAGCCTGCACCTACACACATATTCAGGTGTGTAACTCCCACCTAAGTAACATTGTCTTTAGAGCAGAAGCAGTTGGAGATCAGTCCCTCTGGTTTCTGTGAGACTGCAAGTGGCTGTGGTAATGCATTGAGTACCATGAAGTCCTAGTTATCTATGGGTTTTATTATAATGAAACATTGTATTACTGCAGGACCTCTCTACCGTAGCATCCTAAGCATGCTCCAATAAACAAATCCTGAGCAGACGGTAAGGATTTTAGATCATTGATTACATGTGTTATGGAATGACACACAAGGCAAAATCTTTCTTTAGCATGTCTGGAGTTGCTCTTAAATGTCAGTGGTGAGTTGCAAATGATAACCTCTCCTTCTGCATCTCTTTATTCACTGGCCATAATTGAAATGGCTGCCTGGTCAGCCTTAAGGGAATCTATTCAAAGAGTGCCACCCTCTGGCTGTATCAATATACAGCTGTCAAGACTTTCTGGATGCTTGGCCCGCCCATCTCTTGGACATCAGCTAATGGAGGCGTGACAGCTGCAGACAGTGAAAAGACATATGTAATAATAATGCTTAGCTCTTCCCAGGCATAGATCCTGAAAATCCGAACAAAGAAAGATTAGCATAATTATTACAGGTAGGGAAACTGAGGCACACAGCAGGGGTTTGATTTATATGGAACTCAAGTTTCCTGATTCGTATCTCAGCACCCCATCCACTGCTATTCAGTGTTCAGAAATGCTCTCCTCTCTCCATCAGCAGCTCTGCTGTGCTACAGTGACATGAAATACTGAAGGTGAAACCTTAAAGTTCCCGCACTTGCACAGGAGCTGAAGCAAGCCCACAATCACAAACAGCAAAGAGTGGCAAGGTGCATCTTCTCTCAGCTAGTCCATGTGCTTTTGCTACAACTGTTGCCCAGGAGGAACCTCCTGTAGGAGCCAGGGGAGCATTCGTTCTCCCTGGATGTCGCTCTTCTGCCTTTCCACTTGGACTGTCCATATAGTAGTTGCTCATAGTGGTGGCTTTGGCCATTTATTCACTGGGGCCTGGATTGAGGCCCAGTAAACTTATTGTGTCAAGAAGTTAAGTTTTAATAACTCACTAAATATCTTTTTTTTTTCTCATGCTACAAACTAAGTGCAATTTAAAGTTTACTATTAGGCATTTTGGGGCAAAAGCACCCAGATTTGGACCCTAATGTCAGTCTCCTATTTTTGAACATCTTTGTTTTAGCCAATAAATGGCAAATAAGGAAGTTTTATTTATTTATTTTTAAACATTTCAGAAATACTGACAGTTTTTCAATACATGTTTCTGTTTGCAGGGAAAGAGAAATAATAAATATTTAACAGTAGGTTTTTACAAAGGAGGCCTATATCATTATCCCCATTTTTGAGACAAGGCAACTGAGGTGCTGAGCAGTGGAAGAATGTTCTCCAGATCAGCACAAGAGCCAAGATAGATGCGTACCTCCTAGGCAGGGGTCAGTTTCTGTTCATCAGGTTATCACTCTTAAGGAAATTCAGCTTCAGAATCTATACTAGAAAGCTCACCGGGAGCAAATAATATCATATAATAGTGTCATACAAAGGGTTAATGATTTCAACTTTGTGACTTAATGTCACTACAGGTGTGTATCTTAATGAGGAGCTCATTGGGTACAAGGTGAACATAAATGAGACACAAGAAGGGCTTCAGAGGAAGACTGAGAGGGAAGAGGTGTTGTGAATGCTAGAATTCAAATCAACACAAATTGAACTATGGTACCACATTCCAAAGGGGTAGCTGTGTTAGTCTAGTTCAGCAAAATAAGCAAGGAGTCTAGTGGCACTCAAAGACTAACAAATTTATTTATCACATGAGCTTTTGTGGGGGTACATCCCACTTCATCAAATGCTTCAAGGCTTTCAAAGCATCTGAGGAAGCGGGATTTTCTTCCATGAAGGCTCATATGATAAATAAATTTGTCAGTCTTTAAGTGCCACTGAACTACCACAGGCTTTCTTTGAATGTTCATGGGGCAAAACTCCTTTTGTTCTTTCAGGAATTGTTATTTGAATTACAGTCGCACTTATGATCCACCACTGAACTCAGGGCCACATTGTACTGAGAGCTGTTTATACACAGATCAAGGAACAGTCCATGCTCTGACTGGCTGCTTAACATCACTGCAAATCAAGTTTGTAATTTCACATTGTGTTGTGCTCTCTCAGGCAGCTGTTTCTAGCAGGTGAATTTGTTGAAAGCTGGCACAGGTTGTAAGGATAAGAGAAGCTGTGAATTAGGTTAATCAAGCAGGATTTATGCTCATTCTATATGTGATATTTATTGCATTGCTGGGTTGCAATGGAACTGTAAAACTAGAAACTTCATTATAGATCCTGTGTTGTGTCATACAATTGAAACTACAGAGGGAGCACTCTTGATACTTCCAAATGAAACAGCACTGAAGATCTTTGAATGGTCAGTAATGCACAGCAAAACAAACAAGGGGTCCTGAGGCACTTTCAAAGACTAACAAATGTATTTATTGCTTGAGCTTTCATGGGACAAAATCCCACTTTGTCAGATGCTTGAAGATGGAGAAGTGCAGATGAATGGGAGGAAAACAAATGCATAGAACTTGGAGCTGCATTCTGTTTGTTAACCACCAAAACTTTTATACAGAGATCTAGTTTTAGGATGAAGAGACCACGGATGGACAATAGGAGGGGAACTTACTAATAAACTGCAGAATCATGGTCCAGGGCTGAGCCAGGCTTGCATTTCTCTTGATTACACACGCATTTAGACCTTTTTCCTCTATAATATTCAAAACATTTGGCTGCCAAACCTGTCATTAGACTGTAAGTGGGTGGAGTATAATGGGTGAGAGTGTATGAGGAGAGAGAAATGTTTATGACAAAATTCTTAATGGAGTTATTTCTCATTAAAGGTATAGCGTATTTTCTGAACTGATTTCCAAACTGGGATGATCACTTCGATGAAGGCTTTTAGAGACAACAGTATGGTTTTGTTTTCCATAGGGTCTGTTAATACATACTGCATCCTTTCATTGCGTTACGAAAGTCAAACAGCTCACAGAGAAACAGAGAAATGCAGGCACAGGCGAAACAGAAAAATGTATTCTGTGTTCCTACTGATTTTTTAAAAGAGAGCAAGAATCTAGGAAGCAGAAAAATAGATTGCTCCGGATGGAGGAGAGAGTTCTCCCACCAATGAAACTGTGTAAATGGGTTATAAAGGAGGCTGAGGCTGGGGAGCAGAGTAGAGAGAAACAGTCATGGAATCCAGGAGTAACTCCATACAGGGTTTCTACCAAGCCAGGCAGGGTACTTTGAACTGTGTCCTTGGAGAAACCAAGCCAGTTATATGAGGATGGGGAGAAATGATTGTGTCTCCTGAGGTGTATGAGGAGGTGTGTGGGATTAGGAGAGAGTTATTTTGCCTGAAACTGGAGCTTTATGTTCTGAAGCCAAGGATATAAGTTCTGATCTGAGTTCTCTACGTTGTGCAAGAGACACTCCTGAGATCAGCTATTATTGCTTGCTTGTTTGTATTGAGGTAGAAACCTGAGATTAACACACCTTTGGGGAGGTGTAAAGACAGTTTCCAAAGCTCCTTGGGATCCTCAGAACCAGAAGGTGCTCGAAATGCTTCACTATTATGTTAATTTAGGGCAGAAGGGGACTGGCTGTGTGTCAAATTTTGACACACATACATGTGTTTTCCTGCAGTGGACACCCTGTAGGAGAATAAGGAGAAGTGGGTTGGGATTAAGCAGAATTAAAGCAGGGGATACACATTCTTCTCTGCTGTTTTTGTGATTGCTGAGATAGAAAGTTGGTAGGTGTGGCTGACAAGGAAGAGAGCCTGTAACGGTTGTTTACTTCACAAACAATGTGTAATACACAGGAACAATTTTAAAACTACATCTGGCAGGGAAATGGTATGATAATTTGGGCTCACTGCTGAGAATATGTTGAGGTAGCAGACAAACTGGCTTCTCTGGAATACAAGCTCTTCTAAATTAGGTCTTCTAAGCTTTCTTAATAATAGTGAAGATAATTGTCACAGATTCCTGGGTGGCTTTGATGTGACCATAAATACTGCTGCTCATCAAGGGACTTTAGGAGAACATTTAGACACAGATGCCAGAGAGAAAGTGTAAACCTGGACACAGGTAGTTTAAAATAGAGAGAGAACTTAAAAACAAGTATTTGATCCTAATGGAAATTTCCAGAGAGGTAGCATGTTAGTCTGTGTATAGCAAAAGCAGTGAGAGTCCTGTGGCATCTTATAGACTAACAGGTTTCTTTGAGCATAAGCTTTCGTGGGCTTTGACCCACTTCGTCAGATGCATTTGACGAAGTGGGTTGAAGCCCACGAAAGCTTATGCTTGAAAAAATCTGTTAGGCTATAAGGTGCCGCAGGACTCTCGCTGCTCTATCTGATCCTAGAATCATAGGCCATGTCTACACTGGGAGCCTATTTTAACTCAGCTTAGCAAGGTCAACTTTAAGTCAACTCAACCTTGTTGACTGAGGGGTCTGTCTACGCTAGTAGACAAACCCAGGGCCTGGGGTTGGGCCCTGGCCCATCCTGGAGTGCACTCTGGCTCCATTGCCCCAAGCTGGCCTGGGGTCCCAGTCCAGCTCCTGCTGCTGCCTGCAGGTTGCTGGGTGTTAGATCTGGCCTGAGCCCCTTGCCATAGGTGGCGAAGGCTGGGAGCCAGCTCCTGACGCTGCCAGAAAAGGGCTTAAAGTTCAAACCAAGCGCTTAGTCCAGACTAACCATTCAAATTTATTAGTTCAGACTAAGCTTTGGCTAGTCCAAACTAAGACATTTTTTAATTTGGACTAGTCAAAGGCTAGTGTAGACCTGGACCAAATTAGTCCAGCTTAGTCCAGACTAATTTGCTAGTGGAGACATAGCTTATGACACTCACATCTCTTACCACAGTACTCCTTCC
This sequence comes from Podocnemis expansa, assembly GCA_007922195.1. Classification (NCBI taxonomy): domain Eukaryota; kingdom Metazoa; phylum Chordata; order Testudines; family Podocnemididae; genus Podocnemis; species Podocnemis expansa. The sequence goes on along the minus strand of ML682024.1, from coordinate 93,408 downwards.
TAGGCAGTCATTGCGCATTTTGTATATGTGCAATGGATTGTTCCTTCCTCAGTGGAGTACTCTGTACTTCTCTTTATTGAATTTCATTCTGTTTACCTCAAAGCGTTTCACCAGTTTGTCAAAAATCAATGGATTACTCTTTCCTAAGTGGAATACTTTGCACTCATCTTTACTGAATTTCATTCTGTTTACCTTGGACCATTTCACCAGTTTGCATATAAAATTGTTGGAAAATGGACTGAAAAAAATTAGTCACCTCTTATTCAATTCCCTCTAGCCTAGGAGACTTTACCAAGGATTTCCTTTTATAGATCCATCCATCATTAGGAAATAATTTTTTCTAGTCTTCACAAGTGATTTTTTTCCCTTTATTTCTCCTTGAAATTCCTATTTTCCTATCTCATTTGTAACAGGATGATTTTTGTAAAGTCTAAAGCAGAGCTTGCAGAGATGACTGATAACTTTTTAAGTACATTTTTACCAGCAGAGGCCGCTGTGCATCACACAGAGAATGCACGGGTCATTGAACAAACAAAATGCACAATGAGGAAGAAAAGATGTCGAATTCCAGCGGAGACATTATACCTTAAGACACAATCTTTGTCATTTGAACTTCACTATCATGGCTCAAAGCAACACAGATTTGTGTTAGCATCCCCACTAGTGCTGTAAAAAATGTTCTGCTGTGAAAAGCAAAATTCAGCCAAAATTCCACTGATGATCTTAGGCCAGGTTAAGTTTTCTTTGCAGATGAATCAAGCTAACTTGCCGGGTTAGAATTAATTGTACTGGTTAGAGAAGGCACAGATAGATTTCTGAGCAGTTGATATGCTCGTTCTTTTCTCTTAGCATCTCACAGGTTTGTTGTGAGGCTTCACAGATTGACGTGTATAAAGCACTTAGGCTATGTCTACATGGCACTTTTATTATGAAATAACACTCGTTATTTCGAAATAAAAGAAATTAGGTCTACACGACGTTTTCTTATTTCGAAAGGACGGATCTTGTCCTTTTGAAATAAGAAGCGTCGTTTCGAAAGACTTAAACCTTGATGTTTGCGAAACAGCCGTTATTTCGAAACAGTTGTTTTGAAATAATGCCATTTAGACATGTTATTTTGAAATAGCCGTTATTTCAAAATAACGTGCTCTGACCTTCTTCCCAGGGTGCACAGCACCCACAAGAAGAAGGAAGTGCCCAGCCCTGGCAGCTTGCTGACACACCTCCACAGGCATGTCAGCACGTGGGGCAGGAGCTTCGGAGGGCAGACGGCGTGGTCCTGTGTGGACCAATGAGGAGGTCCACCGGCTCCTCTCCATCTGGAGCAGGCCTGAGACCCTGTCCAGGTTCCAGACCAGCCAGAGGAACCGGGCAGTGTATGCCGCCATAGCGGTGGAGCTGTCTGCCCAGGGCCAGGAGCACAGCACCGAACAGGTGCGCTCTAAAATCAAGGCTCTGCAGCAGGACCACGTGCGCACCAGGGATGTGCGTGAGCTCCAGGGGGAAGGTAGCACTGCTACCTGCCCCTTTTTTGAGGAGCTGCACGTGTTCCTGGGGCGTGAGCCCAGTGGCCTGCCTGCCCAGGCCGTGGACACCCCCCCCCCAGCACTTCCTCAGGCGCAGAAGGACCACCTAGCAATCTGGACGCCTCCCTGGACATTGGGGGTCCTGCAGACCAGCCACCACCACCACCAGAGGCTGACGCAGGGGCCCCGGAGATGATCCCCCTGGCCAGGGCGGTGCCTGTGAGGAGGAACGGGAGGAGGAGCAGGAGCTGGCTGCGACAACCCCAGGGGACACGGAGGAGGCAAAGGAGGGGACATCCCGGCGGACATCCGGAGCCCCTGTTGGTGAGTCTCCATGCCCCATATGAGGAAGCAGGGCTAGGTCCGCCCAGGTCACGGGCAGCGATGGTGTCTGGCACAGGGGCGGGCAGGCCACTGGGCCAGGGCGGGGGGTCAGAGGGCCCCCCTGGACACGGGTCCCCAAGGGATGTGTTGCACCAGGGTGACAGGCCCCTGCATGCCTGAGTTTGGTTAACACAGGTGGGTGTGATGGATGAAGCTGCATCTTGGGCAGGGCGCACAGCCTGCAGAGCAGACCACTGGGAAGTGGCCTTGGGAGACGCCTCAGAGCAGCCCTTCTGGGTGGGTCCAGCTCACGTGGGCACCACGAGGCCCTGTGTCCCTCTGGGGCAATGTCCCACAGGACCCAAATCCACATTCCTGCTGACAGTGAGGGTGGAGCTGTGTGCTATACACAAGCTGCACACAGGCAAGGCCAGCAGGCAGCAGGGTCTAACCCTGTGTGATGCTTCCTTCCTGCAGTTCGTGCCACCGGTAGCCAGCGGGCGTGGAGCCCAACTGGCAGCCCCAGGCCACAGAGGAGGAGGAGGAGGGGACCCTGGACGCGCAGCGAGATCCTTGCCAGCCTGGAGGACTTGGGGGAGCAGGCCGAGGCATCTGCCCAGGCCTGGCGGTGAGAGCAGGCCACCTGGCAGGATGCGGCCATCCAGCTGCTGCGCCAGGGAGCCACCACCGATGACCGTCTGGTGGCTACCTTCGAGCACCAGGCTGTGGCCATGGAGCGCCAGGCTGTGGCCATGGAGCGGCTTGGGACGGCGGTGGATGATGCAGCTGCCAGTCTTCGCCGCATTGCCGATGGCATGGGGCCACCAGCAGCTAGCGGAGCACCATCGCAGCGTGGGGCTCCATGCCGACCCCAGACCTGGGGTGGTCCTGGGCAGAGCCATGCCAGACCCGTCTCCCAGTTGCCGTCCTGAGCCCCAGTGACCCCTACCCCCCTGTTCTTTGAAAATAAAAACACTGAGCCATGTCATTGGTGTGTGCGGTGTATTTTATTGGTGGTGCTGCAACAGTGCGGGTGGATGGGTGGGGGCTGTCTGTGGTAGAAGGGGGAAGAGGGTGGTGTGTGGTGGGGCAGGCCTGGCCTTCAGAGGTGCTCCTCACCTACAAATCTGTCCGTGAGTGCCTCACGGATAGTGACAGCCCTCGTGGAGGCCCGCTCCCGTGGGGGTACAGGTGTGGGCTGCTCGTATTGGTGCCCGATGAGCTGGACCTCAGCCTCCCAGGCAGCAGCAATGGGCTCACCCCGCATTTTGCAGAAATTATGCAACGCCAGGGAGGTGCTGATGACCTGGGTTGCTGTCTCCTCTCCAAGGTGGAGGCAGGTCAGGAGGCACCTCCAGCGGCCTTCAGCCATCCAAAGGCCCGCTCAATCGCTTGGCGGCAGCGGTTCAGATACCAGTTAAAAAGCTGGCGGCAAGGGTCGAGGGGCTCTGTGTAGGGGCGCATCAGCCATGGGCGGAGGGGATAGGCCGCGTCTTCCATGAGGAGGATAGGCATCTCTACTCCCCCAACATTGATGTTATGCGGGGGGAAGAGGGTGCCCGCCTCCATGCCCCAGTACAGGGATGAGTTCCAGAGGACGTGGGCATCATGCGCCCTCCCTGGCCAACCCACATAGCAGTTTTGGAAGACCCCCCGGTGGTCCACAAGGGCCTGCACAATGATTGAGTGGTAGCCCTTCCTGTTGCAGTACTCTGCCGCTCGGTGGTCCGGGGCCCTCACGGGGATGTGGGTGGCATTCAGGATCCCCATGCAGTTCGGGAATCCCAGCACCGCCATACCGTCCATGGTGGCTTGCAGCTCCCGCTGTGTGACAAGGCACCGCAGCAGGCCTCTGTTAATGGCCCTGGTGACTTGGCTGAGGATGACACTGATGGTGGCTCTGCCAACCCCGAACAGGTGGGCCACAGACTTGTCGGACTCCGGGGTGGCCATCTTCCATATGGCTATGGCCACTCTTTTGGCCACAGGGCTGGCCGGAAGCATGGCGGTGTCCCTGCAATGCAGCAGTGGGGTCAGTTCTGATACCAGCTGCTCAAAGCTGGCCCTGGCCATCTGGAAAGTGTGCCACCACTGGTTGTCATCCCAGGTTTGGAGCACTACCCGCTCCCACCAATCAGTGCTCGTCTCCTGGGCCCAGACTTGGCGAGGCACTGAAAGGGAAGGGGAACTAGGGCAGCTCTGAGGCCCAGGGTGCTGGCAGCCTGGGGCATACCCTGGTCAGCATCGGGGTCCCTGAACAGCGTGTCCCCCACCAGGAGCACACTCTGCAGATGTGCAGTGTGCCTACTGGTCACCCGATGAAGGCTAGGCAGCTGGGCAGCGTCCATCTGTGTTGCTTGCAGAGTCCTGCTAGCCAGAATGGACAGGGAAGTGAGGTCGGGGCCAGCCTTTTATAGGATTGGCTACCAACATGGCCGCTGACATGGCCCAGGGAGGCGGCCATGTTGCCACACCTCCCATGGTGCCCTGCCCCTGAAGTGAAATAGCAAGTCCACTGTGTGGACATGCCATTTCGTTTCCAGCTTTACCCCTTATTTCGCCTAGATCTGTCATTATTTCACTTCCGGTTATTTCAAAATAACATTCTTATTTTGACATAGGTTATTTCAAAATAAGTTATTTTGAAATAATGGGCTACATGTAGACATAGCCTTAGAGATCTTCAGACAAGACAAAGGAGCCTGGGAAAGACCAGAGGGGGTTGATCATGATAAATTACTGCATTCCAGATGTTTCCGCCTTCATGATGTATTTTGGCAAACAAAGCTGACTTTGCCAGACAAGTCTGCTTCTCCTCCAACTTTTCACTTCCAGTGTGGAGCCTCTTGGGATTAGGGCATCATCTACAACAACGTTGCTCATGTAGCACCCTATAAGCATTCTGGCCACGTTACAGAACAAGTAGAAAGCTGTGGCCTCTGCCCCCAAAAGTTTACAACTAATCTGCTGTGTGATTACCAAGAAGAGCCTCTGCTACAAGGGAGGGAGAAGAGTGCTGGTGTCCACTAAGGATCTAATTGGCTTGGGAAGTGCATAGGTATTACAAGGATGAGCCCTATGGAAACCCCTGACACATGGATAGAATTTTAGACGTGACACAGCTACTGCGAGACAACAATGGAGGAGATGGGGATGGTGAGACAGGATTATAGGGTTAATTGGTATCCTCTTGGTTGTTTCTTTAAAACGTTTGGGCTTCTTTCTAATGGTGAATATTATCTCATGTCTCGTGGTCTTTATGGAAGTGAGTCATAAGGAAGGATCTGAAAAAGGAGATGCAAGCCGCTTTGAAGATCAGAACTGAGAGGAAATAGTCCAAAGGCTTGAAGGTTGCTGAGAGATAGGACAGTCACTAATAGAGAAGAAAGTGAAGCAGAGATGACATGACAAGAGCCAAGAGGTTCCACTGGAGTCAGTGGGAGGATTCTGGTTCTTGAACTGGCCTATTGCGGCTAGTAGTCCATTAACCAACCACTAAGTTTCTCTAGTTGCTTGGTCACATGACCTCCATGTGAGAGCAGATATCCAAAGATGGCCTGGCTCAGAAAAGAAATTACTTTACTGATGTCCTCATATTTCATTGCTGACACCCTTAAACCACTGCAATAGCACGCACCTTCTTGACAGAGATACAGAAATGGAATACCCGGGGGCTGTTCAAAGGCCAGAAGTGAAGTGGCAGAGCTATGGGTGTATGATTGGGGAAGATGAGCATCCTGCAGGGGAATGAGGAATATTGGCCAGGCTCACCCAAGGGCCAGAACAGAAACTCAGCTGTGGAACAAGCGTGAGTATGGTCGTTTTGATGAGGGTTTTCAGCAGCAGTAGAGTTGCATTTGGGATGATGAGCATTTTGTGGGGGCAGAAAGTGCTTGCACAAAAGCCTTGCTAGGCAGTTTGTAGGACTGGAAGCTTAAAAAAGAAATGAAAGAGCAGGAATGGAAAGTGCTGTGGAGCATTGTTGCTCTCGTGTTACAAATCCAAGGCCTGCGTCGAAGTGGGGGAGGGGGATCTTTCTATTTTATGCAGGCTTTTGTAGCATGCTATTCACTGTAGTATGTGAGGACTTTCCAGTCAAATTTTTAAGTGATGTGACCACCATCTGCCACTTATCATTTCTTTCATCCCTTCTGAAGGACCTAAGTGTGTGTAGTGATGTCTAGTTTTGGTGGTACGGTTATTTGGATGGTATGTATGTTAGAAACAGCAAAGTCGAAACATGCCATGCACTTTGAGCAGCAAACGGTGATGCTTGTGGTCTTATCTCTCTGGGGGAGATGACCTCAAAGTCTTGGGCCAGTGCACAGTGTCTCCGTTATTTCAAGGGCTCATTCACCTGCTCATCCACCAATATGATTTATGGCATCATGTGTCAGAAATGCCCCCACACCATATACATTTGACAAACAGGGCAATCTCTGCTCAAAAGAATAAATGGGGACAAAACTGACATCAGAAATCACAACGTTCAAAACCCAACATACAAGGAGCCCTGGGGCACTTAAAGACTAAGAAATATATTTATTGTATGAGCTGTTGTGGGAGAAAATCCCACTTTGTCAGATGCTTTGTAGATGTAAGCATCAGACGAATTTGGATTTTCTGCCACAAAAGCTCATGCAATAAAAACATTTGTTGGTCTTTACGTGCCGTAGGACTCCTTGGCTATGTCCACACATACATTGTTATTTCAAAATAAGTTATTTTGAAATGAGTTATTTCAAAATAAAGTCCTTATTCTGAAATAAGTTAATTCGAATTAAGAAAATGCTAATTTGAATTAAAGGAAAGCCTGCTTTTGAAACAGCTGTTATTTCAAAATGGTTATTTCGAAATAAGGCCGTTTGGACATGTTTCAAAACAGTTGTTGTGAAACAATGGTGTTGTTTTGAAACAACGTGTCCCAATGGCGTTATTTTGAAATAACCATTTCAAAATAACAGCCGTTTCAAAATGAATGGGGTTTAAGCTGTTTCAAAATGAGCCTGTCATTTTGAAATAAGAAAACATTGTATGGACATTCAGTTTTTTTATTTCGAAACAACCAGTGTTGTTTCGAAATAAAAGATTCATGTGGACATACCCCTTGTTTGTTTTACTGAACTAGATCAACACAGCTGTCCCTTTCGATTCAAAACCAGTTGCTGAGCACTTCCATCTTTCTAATCACTCTATGGATGATTTGTTAACATCTGTGCTCAAGCAAGTCAACAGGACATCAAGACTTCAAGGAGAAACAGCTGAACTAGATCTTATATGCAGATTCAGTTGTGTGAAATCAGGATTAAATCATGAGTATGGATTTTTTCCCATTACAACAGGTGATTTGACTTAGCCTTCTCCCTGTGCTGTTTCCCAATGTTTGAATCTTAAAAACTGCTTTGATTTGCTGTTACAGTGTGATCCGATCCCATGACTTACACTCGTCTGCATTTATTTTCCTTCCATTCTGTAAGTTCCTTCATCTTCAAAGCGTCTGATGAAGTGGGATTTTCTCTGATGAAAGCTCATGCAATAAATACACAAAATAAACTTTGCCTTTGGCTAAGAAATAGGGATCCCTTTGTCCCAGCTTCCTCTATTAAAGGCTGTGTGTAGTCACTGAACTTCTTGGTGGACTTTTCTAATTTCACCTCAAGTACAACTCATGGAACACAAGAGGGAAATTATGTTGTGATGGAATTTACACGACGGAAAAATGACTCAAACTGGTGGACAGAGCTGGATCAAGGTACGGGGCCCAGGTCTCCTCAATCTGGTGGTTCCCCCCCATTATTGCTTCTGTGTTGGGGTGCAGGTTTGGGACTCTGGGGCCCCAACCAGCACTGCAGAGGGGGTTAGGGGAGCTCCAGCCAGCGCTGCTGCTGGCCGGCACAGCGGTGGGTGGGACACAAATGCCATAGCTTCTCAAGCTGTGGCAGGGGCTGCTGTCAGTACTGTTGGTGGTGACGGGGGGGGAGGGGGCAGAAGCCAGTGTTCCTGTTGAAGGCTGGGGTGGTGGGCTAGAGGCTGCAGTGCTCCTGTCCCGCCCTGGGCTGATTGCTGAGCACCAGCCAGCCTGGGGACTCAGCAGGCAGCCTGAAGGTGTGTGCAGCAACTCATCACTTAGGCCAGCTGCCCCGGGCCAGATTCTTGTGGCTCAGGGAACCCCTTAGCCCTTTAGGCCAGGGCCAGGGGCTGAAGCCCTTAATGCCCCCCATGTCTTAATCTGGCCTTCCTGGTGCAACAAAGGCTTCAGAACTGATGTGATCAAGGAATGCATCTCTGCAAATTGACTTGCTTTAGATGATTGCCTTCCACAGAAAATCATGCAGGCCTCAGGCATGGAGTCATTCTCCTTGTCTTTGTCACTGGCTAAACAATTACAGACCTGCAGGATGAACGCCCTTCATTCTTGCACATGTTGATCCTGTGTCTTGATGCATGTTTCTGGAATTAAATGCTTTTGCTTTCAGTTCTTGTCACAGAATAACTCATAGTCTTACACATCCCAAGCTGATTAGCTACAGCCATAGCTGTACTGGCCTTCTCTGATGTCTTGTGGCATTGAGCTGCACTGTTTCCGTAGGTGTCATCTTCCTTTCACTATTTCATTTTAATCTATACTTATGGACTTTTTTTTTTTTTTTTCTTTTAAATGACCTCTCTAATTAGTGGATGGGTGCCGGGATTTTTCTCAGAACCTTTGACTCACTCTCTGGAACTGTTTGTCTTTTTTTTTTTTTACTTCTCTCCAATTGTCTCATAAAGAAAACAGCTGACTAGTTCTTCATCAAAGGCAGCAAATAAGAGCTGTGTGACAACCTAAACCAGCTCCCACCCAAACATTTCTCATTTGCTTGTTTGCTGTTTTCTTTGTAATCGATGTTGGGGAAAACAATATAATAAACAATTGGATTTTTTCCTTTAAAAACTGATCATTACACATTTCCATTTACCTTTTTTGTTTTTATAAAGTCCTTTTGCAGAGTCTCATAGACCTTTCCCTGAAGCACCTAGCAGTAGAGAATATTTTACACTGGATGGACAACTGGCTTGTTTCACAATAAAAGTGTTCCATGTGTCAGTGTTCCCATTAATGTAGCTCTCCAGAGAATATGCCACTCATCCTCCTACAGATGCAAGGTTGGCCTTGAGCTTACTGATTGTACAAATCTATTTAATTAATAGGGTACTGCAGAGACTATACACTCCTCCCCCTTCAGAGGTCCTGCTGCATACAGAATTCATACCCAGGGACCCCACATGGCATGATCTGTGGCTTATGCTCTGAGATGCTGTCACAGACTAGTGCCATCTCATTACGTTACACTGTAGTTTCATTGCACCAGAAACAAATCTGGAATTTTCAGAGTATTTGATGGAGTTGTAGAAACCAGGAGTGAGAGATATAGTTGAAGAACAAGGGATGAACCTTCCAGGATTATTTGTAGCCACCACTAGACAAATATGGATGCCAATGCTCAGATTCTTCCCTGTTGTTACTCTGTTTATCTTAAATTTGACATTTTGCAAGAGGACACTGTAAGAGCCCAAAGCCCTTGCACTTCCCAAGTTGGCCCGAGTGGCTCCAAGACACACGCAGGCAGAGGAGGTCACACAAGCATGTGCTTTTATTTATCTACCCGATCTGGTGGACCAGTTCCCTAAGGAAGCTGGCTCCCCGAGGGTAACAATAACATGGGTTATATAGTACAGTTTAGAGGAAGGGGGGTCAGGTCTGAGGGATGCTGGCACCGAGCCAATTACAAACCTGGATTTCAGGTTGTTTACCTTACATGGCTTGTCACCCCACCTGGTCTAAATGTGGGCTGTTTCCTTATATGGGGCATTACCTCATCTGCTGATCCATGGTCCATGTGACTGACCTCAGGGAGGGGGACAGGTGAGACGTGACTACCCTGGATCCCTGAAATGATGTTTTAAGGCCCAAGATGGAGTTTGCTGACTTATGCCATCCCCTTCAATCCCCCCTTTCACGGGGCCTCCATACGGGAGGTCCCGTGACCCAGAGAGGTCATTACAAGGAAGGGGGCCTCCTGTTGCTCTTTGACGAGGGTGAGCTATCTGAGTCTTCTGTGATGAGAGGAATGGGAGCTAGTGCCCCTCCCTAATGTGCCGACTATCTCCTGAAGGAGACCACAGCAGCACTGTAGGAGACATAAGCCACCCACCAGGGAGATTCCTATGCCCAGTAAGGAAAGGAGCAGGGTTCTGAGCCAAGTGGTGGATGGCAACCAAGAAGTAAGCCAATCCCACCAGTGTTCTTCTATTCGCTGGGTTAAGCCCTGCTCCAACCTGCGGAGGTCCCCGAGGCTTGCCTTGATAGCCTGGGAATTATCGGAAAGGTTGAAGCAACACAGCCTCTCGAATTCATGGCATCCATGTCCAGTTTTAAGGAGTAAATAATCAAGAACGAGGTGGTTTTGCAGTACTGCCTTGCGGAGCTGGGCTTGCTTACCATTTAGCGCAGCAATTGTGCTAGAGGTAAGGTTAATAGATTTATCCAGGGCACAAGCGATTTTGCGCAGGTCTAAGTAGGCGGTTTCAGTTAAGGCAGGGTCCCCTACTAGAGAGACTGCCAGAGCAATTACCTCAGCATGAGAAAGGAGATTAACCTGATTGTCACAATCATGAGGAAGCAACCGCCTATCTCTCTCTGGGGCAGAGCGGTGCTCCAGTTGGGGCAAGGCGTAGAGGGAGGTTAGTTTCCCAAAGGCACAAGGCCCTCCAGTGGAGTTGGCGGGGATATAAGAGAATGAGACATTCCCACAAATCATAAACCAACCTCGGGGTAATAGAGGGGGAGCATATACAAAGGAATATTTTACTACAAGTGTAAGCGGGGGAATGGACCCGCTCTTGTGGGGAACTTCCCAGACTTTGTATACCACCCCGGTCAAGGTGGGTAGCAAAAGGATCTGAATCCCTGCTCCCACTTCCTTTACCCCAAGGCCTGCCTGACCTCAAAGGCTCACCTCCCAATCTCCCCTTTGGAGGAGTCTCTGTAACCCCGACAAGGCTGGGCCCCAGAATTTCTGGGGGCTTGACCCCCACTCTTATTGTGGGCTCTCAGGACAGGGCTAGGGTGTCCCCACTCCAGGGTGCTGACCACACTGACCACTCTTCTGGTCCACCAGTTACTATATACACTATATACAATTTATTTAAGCATACAGAAATAAAAAGAATAACCCAATAAGAAAATAGAAAAAAGTGGAAAAAGGTGAACAATAAACCCCCAGTGCCACCACTGGTGTGGGGGGCAGTACAAACAGAGTCTCTGAGGCCTGAGGAACAGTCTCACAGTCTGTTCTCCATGTTGCAAGCCCTCTCCCCAGGCCTGGCTACGACTGGATGATCCAGGGGGTCAGATGCAGGCTCTGGCTGTGGCTGTACATCCCCAAGCTCTAGGGGCAGGGCCCTTCCTCCCAGCATCAGCCCCACTTCACTGGTCCCCAGCTGCTCACCACACCCAGCTCCAAATGGCTGCAGCTCTGGCTCCCAGCTGCTGCTCGGGTTCTGTGTGGCTCTCTGGGGTGCTCCTCGGGCTCCTCTGGTCCTCCTGCCGTCTGCACAGGTCAGATGAGCCCCTTGACTCCTTCCCTGGCCTCCTGCACCCAGCTCCAGACAACTCCAGTGCCAGTTCTGCTTGGCTCTCTGCTGGTTCAGCTGCTGTGGGTCTGCTCTGCAGCAATCAGCTCAGCCTGGCCTCCCTTCCTGGGGCCTCTGGCTCCCAGCTGCTGGCTGCTTAGTGCTTTCTCCTTAGCTCGGCCCCACACACAGTCACACACTGGCTTGTCCAGGCGTGTCCAACCTGCAGTTTCAGCTCAGGGGCCGGGGAGCACTTTCAATCAATCAGGCCATCCCGGGACACTGGCCTCTCCCACTGGCCCTGGGGCTGTCTGTTTCAGAGTCCTGCTTCCAGGCAGGAGTGGCCAATCAAAAGGCCCATTCGGTCTCAGTAAGGGGCTATCAGTCCCCTTACACAAGGGAACAGTTAAGCCCAGAGGGGAGGGAGGAACACTCACGTCTTGAACAACTGACCTATTTAACACATTCCACAGCAGACAAGCTTCCCAAAAGTCTAAGCTGCTATCGCTTCTGATTAGTCCAAGCAGAAGGTGTGGTTGATGCCTCCATAATGATGGCACCGACCTGGGCGAGTTTGTTGGTGATATTGAATGCCTGAAGCCTGGTTGTATCAACAACTTCACCAAATTGAACAGGAACGCCTATAAAGCAAGTCTGCACCAGGTTTGCCAGAGTCAGTCGGCTGGCAACACAAAAAGCAGTGGAGTTAACTGCAGCTTTCATTAGGTTAACAAAAGTGTTCTCTCCCCAACTTGGCATTGGTCCGGTCCATTTCCCCTGCACCCTCCTTGGTGTGGCTCCGAGTGGCAGAAGGAGCATTATGAGTATTAAGGGTTCCATTGCATCGGTTAGCCTGCCAATCTTTGCAGGTCCTTCTTCACTCCAGTATCGGAGGAGCGGTGGTTATTCCCCTCCGTCAGTGGAGGGGTGCCTGTCGTCTGCTTCTCATCCTGGAATCACAGGGAAAAGTTTGAGGTGGCTGGCGTGTATCCAGTGGGGCCACCCGGGTACCTTAACAGCTGAATGGGTAACGAGTAGAGTCCGGAAGGGGCCCTCCCACTGCGGCTGTAGGCAATGCTTTCTCCGATGTGATCTGATCAGGACCCAGTCCCCTGGTTGTACCTTGTGGAGTGGAACGTCCAGTGGTGGGGTTTGTTGATGGATTGCCTTTTCTGTCGTGCGGTGGATCACCCTTTGCACCTGCAAGACGTACTGCACCAGGTCCTCATTCCCTCCCAAGAGGGAAGCGTGTGCCAGCTGCAAATGGGGGCTAGGAAAAGGAAATCCAAAAACTATTTCATAAGGAGAAAGTCCTGTGGAGGCCCTGGGCTGGGTCCGGATATACAGAAGGGCTAGCGGCAAGACCTCAGTCAATTTAGGGCCGGTTTCAGTAGATATTTTAGCTAACATGGTTTTCAGGGTTCTATTCATTCTTTTCACCGACGCAGGGTGGTAGGGAGTGTACACTTTCCATTGGAAACCCAGGGTTTTTCCCAATTCCTGAATAATCCTGCGGGTAAAGTGGGGGCCCTGATCGCTATTGATTCCCAAGGGGATCCCGAACCTAGGGATAAGGTCTCTGAGCAGGAATTTAACTACTGCAGCTGAGTCGGCTTGCCCTGTTGCTTCAGCCTCCACTCACCCCAAGAGTTGGTCAACCACTACCAGCAAGTGTTTCTTTCCTTGTGCGGGTGGCATGTCGGTGAAATCAATTTGCAAGAACTGAAAAGGGACTATTGCCCAAGGGCGCCCCCCTTTGTCCCTCCCCTCCTCTCGTATTGCTGCGCGTCCTGGGTTGTGCTGTGCACAGGTGGCACACTGCTGAATAATGCTGGCTGCAATAGCCATAATGCCTGGCGCACACCAATGCTTATTGATTCTCTCGACCACCCCCCTCGAGCCCAGATGGCTCAGCTGATGGGTCATTTGGGTGATTGCTGGAAGAAAGGTTTTGGGGGCCATTGGGCAGCCATCCTTTGAGTGCCAAACCCCCTCTGGAAAGCAGTAGGCTCCCACAGATTGCCAATGCTGAAGTTCTGCATCAGGGACGTCAGAGTATAGTGCGGTAAAGAACTCAGTGTTCGGTGGGTCCAGGGACAGGGAGGCAAGGGGAACAGTGGAAAAGCTGCTTTCAGCTACTGCTTTGGCCGCTTTGTCAGCAGCGGCATTGCCGCGAGCGATCTCATCCGTCCCACGAGTGTGGGCACGACAGTGGAGAATGGCTACCTAGGAGGGTAAAGTGAGGGCCTGTAAAAGGTCCTGTACCTGGGCTGAGTTAGCAATAGGGTGGCCAGAACTGGTAAGGAAACTGTGGGCAGCCCATAAGTCTCCAGTGTCGTGGGCAATGCCATGAGCATAACTAGAATCAGTGTAGATATTGACCGTCTGACCCTTAGCGAGCTCACAGGCGTGGGCGAGGGTGTAGAGCTCTGCCTTTTGGGTGGCCCAGTCAGGTGGAAGGGATCTGGAGAGGAGGCAGGACTGGAGCATACAGACAGCAAATCCAGTGCACTGGCATCCATGAATGATGGATGTGGAGCCATCAGTGAACAAGGTTAAGTCAGGCTTAGAAAGGGGGACATCTGTGGCTGCATGGGGGGCAGAAAAGTGAGTCTGTAGGTCGGTGGAACATGAGTGGGATGGGGAGCCAGGGGGCTCCAGGGAGTCAGGTAGGAGGGTTGCAGGGTTGAGGGTTGAGCAGGACTCGAGGGTTATGTCAAGAGCATGGAGCACTTCCAGTTCCATGCGGGTGAGCCTGGTGGCTGAGAGGTGGGCTAGGACCTGAGTGGTGACAAGGGAGTAAAGGTGATGTGGAAGCTGGACTACAATGGGGTGCCCAGGAGTAAGGGAATGGACGCCAGGGAGGACAGCAGGTAGACCAGCCAGTGTCCGGAGACAGGGAGGCAAGCCTAAAATGACAGGATCAAAAGGGCTGGAGTAGTACCTGACTGGCCGGGGCCGGTCTCCATATGGTTGAGCGAGGGCAGCCTTAATGGAGGAGGGACCCGCAGCCACATATAAGAAAAAAGGTTTACCATAGTCTGGCAGACCGAGGGCGGGTGCAGAATACTGTGCCTGTTTGAGCGAGTTGAAGGTCTTTTCAGCCTCAGGCGACCATTGGAGTGGGAGGTTTTCCTTTCAGAGACATGAGTGCAGTGGGTTTAAAAGAGTAGCGACATCAGGGATCTAGGGACAGCAAAAAGTAATGAAACCCAGAAACATACATAGGTCCCTTTCAGAGGCAGGGGCCAGGAACTGGCTGATAGCTGCAATGGGATCAGGAGATAGGCGGACCATCTGAAAAGATAACAGCGGACCGAGGTACATGACCTCAGGAAGGGAGAATTGGAGCTTCTTGAGAGACATCTGGAACCCCAAATCCACAAGAAAGGCAAGGAGGGAGAGAGTGTCATGGCGACAGGCTCCCTGAGAGGGGGAGGCTAGTAGCAGGTTGTCTGCGTACTGAATGAGGGTGCTTCCCTCTTTGGGGTGCCAGCCCTCCAGAGCCTCAGCGAGGGCAGAGGTAAAGATTGCTGGACTGGTGGTTACCCCTGGGGCAATCGTGTCCAGCACAGCTGGATGGTACAGCCCTCCGGCAATGTCCACGTGAAGGCAAAAAGGGGTTGAGAGTAGGGTGAAAGGAATAGTAAAGAAGGCAGAGACTAGGTCAAGGACAGAGAAATGGGTAGCAGAGGGACGAATCAGAGTCCAGATGGTTACAGGATCGGGGACAATGGGGGTGAAGGAGACCACAATTTCATTGATGGCCCGGAGATCCTGTACCAGGCGATACTGTACCGGCTGATCAGGTTTTGCAGGTTTAGGGATGGGCAGCAAGGGGGTGTTGTAGGGAGAGTGGCACTCTACTAGGATACCCTCTTGGATGAGATTTATTATTTGTGGTGTGGCCCCCACCACTCGGTCGTGAGGGATAGGGTATTGCCGCACACATGGGGCCCGGGAGCTACGAAGGGTGATCCTGAGTGGGGCACACGAGTGGAGACGCCCAACTCCCTCCTGGCACACTGCCCAAACATTGCAAGGAGCTTCCTGAAGCTCCGGTGGAATGGTGGGGGACCCTTCCGGCACCTCCTGCAAGGTGGCTATTAAATCGGGGACCCTGTCTTTGGGGACACTGAGAGTAATACTCTCAGGGGATAGATTGATGGTGGCTCTCCACTTACAGAGGAGCTCTCAGCCAAGGAGGGGCATGGGCATGCTTAGCAGAAGGAGGAACACGTATTCATCCCCCACCCAGGCCCGCACTGGACCTGGTGGGTTGTAGAAAAGGGGCTGAATGCTGTAAACCCTCTACTCCCTGGAAATAGAATTTCTCCCCAGAGATGGGGGCCATGGCCGTACAGAGGGTGGAAACTGCTGCTCCAGCATCAAGGAGGAAGTCCACAGGCCGGCCACCCACTTTGAGGGTAACTTTTGGGTTGGTGGGAGACAGGGTCTGCCGGAGGGCTAAAAGTTTGGCTGGGCCCCCTGTGAATTCCTAGTAGTCCGCAGACAAGGCAGGGTCCCTCTGCCAGTCAGAAGTTTGTGGGACTGGGCTCGGGTAGGCCCTCCTGGGTCTAGAGTCTGATTGTCCCTCCTGGCCCGTGGAAGGGTATGCTCGGGGGTTCGGATAACTAGGACAGTCCCGTCTGAAATGGCCCCGCCCACCACATCCGAAACATACCACTGTCAGGTGGCTGGGGTCCCCATGGGGGCCGTAAGTAAAAGCAGGGGCAGAGGCTGAGGGAGCAAGAGCATGGGGGTTACCTGCAGGGGCAGGTAAGTTTTGCTTACCGACCACCGCCAGAGCCAGTAGAGCTTTTGCAGTTTTTTCCTCCAATTTTTCCTTCTTTTCCTGACGCCCATTGTGGAGATGGACTGCAACGGCCAGCACTGTGGTGATGGATTCCGCCGATCAACCAGGAACACTCTTTGAAATATTCCCGAATATCCTTGGTGCTGCCCCTGACAAAGTAACTCACCAAGAGGGAAGCCTGCTGTAGTTGCTCTGGGTTCACCCCACCCCACCTTTGAAAAGCCTCCTTTAACCGCTGCATGTAATCCTCAGGATGTTCACCGGGTTTCGGAACAGTAGCCTCTAATTTGCTCCAATTAATAGTTTGTTGGCCACTCCTGCGGAAGGCCTCTATCAGAGTACCCCTAGCTCGCGCCAGTTGTGCACGATGATGATTGTTCTGGGGGTCCCAGTTAGAGGTGGCAGACGGCCATTCGGCCTGCCCTTCCTCAGTATTAATTTGAGGCACCAATTCCTTAATCTTGGCCCTTTCTACCTCAGTAAAGAGAACCTCAAAGAGCTGATTGCAGTCGGACCAAGTCAGATTATAAGCCTCAAAAATTCCCTCAATCATGCGCCGTACTTTTTCAGCATTGTCATGCAGGCGCGGCATTTGCTGTTGCCACTGAACTAGATCAGAGGCAGCCCAGGGTTGGTGAACCCAGGTTGTGGTAATGGTGTCGTCATAGAATCATAGAATCATAGGGTTGGAAGGGACCCCACAAGGTCATCTAGTCCAACCCCCTGCCAAAAAAAGCAGGACCACTCCCATTAGATCATCCCAGTCAGTGTTTT
This sequence comes from Podocnemis expansa, assembly GCA_007922195.1. NCBI lineage: Eukaryota > Metazoa > Chordata > Testudines > Podocnemididae > Podocnemis > Podocnemis expansa. The sequence goes on along the minus strand of ML682024.1, from coordinate 76,353 downwards.
GTCCAGCTGGGACTTGAACACCTCCAGAGATGGAGATTCCACCACCTCCCTGCCGGATGACAGGGTAGGCTCTGAGAGGAGCCATAACATTAGTGGAATCTGGAGTCTCCCCCGGGGTATTGGGGGTAGCTGCCTCCCCGGTTTGACTCCAAGTGACGTGCTTGGATGTCTCCTCCTCGGAGTCTCATTCTCCTCCTCCCTCTGCCTGATCATGAGTTGGGGGCTCCCTCCTCCCTGGAGCCCAATCAGACTGCCCCGCCACCCAAAGTTTGTCATCGTATGCTGGCAGTGCAGAGGCGCTTAGGGCACAGAGGCTCGGTAGGGCACTTTTAGGGGGCAAATGCTTAGACATAGCCTCATACCAAATATAATAATAATCCAGGTGCCCTGGGAACAAACTTCCCAGGATTTTCTGAAGATAAACCACCTTATTTAGATTGAAAGTGCCCATAGGGGGCCACTGCAAAGCTTGATTTTTATAAGTACAGCCTGGCCAGACAACAATACACAGCTGAGTAGCCCTCCATCTGCTTAACCCTGCCCTCCCCCCCACAATTCTTTCCAGTGTTGCAACACCCAGTCCAGTGGACTGCCTGGAACCACCTTAGTTCCTCCTTGACCCATGGTTAGACCATAGTACAAATTCCTGAGTTCAAGAGATCTTGCCCGAGGGCTCACTCTATCTTACACGGTACAAACTTTCAGGTTCAAGAAATCTCGCCCGAAGGCTCACTCTATTTTACCTATTCCTGTGACGTCTTCTGCTCGGGAATCCGATTTTTCCAGCTGGGACCCTTAGCTAGCGGCCAGGAGAAGCAAAAGACCCGATGGTCCAAAGCGGGACTGTTTGCCGGCAGTGGGCGTTTGGCTTCTTGTGGTTCTCGCCTCGGGATCCCAGACGAGCCCCCAATTGTAAGATCCCAAAGCCCTTGCGCTTCCTGAGTCGGCCTGAGTGGCCCCAAGACACACACAGGCAGAGGAGGTCACACCAGCGTATGCTTTTATTTACCTACCAGATCTGGTGGAGCAGTTCCCTAAGGAAGCTGGCTCCATGAGGGTAACAATAACATGGGTTATATAGTACAGTTTAGAGGAAGGGGGTCAGGTCTAAGAGATGCTGGCACCGAGCCAATTACAAACCTGGATTTCGGGTTGTTTACCTTACATGGTTTGTCATCCCACCTGGTCTAAGTGTGGGCTGTTTCCTTATATGGGGCATTACTTCATTTGCTGATCCATGGTCCATGTGACTGACCTCAGGGACGGGGACAGGTGAGATGTGGCCACCCTGAATCCCTGAAATGGTGTCTTAAGGCCGAAGATGGAGTTTGCTGACTTATGCCATCCCCTTCAACATGCCATGCATAAACAGATGGACCCCACCCTAAATTTCACAATCGATATTAGGTTAATAGAAATGAGCATGAAGGGACAGAGAAAAATGGCAAGAAGCCACCACAAGGCACAGATGCAATATCAGGTAATAAAGTCCTAAATTGCTTTTCAGGAATCATTTGAGAAATATTTATTTTAGCAGGCCTAACAAAATAAAGAATGGACTGGATTTGGAGGGGGTCTACCTCTAAAAATACTAGGGAAACCATGATTGCAACATTGATAGTGTGTGTACAGAAGCATGGATGATATGTCTAGGAGGAAAGTTGTACCGTAGAGCAGTTGTTTTTCAAACGTAGGGTCAGTACTCAGTACTGGGCCATAGAACCTTAGGCACTGGCTTGCAGCATCTGCCACCAAAAGATTGGAATGCATTGCTCAGATATGTAATTGTTGGGTTGTGGGCATAAATGATTTCTTCAACTGGGTCCCGAGAAAAAACGTTTAAAAACCTCTGCCTTAGAGGAACAAAGAAATACCCGTAGTGGGACAGGGACATCCATCCAATCCAGTGACCTGTCTCCAACAAGGACTGGTAACAGCTCTCTCAGAGGAAGATGCAAGAGCCAGCTAAAGGAATGAATGGAAATCCGTAAAAGTGTGTGTTTTCAGAGAAGACTCCAAAGGTATATTGAATATATTTTCTAAATTAACTGATGCAGATCGGATGTTAGCCCTTACAGAGGTGTTTCCTGAAACGTCATGTGTGTCCGCTTACTATAATTTGAAAAATAATCATGCTAACAAGCAATTGAAGGATGTATAATTGGAGCACGTTAGGATGATTGTTGTAATATTGGCAAGGTTTTGGGGTGTCTCATTTCCAGAGTGTCTCATTTCCTGGCCCAGGAAACCATATAAAAAGTCTCACCCCACAAGGCTCCTCAATACACTTTGCTTCTTCAGTTGCTCCTGTTGGTGAGTCGGGTAAGTCCCCTTCTGACTACTGGGAGCTAACATTATGACCAGGCTTAATTTTTGCATTTCCTCCTGCTGCTCATAAGAGTGCTTTGCTTGAGTACCCTGTGGTTACTTCACTAACCCTACTGCAGGCCTGTAGAC
>ML682024.1:25746-68896 GCA_007922195.1 Podocnemis expansa | reverse complement strand
CAGTATCCTGGCCAGGGTCCTAAGGGTTCCCTGGCCAGGGTGCTGAGGGTCCAATGTTGTTTCGGAACACTTTGTTCCGAAACAACATGTTCACACTGCGTTGTTTCAAAACAACGTTTGCAAAACAACGTTATTTCGTCCAGAAACCAGGTTTAAGTTGTTTTGAAACAACTGTGCATCGTGTGAACATGTTTTTTTTTTGTTTCGAAACAACGAGGTTGTTTCGAAACAAAAGTGCTGTGTGAATACAGCCATAGAGGAAGGTAAAGTCAAATCACCTGCTGTAATGGGAAAAGAATCCATAGTCACGATTTAATCCTGCTTTCACAAAACTGAATCTGCATATAAGATCTAATTCAGTTGTTTCTCTTTGAAGTCTTGATGTCCTATTGACTTGCTTGAGCACAGCTATTAACAAATCATCCACAGAGTCATAAGAAAGATGGAAGTGCTCACCAACTGGTTTTTGAATGTTGTGATTTCTGATGTCAGTTTTTTGCCCATTTATTTTTTTGTGCAGAGATCATCATGTTTCTCCAATGTATAAGGTGAGCGGGCATTTTTGGCACATGATATCATAAATCATATTGGTGGATGAGCAGGTGAATGAGCCCTTGAAATAATGGAGACACTGGGGACTGAGGCAAGACTTTGGGATCATCTTCCCCAGAGAGATAAGACCACAAGCATCACCATTTCCCACTCAAAGTTCATGTCAGGTTTCTTTGACTTTGCTGTTTCTAACATACATATCATCCAAATAACTCTGCCACCAAAACTACACACCACTCCACTCACCTCTTCCTATGGGAAGGGATGAGAGAAACGGTAAGTGGCAGATTGTGGTCACATCACTTAACACTTGACTGGAAAGTCCTTACATACTACAGTGATTAGCATGGTACAAAAGCCTGCATAAAATAGAACAGATCCCCCTCCCCCACTTCGACACAGGCCTTGGGTTTGTAACACGAGAGCAACAATGCTCCACAGCACTTTCCATTCCTGCTCTTTCACTTCTTTTTCAAGCTTCCAGTCTTACAAACTACCTAGAAAGGCTTTTGCACAGGCACTGTCCACGCTTACACAATGCTCATCATTCCAAAGGCAGCCCTATTGCTACTGAAAACCTTCAGCAAAACGACCATTCTCAGTCTTGGTACACAGCTGCCTTTCCCTTCTGGTCCTTGTGAGAGCCCAGCTAATAGTCTTCATTCCCCTGCATAGTGGCATGGGCAATGAAATATGAGAAGCACATCAGTAAAATAATATATTTCCTTTCTTAACCAGGCCATATTTGGATATCTGTGCATTCATTAAGGTCATATGACCGAGCAACTAGAGAAACTCAGTGGTTGGTCAATGGACCAGTAGCCACAATTGGCCAATTCAAGAACCAGAATCCTCCCACTGACTCCAGTGGAACCTCTTGGCTCTTGTCATGTCACCTCTGCTTCACTTCCTTCTCTAATAGTGACTGTTTTATCTCCCATCAACCTTCAAGCCTTTGGACTATTTCCTCTCAGTTCTGATCTTCAAAGCTACTTCCATCTACTCTTTCAGATCCCTTACTTATGACTCACCCCTACAAGGACTGCAAGACATGAGATAATAATCACCATTAGAAAAAACCACCATTGTTTTAATGAAAAAACCAAGAGGCAACCAAGTTACCAAACCTGCCTCATCATCCCCATATCCTAACCCTATAATCCTTCCTCACCATCTCCATCTCCTCCATTGCTGTCTTACACTAATGTGTGCCTTGTCTAAAATACTATCCATTGGTCAGGGGTTTCTTTAGGGCTCATCCCCCTAATATCTATCCACTGCCCAAGCCAATTAGATCCTTAGTGGACACCAGAACTCTTCTCCCTCCCTGGTAGCAGAGGCTCTTCTTGGTAGTCACACAGCAGATTAGTTTATAAACTTTTGGGGACAGAGGCCATAGCTTTCTATTTGTTCTGTAGTGTGATCAGAATGCTTGTGGGGTTCTACACAAGCAATGTTGTTGCAGATTATGCCCTAATCCCAAGAGGCTCAATACTGGAAAAGAAAATTTGGCAGGGAGACAGATTAGTCTGGCAAAGTCAGCTTTGTTTGCCGAAGTACATTATAAGGCTGAAACTTTCGGAATGCAGTAATTTATCATGATCAACCCACTTTGGTCTTTTCTAGGCTCTTTTGTCTTCTCTGAAGATCTCTAAGCCCTTTAAGTACGTCAATCTGTGAAGCCTCACAACAAACCTGTGAGATGCTAAGAGAAAAGAACCAGCACATCAACTCCTCAGAAATCTTATCTGTGCCTTCTCCAACCAGTACAATAATTCTAACCCAGCAAATTGGCTTGATTCATCTGCAGAGAAAACTTAACCTGGCCTCAAATCATCAGTGGAATTTTGGCTGAATTTTGCTTTTCACAGCAGAACATTTTTTACAGCACTAGTGGGGATGCTAACACAAATCTGCATTTTGAGCTATGATAGTGAAGTTCAAATGACAAAGATTGTGTCTTAAGGTATAATGTCTCTGCTGGAATTCGACATCTTTTCTTCCCCATCATGCATTTTGTTTGTTCAATGACCTGTACATTCTCTGTGTAATGCACTGAGGCCTCTGCTGGTAAAAATGTGCATAAAAAGTTATCAATCATCTCTGCAAGCCCTGCTTTAGAGTTTAAAAAAATCATCCTGTTACAAGTGAGATAGGAAAATAGGAATTGCAGGGAGAAATAAAGGGAAAAAATCACTTGTGAAGACTATCAAAAAATCACTTCCTAATGATGGATGGATCTATAAAAGGAAATCCTTGGTAAAGTCTCCCAGGCTAGAGGGAATTGAATAAGAGTGATTAGTTTTTTTCAGTCCATTTTCCAATAATTTAATGCACAAATATCTTTTATACTCTTAGGAACACAGAGATTTCCAGACTGCATCAGATGCTAGATCCATCTAAGCTGCTAGCCTGTGTCTGACAGTGGCCAGGAACAAAAACGTTTCAGAATAAGATGCAAAAACCTCACAGAAGATAATGTTGAGAGACCATTCCCACCACCACCACCACCACCACCATACACACACACACACATTAGGTCTTATCCTGATCTCCAGCAGTTAGAGATTGGCTAAAATGCTGAAGTAGAAGTTTTAATACTCATTCTACAGGGGGTTTTTGTTTGGTTGGTTGGTTGGTTGGTTGGCGATACCTAACTATAGCTCATGCTATTCTTGCTGTCCATACACATGTCCAGTCCCTATCCAAATCTAGAGACAGATAATAATTTTCAAATACATTTGTGATTGTTTCCTTCCTTCAGAGGGAACCCTAAAAGTTGGGGCACTTTAACCCTGATGATTAGATTGGCACCACAGTAGAGAATCCTTTCCCAGTGAGGACAAAATGTCTCCCTTCTTCTTTATCCTCTGGAATATGAAATGTCATTTAGTATTCTTGCAAGATAAGGATTTGTTTAAGAAATATTCTATGGAACTCTTGTTCTAAAAATAGGCCTCAGACACAGACCTCAGCCAGAAAGAAATCCATATTCTCACTAAGGCCCTACTTTAGCCAAGTACTGGAGCATGATACTTAACTTTAAGCATAAACCTGTCTATGAGCTTGAGTTTCACACAATGGCCATCAGATTATCAACACACTTTATGTGCTGTGAGAAACATGGCCTGAGTCCAGTTATCCTGGAAGAAGAATGCTTATTACGTTTAACATGCTCAGTAATACGTGAAAGAATGTAAACACATGAACTAGATGAGTTGATGCATCATTTAACTAACATGAAGATGACCAATCAGGGATAATGAGGGCTGCAATGGACTACAAATAACCTGCTGTCATGTGCAGGCTGTAATGAAAACAACATTTTATTCTCATCAGTGGTGTGATCCATGAAAATGATACCAGCGCAGTACCAAGTCATTTCAGTGTCTGGGGTGCATTCAGCTTGGAACACGCCCCTTACAATTATCTGTGCCCTTTGACAGAGCAGCTCAGTGGGAGCCACTCTGGTGCACCTGGTGCAAAGTCCCATTTGCCCCACTGTAGTTACAGCCCTGAGTTATACAATGATTGTGTTCTGTGGACTAGCATGCCCCATTTCTTATGTTCTCAGGCTGTACTATATTTATCTTCTTTGTCCACAGAGGGAACTATGAAATCATTATAAGAAATGTAAAATCAAAACTGAGCAATCAAAATCTAATATATGCCTAGTGGTCAGTACTTCAAAGCAGTGGTTTTCAACCTTCTTTCTTGGAACCCAGCTGAAAAAAAACATTTATGCCCATGACCCAGCAGTTAAATCTTTCAGCAATACATTCTGTCCTTTTGACAGCCGCAGCAGGGGGTTCCACGACTCAGTACCTGAGAGTCTGTGACCCCATAATGGGTCCTGACCCATAGTTTGAAAACCACTGATTTAAAGAGATCAGACCAATTTAAGGGGAGGACACAGGAAAGGGAAAAGAGGCTGTCAAAAGGCTGATAAACACCCTGTTTGAAACAGAATGGAGGGTGGTTGTGTGAAGGCAGAAAGAAGAATCAACCCAGATCATAATGGGAATCACATTTCACACTTCCAGGGCTACTCCAGGCCCAGCAAAAGCAAGACTGCCCACTCTCCAGAGATACCATGTGTAGTTATATGCTTGTAGAAGGTTGTGAATTTAGAGACACTCCCTAGCATGGGCCAGTGTTGTGTAAATTGGGAGACATGCTCCAGAGAAGATCTAACATGGCTGCTCCCAGGTACACACCTGGATACCTGTCTGTATGATTAAAGTTCTATTCCTTACTCATTCAGTAGTATCATCTTTAATGAACCCTCAAGATCATTACACCATGTAAGAAGACACCATCTCCTGCTTATGAATCTTGTTGGAAGGCTTTTGCCCTCATTCTCCTGATACACAAATAGTCAACAGGAAGAGGACAAGAGTCCTGCTGGCTCTACTCAGTACATGATAAATGCAAGACAGGCTGTAAAAATAATCAGTTTTCTAGTAATAATAAGGAAATAAAAATACATCAGAGAAAGAAATATTACTGTCTAATACTGTACAGTTTCTAAAAAGGTGAAACCATAGCAAAATGGTTTGAAGCAACCCTTTAAGAATGAGGTTCCTGAATTATTTGGGTTGTAATTTCTTTGAGGCCTGGACCATCTTGGTGTTCAGTGCTCATGTAGCACCTAGCTCCAGGCCTAAGCCATGACTGAAGCCACTAAGGACTACTTTAACACTAATACTAGCAATAGTGGTAGTAATAATAATCTTCCCCTTGACACCCCCTGTCTTTGACTTCTGCTAGATTCAAGTCATGAGGGAGCCTTCAGTCTCATTCATGAGATGAAATCCCAGCCCAGTGAGGGAAAGCCATTCTCACAAGATGGCAGATGGGCAGTCTGTGGGACTTGAGATTTGGTGGCTCTCTGTTCATTGCATAGCAGGCCAGCAACTGCATGCCCATGCTGACAATAGACATTATTTGGCTCCTTTATTGGCAAAGGCTAAGCAGCAAGTGGGCACATATGACTAAATTCCCCATGGATTCCTCAGGGCAGATCCCTTCCAAGTCAAGGCTGGTAAGTGGGACATCCAAGGAGTTTGCCCTCCTGCTTCATGTGCCCCATGGATGGAGCACTTCAGAACCATATAGCTCTGGGAGGTAAATCTCATGCTCAGGCCACCTCTGTCTAGGTTTACCAGATACCAAAGCATGGAAAGGAGGACAGGGAAGTAGGAAAAGGAGGACATTGGAGGACACATGGAGAAAATGTAGTATTAATGTAATATTCTTCTGTTTTTAGGGGGCCCTGGAAAGCTTCCCCCTAAAAATAGGGTGTTCCAGGGCATTCCAGCATACTTTAACCCCTGTAAGTAAAAAGCTAGACAAAATCATGTATCTTTAAAATGCCTGCCGAATGGAGGACATGAAGGGTAAAAAGGAGGACATGTCCTCCTTTTGCCTGACATCTGGTAACCCTACCTCTGTCCTGTGTCTTCTTTTAAGCTGACTAGAAGGAGGCTTTACCTCACTGCCTGAATGTCCCAGAGAAAGGGGACAAGCTTCATATATTTCATTAGATCAGGCCTGATCTTTGCCCTCCTCTGACTCTTCCACCCCCTTATCCCTCCCGCTCTGGAAAATTTACCACAGGAGGTGCCCTCGTAATTCTAGAGGAAGATGAATTTGGAATATTCATGAGGCTACCAAAACAGGGAAGTGGTTGGGTATTGTGTAAAAGATTCTTTAGAAATACCATAGATTGGGGCTGGCAAACTTATGGAACTCAAGAGCCACACAAGTTGATTCTTAAACCTTCAAGAGCTGCACTGAGGCATATAGCCATATACTTTTACTTACTCCAAAATTACTAAGTTTCAAATTCATTCCGTACTTTAATTTTATCATAAAAAGAGAGCAAATATTGATCCTACTAATGTCAAATTCTAATAATTACTTAAGGTTACGATGAAAACTAGGCCTATCCAGTAAAAACTTATCTGTCACTCAGTGTAGATGACTACAGGCTAGTGGTGAATTTTTTTAAAATCCCAACCATGCCGCAGTTTTCCCCACCATCCACGACCATGCCACACTTCTTTCTGCTGTCCCCAACCATGCCGCTGCTTCTCCCCAACATCCTGACCCCCTCCCAAATTCCCAGGCCCTAACGCTGGCTCCCCTGAGCATGCTCAGGGTGGGAGCTTTAAAATTCCTAGGTTGGGGCTACTTTCCTAAATTGATTTGCTGGTGTTCTTTCAGGAGCCGCACCTTTTCATTCAAGAGCCAGATGTGGCTCCCGAACCGCAGTTTGGCCACACCTGCACCAATCCACTGGGAACCTCCTGTAGTAATCCATTGGCAGATTGGACTGTCATTCTGGGGAACCACTTGTAATAAACTCCCACATGGGCTGGAAACCCAGGGTCTTCTGCATCCTCAAGTGCGTGAACTTAAAAAACAGCCCCATTAGCAGATAGCAGTAATATAGTTACACACAATCTGGCAGGCCAGTCATTACACAGGCACAAATCAATGGAACCTAAGTGATATGGAAAATTATACTCAGCCTGTATAAAATGAAAAAAAATATGTTATCTGTTCCTGGATAAAGGCTCATGAGTTCTCTCCCTAGAGCTATAGGCCTTTTGCTATTGGGAGGGGTTTCAAGTGTTTTGGAGGATGGAATCACAATTCAAAATGATTTGGACAAACTGGTGAAATGGTCTGAGGTAAAGAGACTGAAATTTAATAAAGACAAGTGCAAAGTACTGCACAACAACGGGAAAAAACAGTCCATTGCACATACCCAAAATGGAGAATGATTGCCTAGGAAGGAGTACTGTGGAAAGGGATTTGAATGTCATAGGCTATGTCTCCACTCGCCAATTAGTCAGGACTAATTTGGTCCAGGTTTAGACTAGCCTTTGACTAGTCCAAACTAATAAATTTCTTATTTCTGACTATCCAAAACTTAGTCCGAACCAATAAATTGAAGTGGTTAGTGTGGAATAAGTGCTTAGTCTGAACTTTAAATTCAAACTTGTGTGATGTAGACACCGACTAATGGCTTTATTCAAACTTTTTTAGTTTGAACTAAGGCATTAGTTCAAACTATTTGCATTTACTAGTTCGAACCAAAAAGTTAATCTGAACAAGGATGTGCAGCTAGTTCGAACTGAAAAGCCACGGTTCGTACAAACTAACCCAAGGATAGTTTGGACTAACTAGCAAGTCCGAACTCAAAAAAAAAAAAAAAAAGATATAGATATAGATATAGCCTCAGTAGACCAGAAGCTAAATATGAGTCAACAGTGTAACTCTGTTGTGAAAAAAGCAAACACCGTTCTGTGATGTATTAATAGGAGTATTGGAAGTAAGACATAAGAAGTAACTCTTCCAAGCTACTCTGCCCGGATTAGGCCTCATGTGGAGTATTGTGTCCAGTCATGGAAGCCTCATTTCAGGAAAGATGTTGACCTTCTGGAGAAAGCCCAGAGAAGAGGAACACAAATGATTAGCGGTCTGGACCACTTGACTAATGAGGTAAGATTGAAAGAGCTGAGTTTGTTTAGTCTGGGAAAGAGGAGACTAAGAGCAGACATGATAACAGTTTTCAAGTACCTAAAATATTTTCATGAGGAGGAGGTAGAAAAGTTATTATACAGAACCACCAATGATAGAGTAAGAAACAATGGGCTTAAATTACTTGAAGGGAGGTTTAGGTTGGACATTAGGGAAAAAACTCCTAACTGCCAGGGTGATTAGCCGCTGGAATAAGTTACCTCAGCAGGTTTTGGAATCTCCATCACTTGAAGTTTCTAAGAACAGGTTAGACAAGCACAATAGTGGAGTCATAGCATGGTTAAAGTGTGAAACTGACCAGGGTGGGTCAATGGAATTGCGTGGTGTGCGGGAGAGCAGAACCCCACCAAGGTGAGGTTTACTCCCAGTCACCCACCAGTGGAGGGAAGTGGCTTGGGGCCAGATCAGGGTCCAAGCTGCTTCTGGCAAGCAACTCAGGGCCCAATTGTTCTCCCAGACCTTTTCTGGCAGTGGCAGAAACTAGCTCCCAGCCACAACCAGCCCCTCTACTGTGAGCTTTAATAATTCTCTCTTCTTCTTCCAAGGAGAATTGAGCAAGTACTGCAGTGCACGGTTTGGTAGAGTATTGCTCACTGGGATTTTTCTTTTTAAAACGTCCATGCTACTAGGTGTCTATGTTACAGAATTCAAGTATGCTAGGCACTTACCAGAAAAGGCAGTGGGGTCAGTGATGGTCTGTAGTTCTCACACAATTCATTCCACATTCACTGAGCCTGTCCCTGAGAAAGCTCTGTTCCCTGCCTAGAGGAGTTTTATCCCCTGCCTAATATTAAAGCCTCTTTCTCTCACAGATGGTATAAACACATTCTTGCAATATAATTTAATTACCTCTCTCTAAGCTAAAAAAGCCATGCACTTAAGCAAGAGGGCAACTCCCTCATCAAAGTGAGTAATTAACTCTTTTCTTCCAGAGCTCCAAGAATGGAAAACACACCATGATTGCTTAGAATTCAATCCTTTTTACCTAGAACGGCAACAATCCTGAACAAGACTAGAAGAGAGGGTGAAATATTTCACTCCATAACATCAGGAGTTTCTGAATATATAGAGTTAGACTAGACCTCTCCCTCCACATTGATTCTGCATTTTTGAGCATAATCCTCTTCCCAATTCAGATACACAGAAAAGGTTAAAGAGAAACTGAACACAAAGTGTTGCACTTTCTGCATTTTATACTGAGGAAGAGCATCAACCCATGTGACTGCTAGAGAAATGGAACTCCAGTCCAGATGGAAGATGTGGCCCCTCTACATAGCGTAAGAGGGCAAGATGGTCCTCTTTATATAGGGAAGCAAGATGTCCGCCCTCAGAGACAGGCATCCAGGGCCACCTCGTCTTTAAGGGGGCAGAGGCAGGGGCAGCCTGTCCATCAGGCTAGAGACTGGGAGGGAGGAGGACAGGAAGTATAAAAGGCAGACCCTGGAACTCAGTTAGGGCTTGCCAGCCAAAGGGGAAGGAGCTCCCTCCGCTTTCTGCACAGGCCCAGCAGGAGACATAGCCAGCTGAGGAGTTGCCAGGGTCCTGGGGACCAGATGGCCACCTGGATATACTGGTGACACTCCAGCTGGAGACCTGGCCCGCTGAGAATTTGCCGGCATCCTGAGGATCGGATGGCCACCTGGACTTCCCAGCAATGAAAGGGCCAAGAACGCTGCCTCACTGGACAAGCCCAGTGGAATTCCTGGAGCTACCCATGCCACCACCACCACCATCAGAGGAACCTGCAGCCCCTATTTACTCATCAGTCTCCTGTGACTTAGATGAGCTTCCCCTGGCCAGCGACAACAGCCCCAACGAGGCCCGGTGTGACTTAGAGGAGCTACCGTTGGTGGAAGACTTCCCCAGCCTGCTGGGCTCTGCTGCACCCCAACGAGGACAATGAGGGGCTTGGGAAACTACCACTGGGTTACTATCCAGAGGAAGCTGAGGAGGAGCAAGTACCTCTGGACACAAGGGCTAAGGTTGAACCAAGCAGTCAGGACCTCTGTGCAACAGAGGCTGAGCCGGGGGATAAACCGGCGTGTTGAGGTCAGGACCCCACTGGTCCCATACCCGAACATGCAGTCCAGTATCAGGATCTGGACTGGGACACAGTGGCGTTGGGTCAGCCTGCGGCCTCCCACCTCCCTGCTTCCAAGCCCATTGGAAGCTGCTCCCAGCGATCCATAGCAACCCTATTGTTTTCCTTTGCGTTAACCCCAGAGACAGACATGGTTGCCTGCCTGCTTGCCTCGCTGAGGGGTCAGAAACAGTAATATTTGTCCATCGGCTCACCTGAGAAGTGAGGCTGTTGAGAACAACAGTAGCCAGGCACACCTACAAGAAGGCTCTGGGTGCTTGTCTTAAAATAGTTTGTTTTGGTTTAAGGGACCACAGGATTCTGAGTGTGTAGACTTTTTCACCTGCTTGGAATTGCACTGAAGTCAAAGGGCCTAACCATCCTATCTGTACAGCACCTAACAAAAAGTAGGCCTGGTCCTGGATGGGAGTGCTGAGGTGCTGCAACAATACTAATAATAAGTATAACAGGTTTTACCATTGCCTCTTTATTTTGCCAGAGAGGCACAAAGGGTCACTAGATGTGGGTGAGAAGGAGGCCCACTAGACCTCCATGTGCCACCAGACTATTCATAGGAGATTGAGGCCCCTCTTTCTAAGCAGTTTCACAGTCCTTGAGGATGAAAGATCCTGTTGCATAATAAGGTGTGTATTTTACTTATTAGATTTACCTTCTAGTAGCAGTATAAATATACGATTCTGAGCACAAGTTTGTATGCGTTGTAATTGGGAGAAAACACTGGGGCTTAAGCAAATCAATGGATGCCAAAATTTCAAAGAAAGGACAGGAGAATAAAATGAATAATGAATGTACAAGAGCTATTATTTTTACAGCTGGGATAGGTTGGGACCAAAGGAACCTCAGAGAGGATTGGCCACCCAGAAGAAGCATACTTTACCCTAGATAAGTGGATCTCCACCACTGTGTTGAGACACATTACTGAAGTGGGTTTTCAAACATTTTTTCTTGAGACCCAGTTGAAAAAGTCATTCATACCCACAACCCAATGATTAAATCTTTCAGCAATTTATTCCAGTCTTTCAGCAGCAGCAGCAGCAGGGCCTGTCATGACTCAGTATCTGAGGGTCTGTGGCCCAGTGCTGAGTCCTGACCCATGGTTTGAAAACCACTATTTTACTGTGTTGCCATGCAGTGCTAAGTGTGTCATGGAGAGCCAGGGTGATGCCTGGATTTGCCCTGGAGGGGTAGGCTGGTGTGTCCTGTGAGGCTGCGATATGCCGCCAAGTGTGTCACGACCTGCAAAAGATTGAGAATCACTTCCCTAGATCATCTGCTTACTTCTCATGGCTATAGTGTCAGTGTAGACTTAAGTGTTCCTGAGTCAGCTACAGACAAGATGTTAGACCTTTTCACCACAAAAACATGCCTTGAGACCACTCTGTGACCTTGCTGGTATATTTATCCAAACATGGATGATTATGTGAATTCTAGATTATTTTTTTTGTCTCCTTCTGACTTAATTTCATTTTGCATGGAAAGGTGGCAGAAACTTTGGCATAAACCATAAGGCTCTCCCTATAGCTCTCTCTCAGCTATACTAGCTTTCGGAAACCCTGAAATTAAAAATGCTCTCAAGAGTTCCTAGAATCTGCTTTATTTAATGACTTCTTCATGGCCAGACACAGAAACTGGCATATCATGTCAATGTCAAGTGAAGATTCTCATTTCACGATTTCTTAAGCCAAGCTAAAGATAATTGAACTCAGCAAGGATGCTAAAGCATACTACTGTATATTTTAGGGTCTGTGCCATTCCTAATCCACAAACAAGGATAGCTGGTTGTTAGGAGCAAACAGAGCTAAACCCTCAGGTACTGTCACTGACATGCTGCGCAGCCTAGTACAGCATTGAGACCCCAGGTTTAGCCCCAGTTCTGCAGGTTACAGTTCTCCTGGCTGCTGAAAGGGGAATTCAGCGGCAGAGGGACATGCAGAACAAGCAGCAGATGAGGAGGCACTGAGCAGGAATACAGGATTCTTTTTGGCTATCTCAGTTAAGTGCCGCAGTGCCAGGTCACAGGTCTGTCTCACATCTTTCCAGCAGCGTCTGTTCCTTCTTGCTACCCGCAGCCCCACCACTTGTTCTTGGCACCAGCTGCCACTTACAAGGTGAAAGGTTTTTTTAAAAGGAACCCAAAGGAAAAAGAATCTGGATCTGAGAGCATGTGGCTGCTAAAGATAATGATACACCAAAAGGCAGATGATGCCATGAATCGGAGCTTTTATTGCTGTACATCTACATTAAACAATGGGGTGGGAAAAGAGAACAGAGGGGGGAACATTCCAACAACAGCCTGCAGCACAAGCATTACAAGACCTTTCTCACACACATCACTGGTGTGGCAGGGAACACAAAATCAGTCAGTTACACATAGCAATGGAAGGCATTGCTTTCTAGATATTGATAGCAGAAACAGTGAACAAAGTCAAGCTCAAGATTAGAGACTATCCCTGAAACACCTCATATTGAAAGGAGAATGTGAGACAAGCAGACTCAGGAGAAAGCTAAATAAGCTGCACATGGCAGGATCTAAGGCTCGTTTTCCTTCAGTAGCTGCTGATGGTTCCGTGGGCACTAACACAGCTTCTTTTCTTCACAGCACTGCTGCACCGGTGGCCATTTTGGGGGACACGGAGGCACACACTTAGGTGGGCAAGGGCACGGATGCACACATGTCGTGCACTTCTTCACACAGACCTTACAGCAGGGATCCACACATTTAGTCACACACTTGGTCACACAGACTTTGCAGCAGGGATCCAGGCATTTAGTGGTGCACTTGGTCACACAGCATGGGGGAGGCAGGCAGGTCTGTTTGCACTGCTGCTGGTAAACCATCTTCCTGGGAGGTGGGCAAAACTGAAAGAAAAGGGAAATTTCAAGGTAAGCAAAATCAAGGCAAGCAGCTTCCTCTTCTTATTCCTTCAGGCATCAGCTGAGCCAGCAGAATCTGAGGCCTGGGAAATAGGGAGCACTTCTTTAGGGAGAGCATTTTGCCACTGCAAGCTACTTCAGGAAAAAAACAAGCGTTATGAAGAATGGAAAGAAATCCGGGTCTATAGGCCTGCAGTAGGGTTAGTGAAGTAACCAGAAGGTACTCAAGCAAAGCACTCTTGTGAGCAGCAAGAGGAAAGCCACAAATTAAGTGCAGCCATAATGTTAGCTCCCAATAGTCAGAAGGAGACTTACCTGATTCACCAACAGGAGCAGTTGAAGATGGTAAGTGTATGGAGGAGCCTTGTGGGGTGAGACTTTTTATATGGTTTCCTGGGCCAGGAAATGAGACACTCTGGAAATGAGACACCCCAAAAGCTATGCAGATATCGTTACAATCATCCTAATGTGCTCCAATTAAATATCCTTCCATTGCTTGTTGGCATGATTATTTTTCAAATTACAGTAAGTAAATACACATGCCATGTTTGAGGAATCACCTCTGTAAGGGCTAATATCTGATCTGCATAAGTTATATTAGAAAATATATTCAATAAACCTTTGGATTCTTCACTTAAAACATATGATCTTATGGATTTCCATTCATTGCTTTTTCTGGCTCTTACATCTTTCTCTGAGACGTCTGTTACCGGTCCCTGTTGGAGGCAGGTCACTGGACTGGATGGAGTCTTGTGGCACGTAAAGACTAAAAGATTTATTTATCGCATTAGCTTTTGTGGGAGAAAATCCCACTTTGTCAGACGCTTTGGAGAGGGGGACCTAAGAGAATTGTATGTCCCTGTCCCACTATTGGTATTTCTCTATTCCTCTGTGGCAGAGGATTTCAAACTGTTCTCGTGGGACCCAGTTGAAAAAATCGTTTATGCCTATGGCCCAATAATGACATCTCTGAGCAATGCATTTCAGTCCTTTGGTGGCAGCTGCAGGGGGGTGCCGGGACTCTGCGTTCAAAGGTTCTTGATCCAGTACTAATTTGAAAACCACTGGTCTAAGGTACAACTTTCTTCGCAGACATATCATCCATGCTTCTCTACACATAGAATTGATGTTTCAATCATGGTTTCCCTAATATTTTTAGAGGTAGGCTCCTCTAAAGCCAGTCCATTCTTTGTTCTTTCAGACCTGCTAAAATAAATATTTGTCAAGTGATTCCTGAAAAGCTATTTAGGACTTTATTATCTGATATTATATCTTTACCTTGTGGTGGTTTCTTGCAATTTTGCTCTTCAACTTCATGCTAACTTCTATTAACATAATATAGATTGTTAAAAGTAGGGTGGGGTCCTTCTGTATGCACATGGCATGTCCAGAGGAGGCGTTAGCAATTGGAGGCCCTAGGCAAAGACTCACTGTGGGGTCCGCTAAAGGGCCTGCTATAGGCCTGCATTGTTGCCCTCTCCATGGTCCCAATCCTCCTACAGCCTTAAGCTACCCACACCTCCAGGACTCCTGGTTTGTTTTGCTGAACCAAACTAACATGACTATCCTTCTGGAACTCGTAAATTATTCTTATGTGTGACACTTTTAAAGATCTTTCCATCATGAAGCTTATAAGTTGATCATCTTTCATTTAATGTAAATGAGCTGATGCTGACCTACAAAGTTATGAGCATTTATTAACAAATAAAAAGTGGTAACATTAATGATGGCTCAAAAATAGCTAAAATACCACATTTAAAAGTTTTTGAAGTCAAATCTTACAAATTTTTCATTTAGGCTTGGTCTACATGTACTAGAAGTTAAATACAAATGATTATAATAAATAAAATTAAGTGAAAAGAAGGTTTCTCATCTGTAGTTATAAATGAAAAACACCAAATTTCAATGAAATTCTCTGAAACTCTCAAGTTTATAAGACTCTGGCCCCCTCAAAAGTATTAAAGAGTAAGGACAAAAGAAGCTAAAAAATTACCTACCAAAAGAAAGACATACAGCCCAGACATCTCACACACAGCTGTAATGATTGCTTGAGGGCAGCACTGTATTTTTACACAGCAGCCTATGTGGACCTACTTGATAACCTGAGCTACGCAAAGCCAAAGAAAAAATTGTCACAAAGACAAAGGAAAATGCAAGAGAGGAAGAGGTAAAAGGGAAATGGAAAAGGGAAAATCTCACAACTGAGATTAAAAAATAGCAGAATAAATGGCCACAGTGAGGAATTTAAAGATGAGACCATTGGAAAAGCTCCTGCTATTGTACTTGCTCTTGCTTTTTTTAGCATGTCAATGTGAAAGTGATGGGGAGATAATGGTGAAATCTGCAATTCAGATGAAGCACAGATCCTAATGTTAGTTTGCCTTAATGAGCCAAGACTGAAAAGTGCAGAGGATTCCAGCACTACTGGCCCTGCTAGATGGGAACAATTTATATATTTTTCTGTATTTTCATTTCTGTCCACCAAAGTGAGGACGTGGCCCTGCATTGCTTGGGAGCCCTAGGTGGTTCCCTGCTTCACCTACTGCTAAAGCTGACTCTGGGGATGTCCTCTTATCAAATGTCAAATTGAAGATAAATGGCGTCACAACAGGGAAGAATCTGACCATTGACATCCATACATGTCTAATCGTGGCTACATGTAATCCTGGAAGGCTCATCCATTGTCCTTCAATTATATATCTCACTCCTGGTTTCTACAACTCCATTGAATACTTTGAAAGTTCCAGATTTGTTTCTGGTGCAATGAGACTAGAGTATAACATAATGAGGTGGCACTAGTCTGTGAAGATACGTCAGAACTTAAAGCACAAATTCATGCCATCAGGAGTCTCTGGGTATGAATTCTGTATATGGCAGAACTATTGGAGGGGGAAGGAGTGTACTGTAGTTGCAGTACCTTATTATCTAAAGAGATCTGTGCAATGAATAATCTCAGGGTCAACCCTGCATCCATATAAAGATGAGTGACGTTCTGTGGAGAGCTACATTAGTGGGAACACTGGAACATAGAAAATTTCTATTGTGAAACAAGCCAGTTGTCCATCCAATGTAATATAGTGGCAGAAGCTAGATGATGCAGGCAAAGGGACTTTAGAGTACGCAAAAAGTTCAAAGGAAAGGCATAATTGCCAGTTTTTTAAAGGAAAGAATGCAGTTCTTTATTACATGTTTTCCCCAATAGCAGTTACAAGGAAAACAGCAAATGAGAAATGTTTGGTTGGGAGCAAGTTTAGGCAGGGCCGTAACTAGGGGTTCCAGCCTCCGGGGTAAGCAGCCCCAAAGGCACGCCCCCCCCCCGGTCCTGAATCGGAGCCCATCTATATAGTGGCAGGGAAGGGGGTTTGTGACCCTTCCCAAATATTGGCAGAGCTGGCAATGGGGGTCCCTACCCCGCCGCCATGGGGACAAGGGACCCCCCTGCCACCTCTGGCCAGAGCAGGGAAGCAATCTCCCCTACTGCCTCTGGCAATGGGTGGGGGAAGTGATCCCATGCTGTGCTCAAAGCAACCAGGGTAGATCACTTCCCTGCCACGGCCAGAGCCGGCAATGGGGGTCCCTACCCTGCCACGATGAGAAGAAGGGGCCCCCTGCTGCAGGTCTGACCATCGCAGGGAAGTGATCCCTGCTACTGGCTCCAGCAGTGGTAGGGGATCTCTTCCCCTGCCGTGGCCGGAACCAGTAGAGACAATTGCTTCCCCGCCATGGCCAGAGGTGGCAGGAGTGATCACTTGCCCCTGCTGCAGTCAGAGCCTGCAGGGGGGGATCACTTCCCTGCTGCAGCCAAAGGTGGCAAGGGAGATGGCTTCCCTGCAGTGCCCTTTTAAATTGGCACGCGGGGCAAAGCCCTTTTCGCCCTGCTGTAGTTGCGGCCCTGGGTTTAGGTTTTCACAAATCTCCTATCAGTGCCTTTGATGAAGAATTGGTCAGCTGCTTTCTTTCTGAGATGGTAGCCATCAAAAGCCAGTGTGCTCATGATGGGAGAGAGGCAGAATCAAAAAAGAAAGAAAAAAGGACAAACAATTCCAAAAAGTAAGTCAAGGGCAATGTTCCCTCTAAGCCAGTGGTTCCCCAACCTGTGGTCCGGGGACCCCCAGAGGTCCACAGACACTTTGCAGGGTGTCTGTGGAGCCTCTCCCTACCCAGGGCCGGAATCCAGCTACAGCCCTGATGCTCCCTGCCAGGGCTGCCTTTCCCCGTCTGTGGCTATATCCTGGCAGGGGGATGGAGCCACAGCAGCTCCCCAGCAGGGGCAAGGGCAGGGGACCACAGCTGCCACGGCTCAGCTACCTGATGGCGCAGGCAATGGTGGTGGCAGTACTGCTCACCAGCTGTCCCACTGGTGCGGGCCAGAGTCTGCCCATGCAGGCCAGATTACATAATCAGCCGGGGAGGTCCGTGAAGATTTTTTTTTTTTTTTGTTACAAAGGGGTCCCCAGCCTGAAAAAGGTTGGGAACCACTGCTCTAAGCTGATGATGCAGCTGAGCAATTTCCCTGCTGGTTCTCCAGGCCCCAACGGGCTTCTTCCCTGCTGCCTGCTGGCTCCCCAATAACTTGTGCACCCATAACTTGTTCAGCTGCATCATCAGCTTAGAGGGAACACTGGTCAAGGGTGCAGAGAAAATCCCAACACCCATCCGCTAATAAGAGAGGTCATAAAAAACCCAAGATGTCCATAAGTACAGATTAAAAGGAAGTAGTGAATGGAAGACAACACATATGGAAACTGTCATAAGCTAAATGCAGCTAAATGTCATAAGGAATCAGAGAAGGCCAGTATGGATATGGATATAGCTAGTCATCCTGGGATGTGTAAGCCTGTGAGTTATGCTGTGACAAGAACTGAAAGCAAAAGCATTTAATTCCACAAACCTGCATCAAGCCATAGGAACAACATGTGCAAGAGTGACAGATGTTGATCAGCAAGATCTGTAATTCTTTAGTATGTGACAAATACAATGAGAATGACTCCATGCCTGAGGCCTGCGTGATTTTCTGTGGAAGGTGATCTCCTAAAGCAAGCCAATTTGCACAGAAGCATTCCTTGATCACATCAGTTCTGAAGTCTTTGTTCCACCAGCAGGGCCAGATTAAGACAGGGGCTTTAGGAGCTTCAGCCCCTGGCCCTGGTGTAAAGGGGGGGTCCTCTGAGCCCCAGGAATCTGGTCCAGGGAAGCCAGCCTGAGTGACGAGTAGTGGCACTCACCTTCAGGCTGCCAGTCCAGCCCCCAGGCTGGCTGGTGCACATCAACCAACCCCGGGACGGGGCAGAAGTATCGCAGCTTCTTGCCTGCCACCCCTTTCTTCAGCAGCAGCACTGGCTTCTAGGCTCCCCCACAGTTGCCACTAACAGTGCTGACTGCAGTCCCCTGCTGCAGCTCAGCCAAGAAGTGCCGGTATGTGCCCCAGCTCTCCCTGCCCCACCGCCATGCCAGCCAGCAGCAGAGCTGGCTGGAACTCCCCAACCCCCTCTGCAGTGTTGGATGGGGTCCCAGAGCCCCTGACCCTGCACCCCAACACAGGAGCTGTAATGGGGGGGGACTGCCAGGTTGAGGAGACCTGGGCCCCCTGCACCTTGATCCAGGCCTGTCCACCAGGGTGATTCACTTTTCCATGGTGTAAATTCCATCACAAAATAATTTCCCTCTTGCGTTCCATGAGTTCTATCTGAGATGCAAATTGCAAAGTCCACCAAGAAGTTCAGTGACTATCCACATCCTTTAATAGAGGTAGCTGAGACAAACAGTTCCCTACTAATTAGCCAACGGCAAAGTTGCTCCCCTCTTCACTACCCACGAGGTTTGTAAGAAGTACATAATTTTTCAAAATAAACACTTAAGTCACCCACACATCTACTCCCCTGGACTTTCCAGCATGTCCCATTTCTCTACTGCTTCCAGGACCTAATCGAAGAACCAGATCAACACATGCATATCTGTGGAACTCTGCTCATCTCAGGCTCAGGTGACAGAGTGTAAGCAATTTGAGGCAGTGACTGCCTCTGTTTTGCACACTGTACCGTGTCAATTGTACTATCAGAATTAGGAACAAGAAAATATTAGAATGGACATGCAGTGGCAGGCCAATGGTTCATCTAGCCCAGTATCCTATCTTCCAACAATACCCGGTGCCAGATGTTTCAGAGGGAACAACCTGAACAAAACAACCGTGAAGGGATCCATCCCCTGTCATCTGCTCTTTGGTTTTGACTATTGGATCTTTAGTGACATTCAGATTAGTGAGTTCTGTCCCTGACCATCTTGGCTAGCAGTCACTGGCAGTTCATTCTGCTGTAAAATTATCTAATTCTCTTTTTAACCCAGTTATTCTTCTGACCTACGCAAGAGTCTGACAATGAGTTCCACAGGTTGACAGTGTGTTGTGCAAAGAATCCCATATTAGAATACATAAATAATGGATCCAAAGGGTCAATGTTAGTCTATTTCAGCCAAACAAACAAGGAGTCCTGTGTCACTGAAAGACTAACTAGTGTATTTATTGTATGAGCTTTCATGGGAGAAAATCCTACTTTGTCAGACTCTTTGAAGATGGGGGAACTTACAGAATGGGAGGAAAATAAATGCAGGGGAGTGTAAGTCATGTGATCAGGTCACACTGTAACAGGAAATCGAAGCAGTTGTTAAGATTCAAACACTAGGAAACAGCACCTAGAACAGGGGTCTTACACTGAAATCACCATGAGAGCCGCATGAGGACTAGTCCATTAGCCTAAGGGCCACACCTTTTCATACAACAATGTTGCAAATACCAGTGATGATCATGTTGTTCCAGGCCACAGGAAATAGCTTTAGGGGCCACATGTGGCCCATGGGCTGGGTGTTTGAGACCCTTGACCTAGAGGAAGGTGAAGTCAGATCACCTGTTGCAATGAGAAAAGAATCCATAGTCAAATTTAATCCTGCTTTCACACAAGTGAATCTGCATATTAGTTCTAATTCAGCTGTTTCTCTTTGAAGTCTTGATGTCCTATTGATTTGCTTGAGCACAGCTCTTAACAAATCATTCACTGAATGATTAGAAAGATGGAAGCGCTCAACAATTGGTTTCTGGATATTGTGATTTCTGATATCAGTTTTGTGCCCATTTATTCTTTTGCCACAGAGATAGCCCTGTTTTTCCAATGTATAAGGTGTGGAGGCATTTCTGGCACATGGTGGTGTAAATCACATTGGTGGATGAGCAAGTGAATGAGCCCTTGAAATAATGGAGACACTGTGGACTGTCCCAAGTCTTTGGAATCATCTCCCCCAGAGAGTTAAGACCACAACGAGGTCTGTAACTAAGTTGGGGCAAGTGGCGAAAGGTCTGTGGCACCGAATTTTAGAGGGCACAGGGGAGAGATACAGATCCATCTCCAGCCACCACGGGGAGCTGGTTCCATACTCTGCACCCTCTAGTATTCAGCACCTGAGACTTCCAGTGCTGCTGGGGCTTCCTGCGATGCTTGAGGCTTGTCACCACTTTCCTTTAGTGGTTATGGTTAGATTCTGTTCCTCGCAGCCCCAGCAGTTGGGAGCACCTGATGCCACCGGCAGGCCAAGGGGATCTGGACCCTTCCGGCCTGCCGGCGGTAGCAGAAGCTTCCTGCTGACTCTGGCAAAAGCCGGGACAGATCTATATCCTCCCAGGCTGCTTCTAGTTATGGCTCTGACCACAAGCATCACAATTTGCTGCTCAAAGTGCATGGCATGTTTCTTTGACTTTACTATTTCTGACATACATACCATCCAACTAACCCTACCACCAAAACTAGACACCACTCCACACACCTAGGTCCATCAGAAGGGATGAGAGAAATGATAAGTGGCAGATTGTGGTCACATCACTTAACAAATGACTGGAAGGTCCTCAGGTACTACAGTGATTAGTATGGTACAAAAGCCTGTATAAAATAGAACAGATCCCCCTCCTCAACTTCCACTTTGGCCTTGTGATTGTAACACGAGAGCAGTGATGTTCCACAGCACTTTGCATTCCTGCTCTTTCACTTCTTTTTCAAGCTTCTAGTCCTACAAACTACCTAGCAAGGCTTTTGTGCAGGCACTTTCTGCTCCTACAAAATGCTCATCATCCCAAATGCAACCCTTCTGCTTCTGAAAACCCTCACCAAAATGACCACGCTTACTCTTGTTCCACAGCCGCCTTTCTGTTCTGGCCCTTGGGTGAGCCTGGTCAATATTCCTTATTCCCCTTCAGTAGTTTCATCTTGCCAGGTCATAGACCCAAACCTCTGCCAGTTCACTTTTGGCCCTGAAACAGACCTTGGATATTCCATTTCTGGATCTCTGTCAAGAAGGTGCATGCTATTGCAGTGGTTTAATGGTGCAGGAAATGAAATATGAGAAAAACATCACTAAAGTAATTTATTTCCTTTCTGAGCCAGGCCATCTTTGGATATCTGCTCTCACATGAAGGTCATGTGACCAAGTGACTAGAGAAACTCAGTGCTTGGTCAATGGACTAGTAGGAGCAATAGGTCAGTTCAAGAACCAGAATCCTCCCATTGACTCCCCCTTCTCCACCACCTCAAGCTTAAAATTCCTGTCCTTGCCTTTAAGGTTTAATGTCACTGCTCTCTTACCCTCCACATCACACCTAGGGACTGATGCAAAGATTACTAACGTCTTCAGAAATACTCCCATTGACTACAGGGGAGCCTCTAAGCTCTTGTCATGTCATCTCTGCTTCACTTCCTTTTCTAACAGTGACCAGTTTATCTCTCAGGAAACATCAAGCCTTTGGACTATTTCCTCTCAGTTCTGATCTTCAAAGCTGCTTCCATTTTGTAAGAACCACAAGACATGAGATAATAACCACCATATTCTATTAGAAAAAACTCCCATAATTTTAATGAAACAACCAAGATGAAACCGAGCAGCCTATAATCCTGCCTCATTGTCCCCATCTCCTCCATTGTTGTCTCACAGTAGCTGTGTCATGTCTAAAATTCTATCCATGTGTCAGGGGTTTCCATAGGGCTCATTCCCCTAACATCTATGCACTTCTCAAGCCAATTAGATCCATAGTGGACACCAGAACTCTGCTCTCTCCCTGGTGGCAGAAGGTCTTCTTGGTAGTCACAAATCAACTTAGTTTGCAAACTTTTTGGGGCAGAGGCCATAGCTTTCTATTTGTTCTGTAATGTGGCCAGAAAGCTTGTGGGGTGCTACAAGAGCAACATTATTGTAGATGATGCCCTAATCCCAAGAGGCTCAACGCTGGAAGTGAAAAGTTGGCAGGGAGGCAGACTACTCTGGCAAAATCAGCTTTGTTTGCCAAAGTATATTATGAAGGCTGAAACTTTTGGAATGCAGTAATTTATCATGATCACCCTGCTTTGGTCTTTCCTAGGTTCCTTTGTCTTGTCTGAAGATCTCTAAGCACTTTATGTATGTCAGTCTGTGAAACCTCATGACAAATCTGTGAGATGCTAAGAGAAAAGAACCAGCACATCAACTGCTCAGAAATCTTATCTGTGCCTTCTCCAACCAGTACAAGAAATTCTAACCTAGCAAGTTGGCTTGATTCATCTGCAGAGAAAACTTAACCTGGCATAAGATCATCAGTGGAATTTTGACTGACTGTTGATTTTCACAGAGAACTTTTTTTACAGCACTAGTGGGGAAGCTAACAAAAATCTGTGTTGTTTTGAGCCATGATAGCAAAGTTCAAATGACCAAGACTGTGTCTTAAGATGTAATGTCTCAGCATGAATTTGACATCTTTTCTTCCTCATTGTACATTTTGTTTGTTCAATGACCAGTACATTCTGTTGTGATGCACTGTGTCCTTTGCTGGCAAAAATGTGCATACATAATTAGCAATTGTCTCTGTTAGTCCTGCTTTAGAGCTTAATAAAATCATCCCTTTACAAGTGAGATAGGGGAACAGGGAGAAATAAAGGAAAAATACACTTGTGAAGACTATCAAAAATCACTTCCTAAGGATGGATGGATCTATAAAAGAAAATCCTTGCTAAAGTCTCGCAAGCTAGAGGGAATTAAATAAGAGGTGACTATTTTTTTCAGTCCATTTTCCACTATTATACACACATTCTAGAGGAAGATATATTTGGAATGTTCATGAGCGTATTGAGACAGGGAGGTAGTTAGGTGTTGTGGAAAAGATTTTTTAGAAATACCATAGATGGACCGACCCAGCGGACCAACCCCTATAGTAATCCATTGGCAGACTGAACCCTCATTCTGGTACAGTACCACTTATAATAAACTCCCACATGGGCTGGAAACACAGGGACTTCTGCATCCTCAAGTGCATGAACTTAAAAAACAGCTCCATTAGCGGATTGCAGTAATATATTTACCCACAATCTGGCAGACCAGTCATTAGACAGGCACAATTCAATGGAATGCAAGTGATTTGGTAAATTTTTCTCACTGTGTATAAAATGAAAAAAATCTATTAATTTGTTCCTGGATATGGGGTTATGAGTTCTCTCCATAGAGCTACAGGTCTTTTGCTGTTAGGAGGCTTTCAAGTCCTTCAGAGTGGTGGTTTCCAACCTGGGGTCTGCGGACCTGTGGGGGGCTGCAGAGTGGCTCCAGGGGGCCGCGGAGAGGCTGGGAGCTGGGGCCGGATGTCACCGGGGTTTCCAGATACCACAGAGACCCAGGCTTTTGGCCAGCAGGTTGCTTCCCCCAGGCAGGGAGTTTATAAAAAATCCTGTCATGAGCATGCACAGCATGCTAAGGGAGAGTAGCCTGTGGGGTGGCCAGGTGCCAGGAGCTGCAGTGCCCCGCTAAGGGGGGGGACTTTGGCGGAGTTGGGGATGGAAAACGTGGGTGGGGGTGGGCTGAAGAACAGACCAGTGGGCAGAGAATAGGCCTGGCAGGGAGCCATGGCTGCGGCGGCCGCCACTCCGCAACAGGGGAATGGCCCCGTGTCAGCTCCCTGGGCAGGGGGAGGCGGACATAGTCACGGAGGCTCCCCAGCAGCAGGAGGGAACCACAGCTTCTCCCAGCTCCACAGGCAAGGGGAGAGAGACATAGCTGCGGTGGACCCCGCTCCCCGGCAGGAAAGCGGTGAGGGCCAAATTCTGCCCCATGTGTGCCAAAGTCTAATTTTCTAATATAGCTCATGCAGATTGGAAGTTAGCCCTTTCCTCAAATATGGCATGTGTGTCTACTTCCTGTAATTATAAAAATAATCATGCCAACAAGCAATTGAAGGAGGTATAATTGGAGCACGTTAGGATGATTGTAATAACATCTGGAAGGCTTTTGGGGTGTCTCGTTTTCAGAGTGTCTCACTTCCCGGCCCAGGAAACCATATAAAAAGTCTCACCCCAAAAGGCTCCTCAGTCCTCTTACCTTCTTCAGTTGCTCTTGTTGGTGAGTCGGGTAAGTGTCCTTCTGAATATTGGGAGCTAACATTATGGCTAGGCTTAATTTGTGGCTTTTCTCTTGCTGCTCACAGGAGTGCTTTGCTTGAGTACCTTGTGGTTATTTCACTAACCCTACTGCAGGCCTATAGACTGGAATTTCTGTCCATTCTCCATAACATTTGTTTTTCTCCTGAAGTGGCTTGCAGTGGCAATACACTCTCTCTAAAGAAGTGCTCCTTATTTCCCCAGCCTCAGATTCTGCTGCTTCTTCTGATGCCTGAAGGAATAAGAAGAGGAAGCTGCTTGCCTTGATTTTGCTTACCTTGAAATCTCCCTTTTCTTTCAGTTTTGCCCACCTCCCAGGAAGATGGTTTACCAGCAGCAGTGCAAACAGACCTGCCTGCCTCCCCCATGCTGTGTGACCAAGTGCACCACTAAATGCCTGGATCCCTGCTGCAAAGTCTGTGTGACCAAGTGCGTGACTAAATGTGTAGATCCCTGCTGTAAGATCTGTGTGAAGAAGTGCACAACATGTGTGCATCCGTGCCCCTGCCCACCTAAGGGTGTGCCTCCGTGTCCCCCAAAATGTCCACCGGTGCAGCAGTGCTGTGAAGAAAAGAAGCTGTGTTAGTGCCCACGGAACCATTGGCAGCTACTGAATGAAAACGAATCATAGACCCTGCCACGTGCAGCTTATTTATCTTTCTCCTGAGTCTGCTTGTCTCACATTCTCCTTGCAACATGAGGAGTTTCAGGGATTGTTTCTAACCTCGAGCTTGACTTTGTGCATGTTTTCTGCTATCAATATCTAGAAAGCAATGCCTTCCATTGCTATGTGTAACTGACTGATTTTGTGTCCCCTGCGATACCAGTGATGTGGGGGAGAAAGGTCCTGTAAAGCTTGTGCTGTAGGCTGTTGTTGGAAAGTTCCCTCCTCTGTTGTCCCCCCACCTCTGTTCTCTTTTCCCATCTTTTAGTCCAGATGTACAGCAATAAAAGCTCTGATTCATGGCATCATCTGCCTCCTGGTGTATTGTTGTCTTTAGCAGTCACTTGCTCTCGGATCTTGATTTTCTTTCTTTTGGGTTCCTTTTAAAACAGCCTTTCCTGTTTAAGTGGCAGCTGGTGCCGAGGACAAGTGTTGGGGCTAAGGGTAGCAAGGAGGTACAGAGGCCGCAGGAGAGATGCAAGACAGACCTGTGGCCTGCCTCTGAGGCACTTAAAAGAGAAACCTGTATTCCTGTTCAGCGCCTCCTCGTCTGCACTTGCCACATGTATCTCACTGCACCTGAATCCCCCTCAGGGCAGCCAGGAGAACTGTAACATCCAGAAGTAGGGGCTAAACCTGGGGACTCAATGCTGTACTAGACTGTACAGCAAGTTAGTGCCAGCATCTAAGGGTTTAGCTCTGTTTGCTCCTAACGACCAGCTACCCTTGTTTATTGGTTAAGAAAGGCACAGACTTAAAAAATTGTGTGTTTCAGCATCATCACTGAGTTCAATTATCTTTAGCTTTGTCTATGAAATCCTGAAATAAGAATCTTCACTTGACATGGGGATAAATTGCCAGTTTCTGTGTCTGGCCATGAAGAAGTCATTAAATAAACCAAAATCTAGGAAATCTTGAGAGCGTTTCTAATTTCAGGCTGTCCGAATGCTAGTGTAGCTGAGAGAGAGCTATTGGGAGAGAATTATGGTGCATGGCCAAGTTTCTGCCACTTTTCCATGCAAAAAGAAGCTAAGTCAGAAGGACACCCCCCCCACCCCCTAGAATTCACATAATCATCCATGTGTATATAAATATACCAGGGTGGTCAGATAGCAGTCTCAAGGCATATATTTGTCATGAAAGGTGCTAACATCTTGTCTGAAGCTGCTGCAGGAACACTTAAGACTACGCTGACGCTATAGCCATGAGAATTAAGCAGATGATTTAGGACACACATTTAGTCACACACTTGGTCACACAGGCCATGTCCACACACAGGCAGTTAAATCATTTTAAGTTAAATCAGTTTAACAGATCCACACCAAAAAACCCCAAATCAAAACAGCATGTCAAGACACAGGACTTGCTATTTCAATTCAGGAAAGGGGCACCATGAGAGGTGTGGCAACACCCCCCCCTCACTGGGCCATGCCCCCACCCGATAGATAGAAAAAGGAAAGCACCTGGGAAGGAGAAGGGCAAAAAGTGTTAAATCGATTTAACAGTGAAATCGAAATAACATGTCCGCACTGTGTTAGTTTGAAATAACAATTTCGATTTAACCATCATATTGATATATATTAGGTTTTATTATATCAATATACCTTTCCTTATATTGAAATGAGGGAGCTCCTCATTTCTAGATAAGGGAACTTTGTGTAGACCTACCATTTTTTAAACAGTGTGTGTGGACATACCCACAGACTTTGCAGCAGGGATCAAGGTATTTGGTGGTGCACAGCAAAGGGGTGGCAGGCAGGTCTGTTTGCACTGCTGCTGGTAAACCATCTTCCTGGGAGGTGGGCAAAACTGAAAGAAAAGGGAGATTTCAAGGTATGCAAAATCAAGGCAAGCAGCTTCCTCTTCTTATTCCTTCAGGCATCAGAAGAGGCAGCAGAATCTGAGGCTGGGGAAATAGGGAGCACTTACCCGACTCACCAACAGGAGCAGCTGAAGAAGGTAAGTGGACTGAGGAGCCTTGTGGGGTGAGACTTTTTATATGGTTTCCTGGGCCTGGAAATGAGACACTCTAGAAATGAGATACCCCAAAACCTTGCAGATATTATTGCAATGATCCTGATGTGTTTCAATTATACCTCCTTCAATTGCCTGTTGGCATGATTATTTTTAAAATTATAGGAAGTAGATGCATGTGCCATGTTTAAGGAAATACCTTTGTGTTGCTAACATCTGATCTGCTTAAGTTATATTAGAAAATATATATTAATAAACATTTGGATTCTTCACTTTAAACACACACTCTTATGGATTTCCACTCATTTCTTTGGCTGTCTCTTGTATCTTCCTCTCAGACATCTGTTACTATTCCCTGGAGACAGGTCACTGGACTGGATGGACAGAGCCCTGCAAATATGCAGATATCCATGGATGTCTGCTTTATATTCACATCTACGGATACTACATGGATATGCACGGAGCATTTCTTGTGGATGTAGATCAGATACAGATCCACGTACTTGTATCCATGCAGGGCTCTATGGATGGATGTCCCTGTACCCCTATAGATATTTCTCTATTCCTCTAAGGCAGAGGTTTTCAAACCTTTTTCAGGACCCAGTTGAAAAAATTACTTATTCCCACGACCTAGCAATTACATCTCTTAGCAATGCATTCCACTCTATTGGTGGCAGCTTTATGGGGTACCACAACCCAGTGCCTGAGGGTTCATCTAACCCAGTACTGGGTCCTTATTCTAAGTTTGAAAACCACTGATCTAGGGTAACATACACTTTTTCAGGGTGGGCAATCCTCTCTCAGGTTCTTTGGACACCAACCTAGTCCCAGCTGTAAAAATAATTTCTCCTGCACTTTCTGTATTCATTTTTTCTCCAGTCCTTTCTTTGAAATTTTGGCACCCATTGATTTGGTTAAGTCTGAGTGTTTCCTCCCGATACGTATACAGGGAACACCTACCAAGCTGCAGTGCTCAGAATCTTGTATTTACTCTCCTGCTTGTAGGTAAATCTAAAAAATAAAATATACACCTTATGATTCAACAGGATCTTTCATCTTCAAGGACTGTGAAACTGCTTAGAAGGAGGGGCCTCAATCTCATATGAATAGTCTGGTGGCACACAGAGACTTATTGGGCCTGCTTCCCATCCACATCCAATGACCCTTGGTGCCTCTCTGGCAAAATAAAGAGGTGATGGTTAAAACTGTTATATTTATCATTAGTATTGTTGCAGCACCTTAACACTCCAGTCCTGGACCAGGCCCCCTTTTAGTTAGGTTCTGTACAGATATGATGGTTAGGCCCTTTGACTTCAGTGCAATTCCAAGCAAGTGCAAAAGTTGACACACTCAGAATTTTTGGGGTCCTTAAACGGAAACAAACTATGCAGAGGGACAACATCTTCCGTCTGGACTGGAGATCCATTTCTCTTGCAGTCACATGGATTGATGTTCTTCCTCAGTATAAAATGCAGAGAAAGCAACACTTTGTGTTCACTTTCTCTTTAATCTTTTCTATGTACCTGAATTGGGAAGAGAACTGTGCTTAAAAGTCCAGAATCAATATGGAGGGAGAGGTCTAGTTTAGCTCTATATATTCAGAAACTCCTAATGTTACCAAGTGAAAAGTTTCACCTTTTCTTATAGTTTTGTCCAGGATTGTTGCCATTCTAGGTAAAAAGAATAGAATTCTCAAAAATCATGGTGTGTTTTCCATTCTTGGAGCTCGGGAAGAGAAGAGTTAATTACTCAGTTTGATGAGGGAGTTGCCTTCTTGCTTAAGTGCATGGCTTTTTTAGCTTAGAGAGAGGTAATTAAATTATATTGCAAGAATGTGTTTATACCATCTGTGAGAGAAAGAGGTTTTAAATATTAGGCAGGGGATAAAACTCCTCTAGGCAGGGAACAGAGCTTTCTCAGGGACGGGCTTGGAGAATGTGGTGTGACTTGTATGAGAACTACAGACCATCACTGACCCCACTACCTTTTCCTGTAAGTGCCTAGCATATTTGAATTCTGTAACATAGACACCTAGCAGCATGGACATTTTAAAAAGAAAAATCCCAGTGAGCAATACCTTACCAAGCTGTGCACTGCAGTGCTTGCCCAATTCCACTTGGAAGAAGAAGACTGAACAAAACTCACATGACAGAGGTCAGTCATGTTGTTTAAAGCACTTAGGTGATGAATGAGTACAAGAACTGACATTGATTAGAATAGAATTCTAGTATGGTGCCATTGCAAAGGATGTCATTTTCTGCATTTAATGATGTTCTTTAAATAGTCATTGATGTCTGTCTTTCCTGGGTTCAGGAGACATCACTTTATCCACTAAACACTGCCATAACACAGGCAGATTTTTTAGAAAGCCTTTCAAAATGAGGAAAATTAATTTTGTTTCTTTTGCCCAGTTTCACAGAATCAGGGAGGCTGATGGAGTTACAAAGAAGATGAATCTGGTCCTTTTTGTCAATGTGGCCCCAGTGGCTGATTTGAATCGTCCACCATCTCGTCTAGTCAACAGCTGCATGTAACATGAAGAACTATTTTTAGACCTAATGTTGCCATAAATATCGAATCATAGAATATTAGGGCTGTAGAGACCTCATGATGTCATGTAGTCCCATTCCCTGCTAAAAGCAGGACTATTTCCACTAAATCATCCCAGCGTCTGTTTGTCCAACCAGGTCTTAAAAGCTTCCAAACATGTAGATTCCATCACATTCCTAGGCACCCTATCAAGTCACTTTGTCCACTGGAACTGATGCATATTCATCACTTGAAGAATTTTCATTCCCCAGCTCTCATACAAAATTTAATTACAGATGTGATGAAATCAAATGTGCAGTTCCTGGAATCATCCATCTCCTGGCATTACCTTTGCCATCTACCTTTTAATCAGTTGCTTGGCTGCAGTCACACTGGCTTCCTACTGTCTTGAGTTTCACTTTTAAAGACCTACATACAATGAAAACAGGAAAAATAACAACAAACCCCTCCCATCAGAGCCTTGGAGATGTGTTGCAAATATTTTTACCTGAAAAGGGACACATGAGAAAAGCTCATTTTAGCTTTTCTTCCGAGGCCATGTTCTATGGGTGATAGAAACAATTATTTCCAAATCAGTCAAGTCCTAACTTCTCTTTTCAAGCCTTTCATGTAAGGGTGTGTGAACACTGGGGAAGCTAAAGGAGAGCTATTAATATTACTACTTCATATTTCATGAGCTCCTCAAGGCTGCAGTGAGATGAGACCCTCATTGCTTCCAGTGCTGAGCAGACATTCCACAGGATACAAACTCTTCTCTCGTAGAGCTTGCTATCTAATTAGACTGCAGATGAGGCAGGGTGCTGACTCACCAAAAGCCATGCAGCAGGTCTGTGGTGGAGCTCGGAGACAATGCAGCTTCTCTGCCAGCCTGTCAAATGTTTTATCCACCACCAGGCCACCCCAACCTTCTAGAGGAGCTCCAACTCTTTGCAAGGCATGTTTTGTATATTATGACATGCCGTTTTTTCTTGGCTATCCACTTAGTGCCCATAGCGATAACAAACAGTGGAACACTACACAGCAGGCAGGTTTGCATAACATAAAATGTTCATCCAAAAGCATTCAAAAGGTTTGGCCCCGTGTATCAACCTCTCTGTTATGCTTAGCAAATGACCAACGAGATGTTATTCAGGGGGATAAGGCACTATGTCACATTTATTGTGAATACAAGAATCCAAAAAGCATTCTAAAGCCTATGGATTGCCTCCATTCATTCATTCACACACACACAGATTTCTGCAGGTGAGAGATAGTTAATGGCCTCAGAGCTGCTTGAATCAAACCGCTGGCCAGGTGGATGGGCTTGAGGATGGATTGACCCGAAGCTCCTTGGAGTTTACAGAACGTACTCAAAGTCTCTCATTTTCTTCACCCTTTTTACAGTGCCTAAACTATATAAGTCTATGAAAACTGCTATGTCATGTCATTCCTATGTTTGATGTGATGATCTATCACTCACAGATGTAATGAACATTGTGCTTTTAGTGTTCTGTTTACATGATGTGTCCTCGGATGGGTGTTGTCTCCTCTGTTTATTGCTGTTAGGTTTTCTCACATTCTTCAACTGTCTGGATCCTTATTGTTTGGGAATCGATACACCTCCCCTTCTTGCTTCCTCTTATCACTTTTAACCTCTATTCATGTTCACTATTTAATCACATAAATGGTTATCCTAATTTCTAATTTCTTTTCTAATCAATTAACTCATAAATTTTAACAAAGACAGGGGAGAGCCTTTCCCTGAATTTACAATCTTGGGAAATTGTTCAAGATGGTACAGTGTTATTCTTTTTTGGGCTTTGATACATTCGGGCTCTTAAACTCATGGCCTGCAGACTGGATCCGGCCACCAAGGGTGCTTATGTGGCCTGCAGAGCTGCTGCTTGGGCTGTGCCTGGGAGCTGTCTGCAGCAGCACACAAACAGCAAAAATGTGCTCCAGTTCAGCTCTGCTGTGGCCTGCCAACCAATCAGAGTCTCAGTCACAGCAGGCTGGGCCAGGTTCTGGGACAGCCACCATACCACTGCCCCAACACTGCCTGTTCACTGTCAGTCAACATGCTAAACTGATTGATAGCACAGTATATGAACCACAAACAAGAAAAAGAAAATGTGGCAGGAATGAGCCAAGCAAAGGCCAGCTGGGACTAAGCCCATCCAAAGGCCAGCATGCTGAATGACTGACAGTGAGTGGACAGGGATGGGGCAAGGCAGGAACTTGTCCTATGACTGAGACTGATTGCCTGCTGCCATGCGGTAGGGAAAGTGAAAAATGAAGGGGTCAGTGAGCTTCACAGAAGGGGAAGGGGTTCAGGGAGCCAGTGTGGTGAAGGGGAGCCCACAGGGCTGGGGAAAGGGAAGGTGTCAGAGATCTTGCGGGGTTGGAGAGGCAAAAGGGGAGCCCATACCACTCTCAGTGTGGCAGGGTAAAGGGTTGGGGAGTCCATGCAGACACATGGCCCATGTCAGGTGTCCTGACCTCCAATGTGGCCAACTGCATTGAATGAGTTTGACACCTCTCCATTAATAAACAAAGGTTGCTATTTGGCCCTCTGCCCCTGGCCAGCTTCACCACTGCCATACTGGGGTGAGAGCCAGGGCCAGGGCTGTGCTGACCCCTTCCTTCTCCCCTGGCTATCACAGTGCCCCTCTGGTGCTGGGACTGTGCTGCCCTCTTCCACCTCCTCCAGCCAATGTGGTGTCACTCTGGGGTCAAGGCTGCAGTGCCTTTTTCCACCTCCCTGCCAGTGCAGCACTGCTCAAGAACCAGGGCTGGAGCTCGGGCGAGGGTTATGCTACTCTCTTCTGTTCTCCACCCCAGCTGGCCCTGCACCCCCCATTCTGCTCCCCCAGTTGGCTGTGTGTGGCCTCTCCATCATCTGTCCCCCTGTCAGCCTCCTGCAGGCCAGCAATGTTCCCTATAAGCTGTGTGTGTGGGTGGGCATGCAGCACACCCACGCAGGGAACAATGCTGGCCTCATACAGCCAGCAGTTGCGGCCCCTACCTGGCCAGAAGACAAAGTCTGGCTGGCAGAGAGCTTCCCCTAGGCTGGGAACTTTTAAAACTCCCACCCTGAGCATTCTCAGTCAGAGCATGCTTAGGGCAGGAGAAGCAGCCTGTGGCCTGGCTGCTTTACTCCAGTGGCCAGGTAAGGGGGTCCTTGGGGGGTGGGGGATTGGGGACAGTCAGGAAGCTGACAGGGAAAGGGCACGGGGGTTTGCGGGGGAGACAGGGTCAGACCAGTTGAGGGGTGACTGGGAGAGTGGGTGGGCAAGTTGGCCTCACAAATTGCAGCTCAATGAATACCATAACCTGCTCAGCTGCATGAGCAGCTTAGAGGGAACATTGCAGCCTGGGCTGGGCTCTCTGGCATCCCCACCAGTCTCCTTGGCAATTTTATTGCCCACCCCTGCCCTAGAGCCTTTGCAAATTTGCCCTGGGGGAAAATTCATTCCTGACCCCAAATATGGTGATCAGTTAAATCCTGAGCATGTGGGCAAGACTTGTCAGTCAGATACCCAAGAAAGCATTCTCTGTAATAATTCAGAACAATGCCCATGAATCATCCCAATATAGTACTGCTTTCTCTGGAGAATTGCTCTCTGTTTTCCCAACCTCTGATTCTGCTGACAGTTCTGATGCACAGTAGTAATACATGAAACTGCTTGCCTTGATTCTGCATACCCTGAAGCCTCTTTGTCTTTCAGTTTTGGTTACACCCCAGGAAGATGGTCTACTAGCAGCAGTGCAGACAGATCTGTCTGCCTCCCCCATGGTGTGTGAACAGTGCATGACCAAGTGCCTGGATCCCTGTTGAAAAATTGGTGTGACCAAGTGTGTTACTAAATGCCTGGATCCCTGCTGCAAAATCTATGGGAAAAAGTGTACTAAATGTGTGCACCCACATCCATGCCCCTGTCTCCATAAGTGTGTGGAGCCATGCCTCCCAAAATGTCTACCTGTGCAGCAGTTCTGCAAAGAAAAGAAGCTGTGTTAGGGCCCACAGAGCCAACAACATCTTTGGAATGAAGATGAATTAAACTTGCTTAGCTTTTCCCTGACCCTGCTTCTCTGACATTATCCTTGCATTGCAATATGTTCTAGGAACCTTTCCAGTCTCTGTCCTCACACTGCATACTGTATCTGCTATTACTATCTAGAGTTCAGTGTCTTCTCTTGCAATAAGTAGCTGACTACTGTCTTTGTGCCCGGGGATATCAGATATACCTGGAAAAGAGATCTTGAAACACTTTTCCATAACCCTTAAGTGCTGAAGAATTTCCCCATCTGGTCTTTTTGCCCTGTCCTGGCTCTTAATGTAGATGTGCAAAAATAAAAACTACAAGTCCTTGCATCATCTCATTTCTCATGTTTTGCCCTATGTAGCAGTCTCTGACTCTGAGAATCAGATACTAACTCCTTTGTTATTCTTATGAAAAGGCCTTTCTTTAGAAAATGGTTGCAGGCACCCAGAAGAATGAAGGGCCTGGAGGTAGCAGTGAGGAGCAGAAGCAGCATGAGAGGCCCGCACTCTGTCTCTTTGGGAACCAACTGAAATAGCCCCAAAGCAGCCTCTATGCCTGGCTCAGTACTTCCTATGCAGCTGCCTGATATGTATGCTGTAGTGGCCAGAATTACCCTGGGGGCAGCCAGGGGTGCTACTGAGTGGAGATGAGACCAAATGACCCCAGCAATTGGGTCGCAAAGCACTTTAGTTCTTCTTAGGATATGTCCACACAGGGTTCTTATTTTGAAACAACAGAGGTTGTTTCAAAATAAGAACCAGCATGTCCACATGACATACTCTTGTTTCGAAACAACGGGCTTCATCATTTCAAAACAAGAGCCGTCATTTCGAAACAGCTTAAACCCCATCTGTTTCGAAACGACGGTTATTTCAAAACCAGTGGTTTCAAAATAACGCCGTTGGGACATGTTGTTTTGGAACAAACTGTTCCAAAACAACATTTGACCTTCCTCCCAGGGGGCAACCCCGGCAGCGGGGTGAGCTGCCCGGGCAGCGGCTCACCCCGCGGGGGCTGCAGCCCGCCTAACGGGGCTGTGGGGTGAGCCGCCGGGCAGCAGCTCACCCTGCCTGGGCTGCAGCCTCCCTAACCAGGCAGCGGGGTGAGCCGCCCCACAGCGGCTCACCCCGCGGGGGCTGCAGCCCCCTGAAGCAGGCGGCGGGGTGAGCCTCCCAGTAGCGGCTCACCCCACTGGGGCTGCAGCCCCCCCACCTGAGCAGCGGAGCCTGGGGGTGCCACGGCTCCCCAAGCCACTTGCCCAGAGGGCAAGCAGCTTGGGGCACCCCCACGCTCCTTACAAGTGCCCCCCCCCGCTGATGGCAACATGGCCTGCAAGTGGCCATGTTGCCGCAACTTCCAGTGTGCCCTTCCCCTATATCGAAATAGCAAGTCCACTGTGTGGACATGCTATTTTGATTCTCCCTTCGAACTGGTTTTATGGTTATTTCGAATTAAGTCGTTTCAAAATAAGGGCTTTATTTTGAAATGACTTGTTTCAAAATAACCTATTTCGAAACAACACCTTGTGTGTGGACATAGCCCGAGTTCACAGTTCACCAAATTTTATGCATTGTAAAAATCAGTTTACGGAGGGAGGGTGTGATTCCCGATGGCTTTTTGAAACTTGAGACTCCATGTTCTACTGATGCCCAGAAATTTGCATCCTGACGTTCTGCAAAATTCTGTTCCTGCTGTCAGCTAATTGTCTTGCACTGTAATTTCACAATACATCCACATCTGTAATATGTGTAAGACTTAGATGACCAGCCATCCTGTTTTTATCAAGACTGTTTGGATTAGTAGGGTGTTCTGTCTTATATAAGAACTGTAACCAGGGACTGTGGGCTTCTTTGGAGCCAGAGGCAGAAGAAGAGCCTGCAACTCCTTCCCAGCCCCCCCCCCCCCCAGTTAGACTGGGGAACTGCAGAGCCTGGGTCCCAGAAGCAGAAGGACGAGGCCAAGGCAGGAAGGAGAAGTATGAAAACCCCAGCCAGCAGCTCAGCAGAGGAGGAGAGGAGAAGGATGTGCCACCATGGAGGCAGCCAGAGAGAAGGAGCCCAGCCCTGAGCAAGCGGTGAACCCAGCCTCCTCCAACAGGAAGGCCTTACTGCCCACCCAGCCTCCCTGGCCTGAGTGATTGGGAGGGGAGCCCCAAGGCTGCCAACTGGAGATGGCACCCCACGGTCTGCTGGTGCCCAGACCAGCTGCCTGGTGATGGGGCGAACCCACAGCTGGGAGAGGAGATGGACATAGACCCCTACAGCCCCTGTGACCTGGAGATGCTCCCGTTGGCAGAGGAAGAGCAGCCTGTGATGTACTGGGCCTGCAATCTGGAGGAGTTGCCCCTTGCGGATGGGCCAGAGGAGCTCTTAGGCTTGCTGCCAATGGACACTGAGGGGTTCACTAGGATCCCCCAGGCAAGCTACGAGGGAGACCCCAAGGACAGCTATCCCCTCTGGAACTAGGTACCCACGGCTGGGGTGGGAGGAAGTAGCCCAAGGAGAGCAGAGTGCTAAGCAACAGCTCGGGTCAGCGTGTTTCTGCCGGAGCCCCGCTGACCCAGTGGCAGACTGTTCTGCTACTGGATAAGGCTCTGGGCTGGGACTCAGTGGAGATGGAATGGCCTGCGTCCCCCTCCTCAACCCCTTCCCTTGTGACATCAGCCCGAGTGATTGCATATTGCCCGAGCGGGCTATTGACTTTGCACATGCCCACCCCGCCTGGGTGAAGGGGCTACTGACCCTGTGTGTGCTTGCTTTGCTGAGAGGCTGTGCTAGAGGCATTCCTGTGGCTACCTGGAGTGATGCTACTCCAGGCTAATTCCCCTGAGCCACCAGTAGAAGGTGCCCTCCCAAACACTGGAGGCCCCATTCACTTACAAGAACCTCTTAGTCTTGTGTTCTCTCTCCCCATTCTGATTGTTTGTACACATTCATTTCTGAGTTACTTTACTGGTTTCAGTATCTAACTGGGCTAGGTAAATAACATGTATTACCAGGGTGACATTCAAATGGCTCAACAGGCAGAATTAGCATAAAATTTGGCTAAATTTTACTTAGAGCTACAAAATCCTTTACTTTGGAAGGAGTAAGAAGAATGAGCACCAGCTGCAATGGCAATTTTCACTTTCATGCTACACTCATGGAATACACCCTGGGTGGCCAAACTTAGGGAACTCAAGAGCTACACAAGTTGATTATTAAACCTTTGAGAGCCGCACTGAGGCATATAGCCATATTTTGCCTACTCCAAAATTACTGTTTAAAATTCATTGCACTTTAATTTTATCCTAAAAAGAGGGCAAATATTGATCCTACGACTGTCAGATTCTAACAATTACTTAAGGTTACCATGAAAACTAGGCCTACTACCTATACAGTAAAAACTTAAGCTTTGACGAAGTGTGATATTCTCCCACAAAAGCTCATGAGATAAATAAATCTGTTAGGGTATGCCCACATGAGGCTTTTATTTCGGAACAACGCTGGTTGTTTCAAAATAAAAGCCCCTATGTCCACACTGTGGTGTTTTGGACTACCTAGGGTCATTGGGGTTGGCATAGTGATAAATGGGAGAGTCATTTAGGTGCTAGGAAAACCTGTCTGTCTTCTCTCTCTCAGTTCTCTTTCAATAAAGACTTCTTATACAACTCTGAATATGCTGTCCTCCTTATTGGATTATAATCTCCCTTAAAACTCTACACATAGGACATTTTCTTGTTTCAAAAGGAGGGAGCCCCTCCTTTCTAAACAAGAGCCCTCCTTTCAAAACCGCTTAAACCACTTTGGTTTTAAAAGGAGGGTTATTTCGAAACCAGTTGTTTCAAAATAACGCCATTTGGACATGTTATTTTGAAACAACGATTGTTTCAAAATAACAATGATCTTCCTCCCAGGGTGCTATACACCCTGGGATGAAGGTCCCACCCCCACCCCCCCTCAGCACCCTGGCTAGGGTGCTGAGTGGAGTGCAGGGGGGCAGTGAGTGCCCCAGCCAGCTTCCCCCCCTGCTTCCCCTTGCTGGGAGCAGGGGGGGGTCGGGTGCCTCGGCCCCTTCGCCCCTCCCTACCCCTGGCAAGGGGAAGCAGTGGGAAGCCAGCTGGGGCACCCCCGGGACTTTGCCCCCTGCCCGGGCTCGGGGGGGGAAGCTGCTGGCCCTGCTGCCCGGCTAGGGAGGCTGCAGCCCCTGCGGGGTGAGCCACTGCCAGGTGGCTCACCCTGCAGCCCTGTTCTGGGGGCTGCAGCCCCCATGGAGTGAGCCACTGCATGGCGGCTCACCCCGCAGCCTGGTAAGGGGGGCTGCAGCCCCCATGGGGTGAGCTGCTCCACGGGTGGCTAACACCACTGCCAGGGCTGCCACCAAGCCCAGTGGTGGGGTCTGGGGAAGCCCCGCCCTGGGAATCCCTGAGCACCCTGCTCCTGCCCAGGAGCAGGGGCACCTGGGAATTCCCGGGGCAGGGCTTCTCCGGCCCTGCTGCGGGCAGGAGTGAGACACCCGGGGATTCCCAAAGCGGGGCTTCCCTGGCCCCGCCCCAGGCAGGAGCAGGGGTGCCCAGGGATTCCTGGGGCAGGGTGCTCCCAGATGCTGCCGCTGGGCTTGGGGACAGCCCCAGCGGTGGTGTGAGCTGCCCATGAAGCGGCCACCCCTTGGGGGCTGCAGCCTCCAGAACAGGGCTGCAGCCCCCAGAACAGGGCTGCGGGGTGAGCTGTCCGGCAGCGGCTCACCCTGCAGGGAATGCAGCCCCCCTCACCAGGCGGTGGGGTGAGCTGCTGAGCAGCAGCTCACCCCGTGGGGGCTGCAGCCCCCAGAACTGGGCTGCGGGGTGAGCTGCCCGGTAGTGGCTCACCCTGGGGGGCCACAGCCCCCCCACCTGGGCAGCAGAGCCGGGGGTTCCACAGCTCCCCAAGCCGCTTGCCGAGAGGGCAAGCAGCTTGGGGCACCCTCAGGCTCCTTACAAGTCCCCCCCCCCACTGGTGGCAGCATGGCCCACAAGGGGCCATGTTGCCACATCTCCCAGGGTGCCCTTCCCCTAACTAGAAATAGCAAGTCCACTGTGTGGACATGCTATTTTGATTCCCCCTTCAAATTGTTTTTTTTGGTTATTTTGAATAAAGTTGTTTCAAAATAACTTATTTTGAAACAATGCCCTACGTGTGGACATAGCCTTAGTCTTTAAGTGCCACAAGACTCCTTGCTTTTTTTTACTTTACTGGACTAACACGGCTGCCCCTTTGGAACATCCTCAGTCAGGGCGGGAGATGTAAAACTCCTAGGCTGGACCTGCTTTCCTCTGGCTTTCTTCCGTGAGCCACACTTTTTCATTCAAGAGCCTCATGGGGCTCCTGAGCCACAGTTTGGCCACATCTGGAATACACTGTTTTAAACGATTGAAAGTGAGGCTGGTACTAAGAATCTATATCAGAATAATGACAGTGAGAGTCTCCAGCTAGTGTAACAGTTCCCATAGCAGGTCTTTAGCTGTTCAAAACATTGGAGCTCTAGCTTACACGGTAACTCAAGAGGCTAAAAGACTGATATTCATCATCTGAGCTGAGTAATAACACCATAAACTATAGTAGTCTGTCACCCTGAAATTCCATTTTTTGTTGACTACCTCTAATGGGATAAAACCCAGCAATTACAAGGTGCATCCCCATGTCTCTTGAGAGAAGAGGGAGAGGATCAGAAGTCCTGTGGTCTCTAACAGTTAACTCATAAAACACAAGGATGCTAGATCTAGAATATTGTATATACAGACTTTTCTTCATCCCCACGATTTGCAATATTTTGCTTTGCTCTCCAGTGTCTCATTGGGCTGCCTGTAGTCCCACATGGAGTGTATCTTTTGGTTATTGTTGACTTTTCTATGTATTAGACATATCTAAAATCCCACAGCTCCACATTCTTCCCAAGAGGCTCTTCAAGATCTCCATAGCTCTTGATTGGGTGTCAAGAGAAAGGATGTTGCAGTGCTGCAGAGCTTTGATTCAGCTGAGAAAGGAACTGCTGTAAAACATCTGTACATTCATTGGGTCAAAGCTCTGACATGAAACCTAATTTGGTTAGGCAATCTTGCCTCCAATTATTTTTTATTGTTGTGGATAAGGAGTAGACACAGTAGAGGTTTGGCAGTGCCATAAAGCTAATGGGAACTAGATCAAAAGAAGAAACAAATAAGAGAAAATATCCATACCTTCCAGCATATCATACACCCTTCAATAAAGGAATACTGATGCTATCTATCATCACTATCATGGCTCATACATTATGCAAAATCTTATTATGAAAGGACTTGGCGTCTTTGTTCTCTCCCCACCCCTGTACCACCTACATTTCCCGATTTGTCTGCGTAAGGCCAGAAGGAAACATTATGATCTCATTGGACCTTCTTAAGAGTTATTAATCTATAACATCTTAGAATGAAATTGGATTAGGTGCAG
This sequence comes from Podocnemis expansa, assembly GCA_007922195.1. Lineage (NCBI taxonomy): Eukaryota > Metazoa > Chordata > Testudines > Podocnemididae > Podocnemis > Podocnemis expansa. The sequence goes on along the minus strand of ML682024.1, from coordinate 28,736 downwards.
AGATGTTCTGAAGTCAAGGAATATGACAGAAAAATATGGCAGTACAAGGTGAAGATGCCGTACCCTATGAGAAGGAGAGTGGATAGCAGATTTTCAGTAAAACTCTCTTTTTGGAGGGGGAGGGTGCACAAAACACCAGCTTATCAAAACTGAAACTAGGAATTTCAAATTATTTGCCACAAAATTACACATTTCCACCAAACAAGCACCTTCTTATGAGTTTTTTGAAATGGAAAATTCCATTCTTCCATTTTAAAAAATGTGTGATTTTTTTGGGCAAATTTTAGTTATATTTCAGAGTAAAAATGTAAAAAAGATCAAAATCCAGATGAAATATCAGGGGTTACTGATCCAGATTCCACAGGCTGTGCCATGACAGGCAGTTGTTAGGTGTTAGCCACCTCATATACTTAGATGTGTTATTCGTATAAGTGTTGGGAAGTTTATGTTAACGGTGGGCTACCTGTAGTAACCGTCCTTCTAGATGGGCTGTTCACATAAGCTATGTCCACATGAGGCTTTTATTTTGAAACAACAACCATTGTTTTGAAAGAAAAGTTGTCATGTCTGAATGATGTTTCTTTATTTCGAAATGACAGGACCCCATCATTTTGAAATAATGTCCATCATTTCAGAACAATAAAACCTTGCCTGAAAGCGAAATAGCTGTTGTTTCAAAATGGTTGTTTCCAAGCAACACCATTCGGACATGTTATTTCAAAATAACAATTTTGCCCTTCTCCTTCCCAGGGTTCCTTCCTTTTTGTATCTTTGGCTGGGGGCATGGCCCAGCGAGGGGGCCATGTTGCCACACCTCCCATGCTGCCCCTCTCCTGAAGCGAAATAGCAAGTCCTGCATCCGGACATGCTATTTCACTTTGAGGTTTTCCCTTATTTCAGTTTAATATTTGCTTATTTTGATTTAAGTTATTTCAAAATAAGGATTTTATTTTGAAATAACTCATTTCAAAATAACTTATTTGAAATAAGAGTTTACATGTGAACATAGCCATACATTCAGTTACAGGTGTCTACGTGCCGCAGCGCACAGTTGGCCAGAAAGTTTTTGCCCTAGCCTGTCAGAGCAGGATCAGTGGCCAACACCCCCTCTGACCGCGTCTGTGGCTATATTTATGACCCTGACCCTCCTCAGTCCCTTCTTTTCACCAGCTCTAAGTAGTGGGGATGGAGGTAGGGATTTGAATGTATGTGAGCAGCCCATTTTGAAGAAGGGCAGTTACTACAGGTAACCCACTGTTCTTCTTCAAGCGATGCTCAATTCATTCAGTTACAAGAGACTGCTAGCCATAATATGGATGGTGGGTGGAGTTAATGTTTTCCCACCATCAGCACGGCTCTGCCCAATGCAGCATCGTTTCATGCCTGTTGGACAATTGCATAGTGCGCCATGAAGGTGTGCACTGATGACCGTGTTGCTGCTCTGCAGATCTCTTGGATCAGGACCTGTGAAATAAAGGCCGTTGAAGATGCCTATGGTCTTGTTGAGTGCACACTAGAGAGGGGTGTATTTGACCTTTTGTAGCAGTCTTTGATATAGTTCACTAATGAAGCTGAAATACACTGAGATGTCACTGACTGGCCTCTTTTACATTCTGCAACTGCAAGAAATGGCTGGGATGTCTTGTGGAATGGGTGGGTACATTCTATATGGATCAGTAGGGCTCATCTGACATCTAACATGCACCATTCCCTCTGGTTGTCCATAACCTGAGGATCCAGGAAGAACACTGAGAGACAGATGTCCTGGTTTAGGTGGAAAGGGGAAGCCACCTTGGGGAGAAAAACTGGGTGTGGATGCAGGAGCACCTTGTACATAAAAAACCTTGTGTATGGAGGTTCTGAGAAGAGGGCCCTTAGCTCTGATACCCATGTGTCTGAGGTTATGGCTACCAGGAGGGCCACCTTCCAGGAAAGGACCAATGGAGTGCAAGATTCCAAGGGTTCATAAGGTGGTTCTGTTAAGGCACAAAGCACTACATTTAAGTCCCACTGTGGGGTAAGATCTGTGGGTTGTGGGTAAATCCTCTCAATCCCATTCAGGAACCTGGTGGCAATGGAGTGGGAGAAAACCGGGACCCCTACCACCTTCTCATATAGGGCTGAGATCGCCACTAAGTGTACCCTGAGAGAGGGGGTTGAAAGGCCACTATGTTTAAGGTCCTGGAGGCAGTCAAATACAGATTGGATTGGGGCTGACTCTGGAGTTATCCCTCTAACCCGGGACCAGAGGGAGCACTGCTTCCATTTGTAGGCACATGTCACCCTGGTGGAGGGTGTTCGGCTACCAATCAGTACCCTCCTAACCCTCTCTGAGCAATATCTCTCAGTTTCACTTAGCCACGCAGCCTCCAGGCTGCCAGGTGTAGCACTGGGAGGTTTGGGTGATATAGGCAAACTGCATCTTGTGTTAGCAGGTCCACCTTGAGTTGGAGGCAAAGGGGAGTGGCTATAGATAAGTCCCTGAGTGTTGAGTACCACGGTTGTCTGGGCCAGGCTGGCGCTATCAGCACTTTTCCCCCTAAGGTGCATGTGTGCACACAACTTTTCTGGTCCCAGTGCACTGTATTCTCTGATAGTGCATGGGACTGGGGCTTGGAGGCTGAGATCCAAGCAGCTGGCAGTCAAGAAGGCACCGTCACCTCCCAAAAACCCATGGCGAGCATTGTCTCCGAGCCCAAGCCTCTTGTGGCAGTGCCGGACTAGAGAAAGAATGAAAGAAAGACTGGATGCCGTGAGAGGGTAGGGTTCGGAGACAATGCTCATCACGGGGCTTTGGGAGGTGACAGCACCTCCTTGCCCACCAGCCACTCTGATCTCAGCTGGCAAGCTGAGCAGAGCAGTGCTTCTGAGCAGCCTCGGTACTGGTAGGTGCACTGCTGGGCAGCCAGGGAGGAGGTGGAGCCTGCAGCTTTCTTTCTTTCTTTCTTTCTTTCTTTCTTTCTTTCTTTCTTTCTTTCTTTCTTTCTTTC